>CM030358.1:341206686-341627186 GCA_017893485.1 Hemerocallis citrina | reverse complement strand
GTAGTTCGAGAAGGATGCGGCTGTGTGGTGGCAGTCGATGAAGCGGACGATGGGAGGTATTGTTCTTGGCTGAGAGGAATTCTTGGAGGAGTTCCGCGGTTATTATTTTCCATCAGACATCCAGGAGAAGAAGGCCAGGGAGTTTCTAGTGCTGCAGCAGGGTGGCATGTCGGTTAGGGAGTATGAGACAAGGTTCACTCAGCTCTCTAGTATATGCCCGAACTGGTGATGGACGGGGCGAAGAAGGCTCGAAAGTTCGAGCATGGTTTGAGGCCAAGTCTGAGATTCAGGATGATATCCCTTGGTATCAGGAGGTTTGACAAGTTGGTCAAACGAGCTGCAGCCACTGAGGCAGATATGGAGCAGTTCCATGCTGTTCAAAATCGGATGACCAACTGGAATGTTGGGAAGAGGCCCACAGTTTCTGGCAATTTCAGGGGACAGCCGCCGGCCCAGAGATTCAAACCAATGGGAGCGAATGTTGTCAAGATAGCTGGGAGAACTGGAAACAATTGGGTGAGACCTCCTGTGGTGACTTGCTTCAACTGTGGTGATACGGGACATTACAAGTCTCAATGCCCCAAGCCGCAGAATGTCACCCATAGTGGACCAATGCAGCAAGTTGGGAAGAAGTCGTACCAGCAGGGGCGAGTATTTGCCTTGACTGAAGCTGACACTGATGAGGTGGATCACGTCATCACTGGTATGAGGGAGGATGTTTAGGAGTGTTTTTCTGTTGTTTCTCTTTTTCTCGCTTTATATGGTGAACTATTATGTAACGAGTGTGTGTTATGTAACAGGAGAACTTATTTTGAATGGAAAGAAAGCTGTTGTTTTGTTCGATACTGGGTCCTCTCACACTTTTGTATCACCTAAGTTTGCTAAAGTTTTGGGAGTCGAATCGAAGATATTTCCAGGCAAGATTTTAGCAGTAGCTACTCCGTCAGGGGAGACTTTAACTACTGATCGGTACTATGCGGACTGCGAGATCGAGATTGGGGACAGAATTTTTGAGATTGATCTGATCGAGCTGAATGTCTTGGAAGTCGATGTTATCATTGACATTGATTGGATGTCAGTGTATAGTGCAAGCATCGAGTGCAAGACCAAGGAAGTAATAGTGAAGGCTCCAGGTAGTCCTGAAGTCACTTTCCAAGGGAAGAAGAGATGTTCTGGTTTGGTGGTAGCTATCTGCAAGAGGGATGTTCCTGTAGAGGTGCAGAAAATTCCTGTGGTTTGGGATTACCCGACTATGTTCTTGGAAGATTTGCCTGGGTTACCCCCACATTATGATGTGGAGTTTAGCATCACTATTCAGCCAGGGAGTGCACCAATTTCCAAGGCACCGTATAGGATGGCGCCTGTGGAGCAAGATGAGATCAAACGACAAATTGAGGAACTGTTGGAGAAAGGCTTATTCAACCGAGTGCATCGCCCTGGGGAGCACCAGTGTTGTTGGTAAAGAAGAAGGATGGTTCGATGAGGATATGCATCGATTACCGAGAGCTGAATAAGGTCATTGTTCAGAATAAGTATCTGATTCCCCGAATTGACGACCTATTCGATCGTCTACAAGGAGCAGTTATTTTCTCCAAAATAGATCTTCGATCAGAATATCATCAAGTTCGAGTGGAGACTGAAGATGTGCATAAGACTGCGTTCAGAACTCGACACGGGCATTACGAATTTTTAGTTATGCCATTTGGAGTGACGAATGCACCTGCAATTTTCATGGATATGATGAACAGAGTTCTGAGGCCGTTCATTGATTCTTTCATCGTGGTGTTTATCGACAATATCCATGTGTACTCCAAGTCGGAGGAGGAGCACACGGAGGAGGAGGTGGCTTTTGTGGCTTGATCTAGGAGGAGAAGGCTTCACTTCATCGTTGTAGGAGATCTCTAGAAGTTTATTTGATTTTTCCTCTCCATTTAAGGTGGTGGTTCTCTTAAACTTCTAATTAGACATCATGCTAGGATGTGGTTGATAAATTAAGAAGAAACTTTAACTAATTTAGCCATGTATTATGAAAATGAGACAAATTGCTATTGGTTTGAATGTATGTTAAAAGAGTGTAAAATTGATTGCAAAAATTATGATTATTAATGTAGATTTTACCATGCTACCATGCTCTATTTGATTGTTATGTGCTAAATTAAGAATACTTGCTTGTATGTTGAATAATTGAAGAAAGAACTATGGAAATATGTGATTTTGATTATTGAGTTGTTAAATGGCATGAAAAAGGAAATTTATTACTGAGAAAATTGTACAATATTAATAAAAATATTATACGTGATCTAGGAAAATTTTAAGTGTAATTTATAAGGAGAATATGCTTATTTCCCCTAAATTCGAAAATTGAAGAACAAAATGAAGTAGAGAGCAAATTATATTTTTTTGTATCAAAAATCAAATTTTAATTTACTGAAATGCTGTACTGAGATGAAAAATAAAATTTGGAGCTTTTGAATAAATTTGGAGAAGAAGAGAACTCAAAAACATTCATTTTTGTAAAAAATCGAAAAGAACAAAGACCTAGATTATAAGCCCCGTAATCTAAAAACATATCAGGTTAATCACTTGGCCTTATTGGTTAGCCAGTGCATTTGGGTTCGGTTACTGTTGCGTGGGTGGCCATGGGTCTTGGGTTCGAAACTTGGCATGAACATTTTGTTTTTCCCTTTTTCAAAAAAAATTCGAAACCCGAGACATACTTTATCTTAAATTAACCCCCAGTCTCTATCGCATTGGGGCCTAGGCTTTTTTGGCCCTCGGTGGCGGTTGGTTACTCTGTGGTCGTGGGTTCGATTCCTGGCTTCAGCAGGAATTAAAATTTTTGTTAGTTTTGGGTTTTTTAAATTGATTTTTTGGCTTTTAAAAATTTGGAATAAATACTATAATTATTCTAAAATTATGTGGACTTAATAAAAAAAAATTCACACACACGCACTCAAAGCACGGTGATGAACGTATTTTCACACACACGCACTCAAAGCAGCAACAACAGCAAGGGTGGACGACGGCAACGACACAGCACGCGGCGCTCAGGTGTCGGCCACAGATGAAGACGACGACAGCGGGGCAGGGGGTCACGGCGCTAGGCGGCGGGGCTAGCACAGCGGGAACGACGATAGGGGGAGACGACTATGACGAGGGGCTAGGGTCTCGCTGCTCGTGGACAGGGGAGCACGGGGATCAGCGGCGACCAGGGGATGAGGAGAAGAGGAGAGTGGATCGGGGGGTCTGCCGACGTCGGAAACGAGACGATGACAACGAAGGGGTCGGGAGGAGAGAGATCGGGAGCAGGGAGAGAGGTAGATGACGGCTAGGAGAGAAAGGAAATATTAGGGTTTTGGTAATTAGGGTTAGGGAGCAATTAGGGGGATTATATAGAGTCAATATGGGTTTGGGTCAACTGGGTTGTAACGCCCCGAATTCCAAATAAGACCGAATTCGAGATTTCACTGGATCTTTACTTCACTTCGTACAATTTTACAAGGAAATTAAAACTTTTTCAATAATATCAAAGTTCATTACATTCTTGTTTACACAGCGGAAGAATACAACAATGAAATAAATACAACTTGTACAACTTTAACAATGTAAGTCATCAACTGCATCATAACATCTTTACTTCTTCACAAAAGTCCATTACCTGCATGTTAAGCTGTGGGCACGTCAGTCACTTACAACTGACGAAAATATTATACTCGGCCATCCTCTCTATGCCGTATATATAATGATCTCTTTACTTTAATAAATCACAAAAGTTGAATGAACAATAAAGTGTTAAATTGTGACTACGCTAAACATGTAAGTGTATGCCATATCTTAATGCCTAATGCACACATTTTATACTAGGATGACACTAATGTACACTTATTCGTATTCTATGCATCTCATACTACATAGGTCCGAGGGCAAGCACCTATGAACTCCTCAATAAAGGGTTCGATCCCTCGCCATGACAACTACCCAGTAGTAAGACAAGGTTTAGATCATTCCACGAATTTGAATCCCAGCCCCGGAGTCCACCGCTGACTGTTATAACAGATCCCACATCGTGCGAATCATCCCGCAAGTGACCCTCTAACCCCGGTATACGTATATACAATTGAGTATGGCAAACTATCCGCCCGACTACTCAAGATCCCGGAGTCCACCGCTGACCAGTCCTCATAGTCCCGGATTTAAATATAAAAGCCCATCTCCCACGGAGCAACCTCAGTCCACCAACTGGGTCTATAGCCACGAAGATCCACCGCCGACTATATAGAGCACCCTACTTACGTTTGCCCAGGTTTACTACATCTTCACTTATGTGCCTAATTATTTAGTTCAAGACATGAATAAATTTCCATACCTAGAATTAGTATTACCTCCTACCGGACATAATCAACACAATACGAGATAGCTCCACGGTCATTTCTCAGAATATATCTCAACTCTTTTCAAACCAAATAGTGCCGGTTCCCGAGGTCTCACTAACTCTAAATCACAACTTTTTCATGTACAAGAATCCATGGGTACACATACCCTTCAATAAACATGTCCTAAACTTAGATTATATTCATATCTCTAACTTTTAATCAATGTCTCATTTGACATCATACATGATTCTCTTATTCATCTATAAATCATTCATAATTAACAACAATAATTTTTTTTACAAGCATGAATTCATCACTTGCAATCTCATTTGCAATTTAAACTCATGAAATATACTCCAAAATTCTTAATCAAGTACAATCACTTCAAGAGAAATTAATTCACATAACATATTTTGCTTTTCAAAAAATAGTGTCATACTTTTTAATAGTAAACTTCTAATCAAAACTTACTTTCTATCTCAATTTTTCCCTTTTAAAATTCTCAGTTATACATGGAAAATTCTGAAACTAATTTTAATAAATCCTATTTCCTTTTATAGGAATAATAGAATTTTTCCCAATTTTTTATTTGCATTAAAACTCATTAAAACATTAAAATAAAAAAAAAATATAAACTTTCGGCCACTGGGTTTCGAACCCGTGACCACACAGTCAGCGCCCAAGATCTCAACCGCTAGCCAATAAACCCAAGTGATTATACTGTCACGGAGGAGAACTCGAACTCTTAAATACTAAGATTCGGTCCGTGGATTAATTAAAATCAAAACAGAAAAAAAAAGATGGGACTGTGGAGTTTCGAACTCATGACCTCAGACTACCCACGCCACTACAGTAATGCTCTTAAAGAGCTCTGACTAGCCAGTAAGTCCACTGCGGCTAATTGGCAATCGAAAACATTAATAATCTTTTGTTCAGTCTTTCTGTCCTTTCATTATTTTTATAAAACTCGATTCTTCATTTGATCTAATCTTTTATTAGACTGTAATTTATTCGCATATGCTGAGTTTACTGTCTAACAGTGACTCACTGCTTTATGATCCATATTTTAGAAAATCAAAACTGACTTTCAAATAGTTCTTCTTACTAATAAACATGTATTTCAATTTAATCAAATGTAACACACATATATATATATTATAAATAATCAAAGGAGTTCAATAGTAACAATTTCACTTTTACAAAACTCATTTGCTTATCAAAAGAGGAATTTCCAACAATGGTTCATACAATCAACTATTACTTCATTTATATATACTAGTGCCTGGCAAAATAATCAATTATTTCTTTTCTCATTTGCAAACAACATGGTGATAATTTGTGTATTAATCATAGCAAAATTCTCCACATTTCTTGACACAAATAAAAGCATGTACTACTCGTTTATTAATACTAGTATGCATATTCTCTATAGTTAGAAAGTAGAGAACACCCACCTCTAATGAAGATGCAAATAAAGAAGAGGAGGTTACTTCTAGCTCCTAGCTCCAAGCAATCCTAGCAATTTCCTTCTCCTCCTAGCAAGATTACTCCAAAGCACAAGAACACTCATTCTCTCTTTCTTTCTTTCTCTTATTTAGTTTATTTTTTTTGGTGTATGAAATGAGAAGCGAAGAGGTGCTATTTATAGGACAAGTTTAGGGATCAAAGTGCAAAATTACACACCTAATAAATTACTCAATTTAATTTCCCAACACTTCATTTTCTTAACTCCCAAAACCCCCAACCTTTCACTACTCCACCTTTCTAATTCCCTAACTCCCAACTGTTTATATACCAAACCGGCCTATCATACCCAAGCCAACCAGTCAAGTACAGGAAGTTCAACTCCACTCATGTGTACAGATATATATTTGACTATATAGATACATATAGATATATATAGTACAAATGACTATAGGTATGTGAGTGTAGGCATCATTGGAAGGGGGGACCATGCTGGCTGGGTTGAAAAGGGTGCTTCACGTGTGGCCCCCACCCACTCCATCCATTCATTTTATACACAAATCATTTAATACACACATACACACACACATATATATATACCATCTATACATATATACTGTTTATGTAAGTAAAAATATAAAATGAATTATGCACAAATAAAATAAATACACACACTCCAAAATTTATTTTGAAAACGGATACGCTAAAATACGCGCACCGAAATACGTGCATCGCACGTAAAACCCTGAAATACGAAAAATCGATTTTTATCAAATGGAAAATTATAAAAATATAATCGAGAACAACATAAGACAACATATTTACTAATTTTATATATTTCACGACGTAATCACTATGTACGTAGAAAACACGTGAATTACGCGTACAAAATTTTCTTAATCAAAAATAGAGGAAATGAATTTTTGTTTTATAAAATAGATTTGAATACACAAAATAAATAATTTAAATTTATAAAATATATTGCACGTAGCGGTGGAATACATAATCGATACGTGCATCAAAAACACGTAAAGAGCGCGTAAAATGCAGAAATTGAAATTTAATATTTTAGTTGACTTAAAATAGGGCAAAATCAATACGAAAAATGCATAAATAGTCGGTAATCAAAATACGTGGTGAAAACACGTTACAAAATACACGTGCGTAACACACAAGGGCAAAATTGTCATTTCCAATTTTGCGGGGTGTTACGTAGGTAGTATCCAATAGGAAGAAAAAAATCCAGTAAGAGACAAATAGGCCATGCAATAGGTTTAAACAATAGGCGAGATCAAGAACAAATTATAGATCAAATAAATGAGAATAAGAAGATGAATCAATGCAAAATGAATCACAAGAGAGAGGAGAACAACACACGATACAACAGAGACGAAGATCAATAAAAACAACAATAAAATAAAATAACCATCACTTTTATTAAATATAATTAAAAATACAAAAAAATGAGCAACAGGGGTTACAGTTGTGGTCATGAAAGTGCAACACCCTCTCAAAAGAAGCCTGACTAGACGACCCAGCTACCCTGCTTTAGGCATCCCCAAAATTCCTTAACACAACTCTGGGGTGCGAGGACGGCTCATGGAATGATACCTGCCACACCCCGCTTCCCAAAATATGAGAATACGAGCACGTAACGAAGGCCCAGCGAATGATTAAACATCATCATTAAGCTGTACCAGTCTAACTCAACATTATACAAGAGAAACAACCACGCAGGCAAGAATATAATCACATAAACAATAAATAAACTCAAAGATAATCATAAAATAAATTCACTAAATAATAATCTAACATCTGGGATAAAACAATTTCAGGTCATAAAACCCAAGAATACAAAGTATGATAAAAAGAAATACAATAAGCAAATAACAAAAGATAACTAAGAAGTCTAATGGCCCAGCTCCAATCTTCAGATTGTTTGCTCACCAAGTTCTTCTTGTATTGCTCCTTCCGTACCTGTTAATACTGGATCTAAAAGAGATAAAAGAGAGCCCTTAGAGCAAGTCGTGGGCAGCAAGTAGAGAAAAACAGAGAACAAAGGGAGCAAGAATATCAAAGAAAAGGGACATGGTCAAAATCAAAGAACAAAGCAAAGGCAGGCAAAATATCAAAGGTCTACAGTAAATCACGCATGTAATGCGAGATGTATGGATCAGACAATAAAAGCAAGTTATTAAGTATTTTATTAGCCTATCTAGTGCATGTACTACTGCATTCCATACTGCAGGTTCCCCGCAACATACCATCAACGTTTGAGAATGACGGTGAATTCTCGGTCTGTGTACTCAGCCTAGTAATCAGTATTTCATGTTCAGTATCAGTGTTTCTCGAGCAGTATTTATCGGGCAGTGGTTTATGGCCATCAGTATCAGTCAGTGCAGTTTAGGCAGTAGCGCCTGACCGAGTACAGTTTCCGATCGTTTACTACCTAGTCAACCCATGATACCCTAACTTTTTATTAGTTATTTTAATCCTATGTGAGCATGCAAAAAGGTTTCAATGTTGTATAATATATGCGTGACTAATTCTATGTGTTACGGGAAAAGCATGAAGCATACAAGTCATTTACACACATATCACATGATCAGGACAGTATGACCTTGCTGTGATTTCGTCTTCGCATTTCCTCTAAGCCAGGATCGGATCCAATATTGGCTCTATAGCGGAAAAGGTATTTCATGCACTATATCCCATTCTTCCTGCGCATAGACAGCTCGAGCCTGTTGGTTCCCCATTCCTTTTGACTTTCTCAAACCTGAAGATTGGAATGAGGAGAAGAAGAAAAATGGAAAAGGCAGACGAAAAAAAAAAGCACACACAACAAATTTGTCTCTTTTTTTATTTCGACTTACCACTCGTTTGCGTTTTCAAAAGTTCGTTAAATTCTGCCATTCTTCCCTGTCGACTCCCGGAATAATAATACGAATTGCTCCAGTGGAATTGCTTTTATCTTGCGAGAATGCCTTCCATGCCTAAAACATGGATTAAGGTCACTACAAGATAGCAAAACTGAATCCACCGGAAGATCTGGAAAATAGACTTCCACACGGTTCCAGCGAGTATAATTAAGGTATATAAAAGGCATAGGAACTAGGGTGGAAACTCTATTCTAATCAAGTTTTAAGTTCGGGCAACATGCAGTGGGTTGTATTCTACTAATTGTTTCGGGTCAGAGAACTCATTATTAAAATCTATAAAAATTATGGGTGATACCTATACATGTCTAGGTCTAGTATAAATTATTTCAGATTTTTCTTGTACTATTAACATAGTCAAATAAAATAAACAACAACAGAAAACGTATGAAAATCTGAGTCTGAAATTACTAGCACAGTTGCATTAAAGTGATGATAACTAACAGATGGTAAGTTGGAATTTAAATCCAGACTAGGGAAAAATTATCTAGACATCAAGGGATACGTTTTATGTTTAGTAAGTTCTTTCAGAATATGCCTTTAGCATGGTCAAAAATCTATTTCAAAATGAAACATACAGCAGTCCAGCAAATGTCTAAACATGATTAGGCAAATAATTAAATCAAATGATCATATAAAGCATGCAAATTTGTAATCAAGTGAATCCTAGGTGTCAACATGCAATTTCTAAGGCTTATGGTACATTTATTACAGTCATGGTGTCAATTCATCAATTAAAACCAAATCAATACATTCATGTCCATTTCATCAAGCAGTTCTAAGTACAAATCTAGTTATTTTAATTGTGCATATGTATGAAACATCGGGGACTGGGTTAAAGATCAATGAGATAGCACGAAGTTAAGAGTATGTTGGGTTAGCTCGTGTAAACCCTCAATAATCTTAACGGAATTGTCAAAATCAGATTTTTGATAACAAAAAGGGACGGATCTACTTGCATGAGATCAATTAATCTTGAACACAAATAATGAAAGGGGTTCAAGAAGAGACTTGCTTGTTATTGCAGATATAATTTAATGCAGAATAACGGGATCAGAATCCCGGACGAAAACTCCCAAAAATATGCGCGAAAAGCCAATCAGCAATAGCCAAAAGAACTTCACACCGGATCGGCCAGAACACAGAACACCAAACCGAATCTGCTGCGCATAGAACACGAGACACCAAAAACAGCCAATAGGGGATCTTCCTCACACCGGATCTGACCCAAACACGGGACAGCGAAGGGGATCCGCTACGGCCAGAACACGGAACGGTGAATCCCACCAATCCCACTACGACTCCACACCGGATCCCACGCGGAACACCAAACAGCGGAAGTCGGATCCCAAGAGCCTAAAATAGCAAACACCATGCGTAGCCAATCGCCTATCGTCCTCTTCCTTCGATCAGAGAGAGAAGGAGAGAGTGGGAGAGACTCAACGGCGGTTGTGATCACGATGGCGCGGCACTGCGGCGGGGGTGCGCGATGCTGGCAGTGGTGACGTGCGGCGGCGACTGATTAGGAAGCGACGCAACACTGGCGATTCTATTTTCCGCTCGAAAACAGAGGAAGACGCCAACGAAAAAATGAACGGCCTCGACGGCGGCAATGACGACGATGAGGGCTGGGGCGATTAGCAGAGATGTAAGGGGTGCACGGATAGGGACGTCGACGACGATGGGGTGCATGAAGTGGGGGGGGAATGGTAATGGCGATCTTCGGTGGATTGGGTTAATGGGTTCGGCGAAGAATGGGTTCGAGCGGTTTGATGACGAGGATCAGGGAAGATGGAGACGGGGATGGGGAGATGGTGATGATGAGGGCGATGGAGGAGGAAGGTGGTCGGAGCAACGGAGAGGGGCTTGGCGTTGGGTTGAAGCGGAAACAGGGAGAGGGGGAAGGAGAGCGGGATGAACAGGGAAAGGTTTAGGGGTTAATGACGGCGGGTTAGGTTAGGGTTAATAGAAGATTAGGGTTAGGTTTTTATTAGGGTTAAGAAATTAAATAAGGTATTTATAGGAAAAAGATGGGATAATGGGTATTGGGTAATTGGGTATGAATCCAATAAATAAAAATACATTATATATGAATATAAAGATCAATATAAACCCAAATACAAAAGAATGAGATATCTGAAAATATACAATTTGTGCTACCTAAATTATTTGAGACAAATACAAACACAATTATAGAAAGAATTGATTTGTTTTCATAATCAATAAAAATAAGTAATCTCAGTAACCACAAGAATAATAAAATAATCATGTCTATAAAATAATAATAATACTAATAATAACAATTAGTAAGATTAAAACAATAAGAATAAAAACACTAACAATAACAATAGGAATTATCAGAATAGTGTCGTATGTGCAAAATAAGGATTTTTTGAAATAGTCCAAACAGTAATAATAATATTTTTGGTTTGAGATTAAAATGCAAATAGTTAATCAAGTAGAAATAGAGATAAGTTTTATTCAAAATAATTATAACAATTGTTTAGGAAAAGCTTTAACAATAAATTCAAAACGAATTTAACAAATAACGAATTTATAAATATCGAGATACGGAACAATACCCAGGAAATACGTATTTGCAAAAATAGGGGTTACAATACCCCTAGATCATCACTACAAAAATGGGAGGTGATTCGCGTTTTCCGACCTTCGAGCTCTACTTTCATATTATAAATCTCCACCTACTTCTTTGCAAGCAGATTCCTAAGGTGGGCATTCTTGGACCAAATCTTCCACCAAACCTTACGAGTATTAGCCGAGCAACTAGAACGACTATCCTTCAAATGTGCAAACTCAAAGCTCATACTGAGAATCACATTTTTTAGGTGGTCCCTCTCGGTTGTGACCGCAAGTAGTGCGCGACGAAGATGATCAACCTCAGCATGCCGATGAACTCTTCCAGTGTACAAAACTATATGTCAACGAAGAAGAAGGTGGAGTTACTACAACACTAGCAGATAAAAAGGACTTAGCTTCAATATTAACTCAAGTATTGGAAACTAATATATATATATATATATATATATATATATATATATATATATATATATATATATATATATATATATATATATATATATATCATTAACTGAGGGAGAACATACATGAGCAATGGCTAGTCCGCTTTAGGCAAGTCACAAAAATAAAATTAGAAGAAATGAAGATGGAGGAGGAACAATCAAGAGTCTACCTGAGTTCATGGAGCCACAGGAGTAGAAGTCTCAAGTACTTCTTTACTCATATCCCTTGCACTTCTCTCCGGACCCTCCTCTTAAACTGTGGGCTCTTTCGTGACTTCCTCATCTTCCTCCTTGCCCTCCTACTCCTCCTCGGCCAGCTCATCTCCCGGCTTAAGCTCAAGGCAGTATCCCTTCCCATCGAAGTCAAGGAAGCGCTCAGCCACATCCCTAATTGCCTTAGCATAGGCCTTCTTTATATTCGCAAAAAGATGGTCCTGCACTTCGGCCTTCACCTTTGCCACCGCGTCTTCCCTCTCCTTTACCTTTGCCTCCCTTTCCTTAGCTGCCTCCGACTTCTCCCTCTTCTGCTTTGTCTCAAGGTGAGCAACCCGAGCAATAAGAGTCGCTTCCCGCCTTGTCAATGCCTTCAACTCCTTAGAAGTCCTCTTCCTCTCCAAATTGGCCTTATAGGCCATGTTCCTCCAGGCATTCTCTTCAGCCTTTATCTACTCAATTAGGTTGCCAAAGTGGCAAGTGATCTGCGAAGAAGAAAACTTCAAGATGTAGAGAAAATAGAGGGAAAAAACAAAACTATACGAGACAAGATATACTAACAAGTTGGCTTGGAAGATCTCCATGATGGAGGAGTCAATCAACTTATTGGCAAAGTTATTCTGATCTCGCTGGTTCGAAAGACTCTTGACCGCTTCAAGGAAGTTTGCTGAGTCACTGAGAAAGCCGTCAGGCCACATGACGTTCCAGTCTAGCAGGTAGATCTTCCTCTCCTCCTTAAAGAAGATCACGTCTACCTCGGGGACCAAGGGAGGATGCTCACCCGCCATGACCACGGCCAGGGAGATGACCCCCATAGCAGGGCTTGTCGACACCTCTGGAGGCGACTCCGAGCCACCACAGGTGTGGAGGCCAATAACTCTTAGCCGCCTTCAGGGATGTCGACCTGATCGAAGTCCTCTTCCTTTTCCTATCATTTGGTGCCTTGTTTCTCAACCCAGCGTGGGCTACTATGATAGCATCAAAGTTCATGCTATTTGCTTATGGAAAAGGGAACAAAAAGAAATATTAGAGCGAGATAAATCAAAAGGATAAAGATGGCTAAATATTTGACAAAGGGAGAAGCTAGAACTAATGTCATACTAGCGTTCATCTGGCTCAACCCTCACAAGAAGAGGGTCTCCTCCGTCACATCTTTCCACTTCAACTCCTTGCACTTAGGGAGAGAATCACTCAACCTCATCTCCTCTTCACTCACCTTTGGGTTGGCCATCACCTTCCTGGGCACGTCCCCTTCCACTTTATGGGAATCCCCATGGCTCAGAACTGTGGACGATAAAATATTTGCTTTTCCAATACTTTATCGAGTCGAGATTCTCAACTAATCCCATGTTGTGGCAGGGAGAGAGAACAACAAGTCCTTCTTGTTCAGCTGATGGAATCTGAAGTGCCTCCTCTAGATATCCAGACTCGGTTCGACGCTAACATTTTGACATTGCAAGATGAAGCTGGTTAAGTACCTTCGCATATTCGGCATATACTGCACCAGACTAAGTTCGTACCAATTCAGAACCTCATTCACGAAAAGGTGCATGGGAAAATGCAACTTGCCATGGAAGGTGTCATAATGGAAGATGCAAAACTCACTGTTCATCATAGAGAATGCCCTAACCCCGGGACCTAGCAAAAGCAATTCATACTCCAATGGAATTGCGAAGGCCACTCTAATCTTAATGAGATTTACTTTTGTGCGAATAATCATTATGTGATCAGCCTTGTTGGTAGGGCGGTAATCTGGTTCGTCATAATGCCTACTGAATCAAATCAACACTACTAGAAATTTGCAAACTAGCGATGCTTTAGTTACGATGAAACAAGGAATCGTTGCAACTGGCGAAGGTTTTTCTATGACGAAAAATATTTATTGCAAAAACCGCAAAAAATTACATAACTTCGTTGCAAATATTATTTCCTTTAAATATAATAAACAATTTTTAAAAAAAAAATAAATAACGACGAAATATTACTAAACGTCACAAGTATTTGCGTCGTTTTGTCAATAAACATCGCAAGTTTATTATGTTTTTAAAAGTAAATTTTGGTTTTTATTTACTTTTTTATTTGCGACATTGAGTGTAAAAATGTTGTAATTATTCGTCGCAAAATTTTAGGATTTGTGTACCTGAGTTATTTTTGCGCGATGACTAATTTTCATTGCGACGTAACGTGTCTTAATGTCGCAATTTTTTGACGTTTTCTATAACTGAATTTCAATTACCTCTTCATTTTCCTTTTGTTTTTCCCCCAAACACTTCATCTCCTTTTATCTCTCTATTTTTCTCTCCCTCTCTCTCACCAACCCTAACCCAAATCCCTCCCCACTTTCCCGCCGTCCTCGTGACCCCCCCTCAACTGTCATCGTCCCCCGCCTCCAGCAAGATGCCTTCCTTGCTCTTCGATTTTTGAGCCCGACCTCCCATCATCACCACCAACACCATCTTCTTCTCCCTCCTCCACTGAAACCCAACTCAAACATCATCATCCCCACATCCATCCCCAATTTCGACCTCTATTCCACCCCGGTCTCTAATCAACCCGACCTCCACTCAAAATCGACTCCAAACCCTTCCTCTCATTCTCGAACCCTAATCCCTTTTCTCCATCAATTTCTGGTCAGTTTTAGACTCCTTTTTAACTTATGTTTTTGGATTTACCCGATTAGGTTTCTGGTTTAGTTTCTTCGCCTTCCATTTTCTTGATTCTCAATTTATTTGCATGACTTATCGAAGAGATTGATTAATTGGTGGTGTTGTTGTTTTTGTTAATGTTGCAAAAAATGGACGAAGGCTTTGAATGTTCTCTTGTTCCTGAAGGGGTTGTACGAGGCATCAAGTTTACAGTTGCAACATTTCAAGAAATTGTATGTGTTCTTGCTGCCTTTTCTTAGTTTTTATAATTATATATGTATAATTTGTGCTTCATTTATCACCGATCATATATTGTATAATGCTTCCAACTATCAGTTCTCCTGCTTCCTCTTCATATAAGCCTTGTAACTGCGCATCATGTGACCATTCTTGTGACAATACCAGCACTCAGGTCCATGTCCCCCATCGCTGTCATCAGACTCACTCTCAGATGAACTACTCTGATCCTTTCTTCTTCGACTGCTCTTAGATCTCCCACGTCTCCTCTCAACAGACATTACAAAATCTCTAGAAGATGATGATGAATATCCTCCGTTTCTCACCCTTCTCACCTCCTCGTTCAGAATGCTACTCACCACATCTTGTAGAGTCGTCGAATCTATCATAGTACATGTAATAGTCTATTCCACTGTACCATAACTATCGGGTAAAGTAGATAGAAGTAACAATGACTGCCCCCACTTTGAAAACTTCAAACCTGCAGCTTCTATCTAGTTAGAAACCTTACAGTAATCGTTTACATGCTCAGCTACTGAACCCCCTTCCCTCAACTTCATATTAACCAATTTCTTCATATGAAGAATTTGATTAGATAACGACGATTTCTTATACATATCTGTGAGAATCTCCATAGCCTCATTTGTGGTCTTTACCTTCGAGATATGAAATAATGCCTTCCTTCTCAGCCCCAATTGAATCTGCCCTAGTGCATTCTGATCCAAACGATTCCACTCTGCCAAGACCTTCACATCCTTATATCCACCTTCCGGTTTCTCATCAAACAACGGACCATCAAGATCTTTTTGATGAAGATACGTTATCATCTGAAACTTCCACATTGCGAAGTCACTCCCATCGAACCACTCGATCTTCGACTTTCTATCAGTCATCTCAAACCTAGAGCTCTGATACAACTTGTTGAAGAATCTACAGCCATATACATAATGCTAATAGTGGAAGTACACCATAAGAAATAGAAACTACCAAGATTTAGATGAACCAAGAATAAGCCACCAAAATATATACAAGATCTCACAAGAACACAATCAATATACAGAAATAACCAATACTTCTTATTCCTTAAGAAATACAAAGATTGTAATAGAGATTACAACTCTTAGTCTCTCTCCCTCACCTTTGAAACATTCGGCACAATCTCCTCTTGAAGTTGAACAATGATAACGGCTCACCTCTTGATCTCTAATCGGTTATACAAACCCTAGAGTCTACAGCCATATATATAACCCCCAAGTAAACCCTATAAGAAAAACACAAATTCAGCTTATTGGGCCTTGAACTCGTCAGCCCAAATAACACAGCACCGATGTCGATCGACCGCACCCCCAGATTGGTCGACCGCAATGTGTAAAGCCAACTCCTGAACTCTAGACCGATCGACCGCACGATCGATTATCTCGCTCTCTGTTGGGCCCTGTACACTTGAAGAACCTCCTACAATCAGGTTCGATCGACCGCACCCTCGGTCGGTCGACCGCAACTCTCCAAACTGCACATCTTCTACTTGCTGTTGTTGTCTCTTGATGTCTTCGTCTTCTCCTCTTCTTCTCCAACTTCAAATATTCTGTGCCTACGTGTATTTGGTACACTCGATGAACCTCCTACAGTCAGGGTCGATCGACCGCAACTTCCAAATTGCACATCTTCTACTTGCTGTTGTTGTCTCTTAATGTCTTCGTATTCTCCTCTTCTTCTCCAACTTTAAATATTCCGTACCTACGTGTATTTGAGGCTACAATCCTAACAGGTTACCCCATAAGCATCAAAGTATGATGTTCTCTACAACAATGCCAAGTTGGATTAGAAAGCTTACCTAAAAGTACCAAAAGATCCGGTTACCATAGACCTTGTAAGTTTGTTTCCTCCTGTTCCCCCTTTTTGAATGTTTGATTTTATTATTAGTTCTTTATGGTGAACTATAATGGTATTTAAGTTGCTAGTGAAGGCATTTTATCTTGCAAGTCCTCTCAATTACTGGGTGCATCAATTCTGGGTCAGATTAATTTGGCTAGTCTCGTTTGTTTATTTTCATAAGATTTTATTTTGAGAAAGCATGAGATCCACATGCTCATATATGCAGTAGAATAAGAATAAGTACGTATTGGTGGAAGCCATCAAATAAGTTGTTCGTACCTGTTACACTTTGCTAGTCAAGCAGCTTTGCTTTAATATCTTTACACGATTTGTGTTATACATTTTGATTTATAGTTAGTTGCCATTCTTTTTGTTTCCTACTAATTACTTTTGGTGGTTACATGACTTATTATAGGGAAAATGATTTTCAGACCCAAAACTTAAACTTAATTTATTTTTAAATCCCAACATTTTAAGATATAAATAAACCCAATGCTCTATATTTAAATTGTTTCAAAAATGTAAAATTATAATTTTTTGTATTATTATTTAGAGTGTTGTTCATGATTTGTAATGGATTACCCATTTAAACCTTGTCTTCCCAAAAATAATTTTAAAGAAATATGGCAAATAAATTTCAAAGATTGGGCTAAAGAAAAGATGGTTTTGAAGGTTGGAAAAGATCTCCAACAGTCATCTTCTCCTTTACCTAATCTCTGTAATGGCTGCTCAAGTTCAAACCTGAGGGGGTTTTCTTCAAATATAGTTTTGGTGAATGACAAGTAGGAGGAATGCAAGTCAGCCTCGCTAATTTTGTTTTTATATGTTCTTTGTGTTAAAGGTCATGGAGTCCTGTGATGTATCTGAAAAAAGACAAGTTGGGAATGAGCGGTTTAACATATTCAGTGGCTGCCATTCTGATCAGACAGCAACCAGCAACCAAAGTTTTTTGTGGTGGAGCAAACCAGGTGAACTATCTATCATCTGATTACTGATTATTTTAAAAAAAATTCTAATAGTTGTAGCCCTATTTCACATATTTCTTGCCGTTGTTCATTAAAGAAGCTGGAAGGAGGCTACATGATGCAATCATGATAGTCAGAAGAGCTTTAAAGAACTCCAACGTTGTGGCTGGTGGTGGTGCTATTGATGTAGGTATTGAAAATCAAATTGATCTAGGCGCTTCTAACTTCTATCTAATGAAATATATCCAAATTGATCTAAGCGCATCTAACTTCTATCTATGGACTTCATAATTTGGAATGATTTGAAGTTGACTACTTCATATTTTGGAATGTTGTAAAGTTCATTTCTTTATATTTTGTTACTCTAGTTTCATTTGTATTTTGTTACTCTAGTGATGGATAATGATTTTGGACATATTTTGGATTTCGGAGTTTGTGATGGATGAAGATTGTAATGAAATTATAACTTCTTTTTCTTGGAATTGTGTTTTAGTTAGTTTTATGGGATTGTATCTGTTCAACTTAGAGTTTATTGGAATTGTGATGTTGCATAGGTACCTTAAAAATGGACCAAACAACCAAAAGGGATGACAGTTTTAAAATATGTCACAGCTACCAAAAAAAATTGCGACGCTTCTAAATTTTAACACAAAACAAAATGTGATGTAATTGAATTTTCTTTGTCGCAATAGTTTGCGAGAAAAATAAAGTTTTCATCGCAAAAAATTTGTAACGAAAAAATTTCGTCACAAACAGTTTGCAACGAAATTTTTTTCGTCACAAACAGTTTGCAATGAAATGTTTTTCGTCACATACGCTTTACAATGCAAAGTACAAATAAAATCGTCGCCATATTAATATTTTTAAAATTATTTTCATCATTTTTATTTTCAAATTTAAAGTTAAAAAAATAGTGATGATAATTTCGAGGCTTTGCGACAACCTTTTTTCGTCGCAAATCCAATGTTTCCGTTGCAATATTGCTTTTTTGTCATAATTGTTCGTCGCTAGTTTGCACATTTCTAGTAGTGAAAATCCCTTAAGTCTTCAGGTACTGGCGAATGAGGAGAGGATTATGAGGGGAAGAGCTCATCAGAAGAAGTTCCCCGTAGACTCCATGTTCTTCTGAACTATCTCCTCCACTATAACGAAGGACCCAACTACTTCATTCCCCTTCTCTTTTCTCATGAGACGGGATGAGAGCACCTCTTCATCAATACGATCTGAGGAGGAAGCGGAGCCACCCGAAGAAATCTTAGACATGACTTATAAATCACAATAAGATAACCTGGTTGACGACGACGACTGAATGACGGAAAAGATGCCTAAAAACTCGCATGAGTTGGATCCTAAAGAGAGAGCACGAAAGAGAGAGAAACTCTTGGAGAAAATGAGAGTGAAGTGTAGAAAATTGTGAGGGAGGGGATGAAGTTATAGAGGAAGAATCCAACAGCTCTAACCACATCCACGTGGCACCAACTCGGCAATCTAAACCGTGTCCACATGGCACTAGCTCAGGAATCCAAACTGCATCCATGTGGCACTAGCTCAGTAATCTAAACAGTGTCCACATGGCGCTAGCTAGAGCTGGTTTCGGGTCCTATGGGTCGGGTCATCCACTCCCCAGACTCGAACCTGGTACCTTACGGGTCAAAAAATTGGACCCGGACCCGGACTTGCAAGAACCGGGTCCAGGTCCTAGTTAAAAAAATCTACCCGTCGGGTCCGGTAGCGGGAATAAATATTTGCAGTTTAGTATTTTGCACCAGATATCCTATGGTTCCAACAATTTTTGCACTTAAGTACATGAATAAATATTATATTTACACATCTATCTTCAACAATTACTTTTATATGTATATCCCTATTACCCTAATATTCAAATTCCATATTATTTGGGGTACTTTTTAACAGGTCTGGGTCTGTGTCCGGATCGGTTCTATTTTGAGCAGACCCGGACCTGGACCTAGCAGTGCATCGAGTCTTATTTTAGGACTCAGACCCATATAGTTCGGGTTGGTTCCGGTCCAATGCCGGGTCTGGGTCGGGTCCGGGAATTGGGTAAATGTGACAGTGTTAGCGCTAGCTCAGCAAAATCCGAAATCGCGTACACAAGGCGCCAACTCGGGAGGTGACGTTAGCAAGTTGTGATGACATTAGCATGCTCCTTGGTGCCAGAATTTTAGTCCGAAGAGCTCGTCACTTTTGTTGATTCTCAGTCGTCCGATCGCCTCGTGATTCGCACCGTCGATCAGGGCTGCTCAATCTACTCCAATTTTTGCGCCCATCTCCTCAGGGCGCAAAATGATGATGAATTGACGTTAGCAAGCTGTGATGATGTCAACAAGCTCCTCGGTGCCAAAATTTCAGTTCGAGAAGCTCGCCACTTTTGTTGACTTCAGCCGTCCGATTGCCTCGTGATTCGCATAGTCGATCAGAGCCGTTCGATCCATTCTAATTTTTGCGGCCATCTCCTTGGGGTGCGAAATGACGAAGAGTTGACATCAGCTGACATCTCCTTGGTGCCAAAATTTCAGTCTGAGGAGCTCGCCACTTTTGCTGATTCTCAGCAGTCTGAACGTCTCAAATTTCGGGACCCATTTATCCAGCCATCTAATCGCCTCAATATTCACCCCCGAATTGATTTATTAATTAAAAATTTTGAAAAAATAATTAAATTATTTGGAAAAGATAATTATAAGTTCTAAAAATTCGGGGAAATTCATTGGAATCTTACAAGATAATTACTACCCAGAGAAGCTCCGAACAAGACTCCAAGTCTCCTGAATGTTATATACGCTCTCCTGATCACTTAGAAAAGAACGACTTACTCCTCGAAGGTTGTATTACCCAACCTTCAGGAGCAGTAGGCTTAAGATATTGAGCCACATGAACAGTGTGCGCATCTCAAAGCTTCTCAAAGGCAATACAGTAATTTCACGTCAGCAGCAAGCCAACTATGAAAACATAGGTCGTTTTCAGGCCCACCAGTTCAACTAGATTCACAATTATGGCTACTCGCAACCCAGGAAGAGGGTTTTCCAAAAGCCATTAGTCAAATCCTCTATCTAAAGCAAGATTATTAAATAATTCTATCCCTTCACCATCAGAATCTTCAATTAAATCTTAAAAGATACATTATTCAGGTCTATCTTCTACAACTAACTCCTAGCCTATAAATACTCTCCACCCTCAATTAGTCAAAGGTAATCAGTATTTATCCACTAAAAACTTTAATCTCCTTTCTGAGTTACTGACTTGAGCTTCGGAGGGTCTTTCGTCAGAGCCACCTTCGGTGTTAAGACTTTTTGCAGGTTCGCCGAACATTTTAGCCATCGAGACTCAGATCCAAATGTTCTCAATCATTCAGACCTAGATCAAGGAATTTTCATCCACATGAATTCAGATCACAATCAACAGACAAAATCAGAGTTTTTCTACTCAAATGATAAATTCATCATTTGACTGACTGCTCCCACAATTGTATTTGGAGTTATACATTTACACATACAAATGTCTAAAGTCTCAACCAAACTTAGTTACCGAAAGTCCTCAACTAATGAGACATTTAAATATCACATTTTCGAAGTATAGCAACAAAGACACAGAAATAGAGAATCTAAATTATCTTTATTATTACAATTCAAACCCCCGAAACTCTTATTATTCATTCCAAAACAACCACATCGGCAATTTACATATTTCTCTCCTTTCCATACGTTACTCCCAATTATATTTATATATAACTATATATTAAGCAAAAAAGGCTTACCCCCTCTATTCTTTCTCTATTCTAAAATGAAGCAAGGAGATGAAAAGCAGGATAAGAGTATCTGTAGTTGTTTCCCTATATTTCCAAAATTTGGAAAATATAGGGAACGAGTTGTTGTACGTGTTCCCTATATTTTCAAATTTTGAAAAAATAGGAACAATACCCTTCTATATTTGAGAGATGATATAGGAATTTTCCAAATATAGGAATCAAAATATCATCTTGTGTTTGTTCTAAAAAAAATCTCGGACGCAAGATGATCTAGCATAGATCAATTATAAAAAAACATGTCAGATCATCTTGCGTTCGATCAATTTTTTATTAAAAATGTGTCAGATGCAAGATCATTTTGCATCTGACCAAATTTATAAAAAAAATCACTAAAGATATTGAACACAATTTCATTTTGCGTCTAATGAAATTTTTTTAAGAAAAATAGAACGGACGCAACCATGATTTTTCCCCCCATTTTTTTCTTTTTCTATGGAATAGGGCTTATAGGATTATTTATGCATAGAAAGTTAATTTGAGATTGGTTTGATTTTTTTGATCGAGGGATGAGATGGAATGAGCCTGTACCACCCCGTGTTAATATATATATATATATATATATATATATATATATATATATATATATATATATATATATATATATATATATATAAAGGAGTATTTGGCTCTTAACCCCGTAGGATTTCCTATGGGGGATATTATATGGAATTAGTGTGGTTGTGTGGGGATCCCACGGGAGAAGAAGGAGACAGCGTGAATAAAAAGCTGCTGCCTTTGGAGATGACGCTGAGGTGTCATCCTGTGGGGGGGGGGGGGGGGGGGGGCACATGCAGGAGAGGTTTCCTCTGGCTGACATGGGATCTCCGCTTGGGGCCCACGAGCTGAGAGAGAATGGAATAGTAAAAAGGAATTGGTTTGATTATAAGTCCCATATCAGATTTGAAAAGTAATAAAATAATAGTAAAATATAATAGCCTATGATCATGAGTCACCTAATCGGTTAACCAACTTTTGAGAGGCAGCCTGTGGTGGGCAATTGTACTGCATAGTATCTAATTTGTCTTATAAATTATATAAATTGTCTGAGCTAGGGGCAGGGGCATTACAAATGGTATCAGAGCCAACTTTCGACACCGAGTGTGGGTAAGAGTGGGCGAGATGTATGCCTGAGATGGAGCTAGCAGATGTACGTCGGGTATGCCTGAGAGGGAGCGAGGTGGCAGCCTGATGTAGTGGACCACCCGCAGAATCAGGGTACGGTGCAGCTAGCAGAATCAGGGTACTCCACTCCACATCGGCTAGAAAGGAGATCTTGCACTAGGTTGTGCATGCTCGTGCTCAGCGAGGATGCTGATTTCTGAAGGGGTGTGTCTGTAACACCCCGTGTTAAAATATAATATATATATAAATATATAAAGGAGTATTTGGCTGTTAACCCCATAGGATTTCCTATGGAGGATATTATGTGGAATTAGTGTGGTTGTGTGGGGGTCCCACGGGAGAAGAAGGAGACAGCGTGAATAAAAAGCTGCTGCCTTTGGAGATGGCGCTGAGGTGTCATCCTGTGGGGGGGCCACACGCAGGAGAGGTTTCCTCGGCTGACGTGGCATCTTCGCTTGGGGCCCACGAGCTGAGAGAGAACGGAATAGTAAAAAGGAATTGGTTTGATTATAAGTCCCATATCGGATTTGAAAAGTAATAAAATAATATTAAAATATAATAGCCTATGATCAAGAGTCACCTAATCAGTTAACCAACTTTTGAGAGGCAGCCTGTGGTGGGCAGTTGTACTACATAATATCTAATTTGTCTTATAAATTGTATAAATTGTCTGAGCTAGGGGCAGGGGCGTTACAAAGCCTATACGAATTGTTATGTGTTCTTATGCATACATTTTTTTTTTTACAAATGTGTTGGACTCAAAAAATATTTATATTATTTTTATTTTTATCAATAGCTAAGATTCAGCAAAAAAAATATCATTCACCGTTCGACCAAATTTTTGGTTTCAACGACTACAAGGACAACTCAAAATTCCTATTTCTAAAACTCAAATATGAAAATATTGAGTCTTAACGACTACAGATGCTCTAAGAGTCTCTTTTTAAATTTTAAAAATCAAATTTCAAATTTTGAAATGGAGTGAAAAGATTAAGAAAGGGGGGAAATGCAGTTAAGATATACAATATTTACATGCCTAAGATCTTACTAGAAAATCACATCTCAAATTTATGAGCACAATCTATATATAATATATTATACTAAGACAACTTTTGTTCTAAGAATTTAATTTTTTACTTTAAAAAACATGCGTCCCCCCCCCCCCCCCCCTCCCCTCATTTTTCCCATCAAAATTTTGGGGCTAAATATTGAAAAAAAAAAAAAAAAAAAAAAAAAAATCTTACCCCAAGTATTGTGCATTTTTAACAATGAACACTCAATTTTTTTTAAAAAAAAAAACCTCACCCAACTATATTTTCAAGGCATGGGTTAGTGAGGTTTTTTTTTTTTAAAAATGTGTTGAAAACATAATTGGGTGAGGGTTTTTTAAATTTTTTTTATTATTATTTTTTAAAGTTGAGTGTGGTTTTTTTAAAAATGCACAATACTTGGGTGAGGTTCTTTTATATTTAACCAAATTTTGAACTGGAATCCTATCTCTTAACCAATCCTAAAAATTCGTGCAATATTGTATAGATGTTATTAGAGAATTTTTTTTAAAATTGTTTTATTATCATCTTATTTTTAAAAAATTATGTGCAATATATTATACATGGTTATACTAGTTTTGTTATGAAACCCAAGGATTTTTCTTCATTTTTCTTTTTAAAATTAAACAGGAGAACAAATATAGGAGGTAACCCCCCACTATTTCTCCATCAAAATTTTAAACTAGAATCCTATCCCTTAATCAAACCTAGAAAATCATACAATTTTGTACATAAGTCATTAGATGATTTTTCAAAAAAGATTTTGTCATTTTCTCTTTTTTTTTTAAAGTGTGTGCAATATTACTAGGGATGGCAAACGGGCTCGGGAGGCCATCCGGTTCACGGTCCACCCGGCCAGTCACTATACCAAGCCGGATCCGGTTTCAATTCGTGTCAGAACAGGTCAGGGCCGATCCGGTTCCAAATGGGAAGGAGGCGAGCCCAAATTGGCCCGCCAGCCTGGTCCCTCTGGTTTCAAGTTAAGGCGGGTCGGTTTATGACTTTTTTTTTCTTTCTTCCTCTTAATATATAAAATAAAAAAATGTAATATTGAAAAATAACTATGTAACTATTATTATGGTAAAAAGTTACAATTATTTATACTAGAAATTCAAAGTTTGAGTTAGTTTACAAGAAATTTAAAGCCAACAATTGATCTTCAATGTTCGGGACTTAGTGAGATTTGATCTTCATACTCGGAGAGTTCTTGCGATGTGGTCTTCATTTGTCAGAGTTTTTGAGATTTTGTTTACTTCAGGAGTGTTGCTATCACTTGACCCTTCTTGTATTCCTTGAGTCCTAATTTTTGTTTTTATCCAATCTTCCGCGCAGACTAGTATTGCACAGTCTCCGGTAGTAAATAATTCATTTTCTCGTTTAATATCCTGCCAAAATAAGGGTTTTTGAGACATTTATTTAGGCTAAATATTTATAAATAAATAAAAAAGTTGTATAACGGTGCTAGTCCGCCAGGCTAGACAGCCAGATTACTGTTCCAGCTCGGGCCTGTTCACGATACGACGGGACACAAGCCAAAGCAGTTTGGTTCTAACAAGGCTGTGGTCCAAAATAAAAAGGATCGGATCGGCCCACCCGTTTGCCATCCCTTAATATTATATAGGGTTATACTAGTCCTCATAAAACAAATCTCCAAGCAAGAAACCAACAACTTTTGAATCTTGGATCCCGACTTCCATAGTTCCATTCCCCCTTCACAGTCACAGTCCACCCCCTCTCTCCTGATTTTTCCCCGAACTGACCCACTTTTTGAAACTAATTTTCAAGATGACCTAGTTTCCAAACTAATTTCGTGGGTATACCAGTCCTCATAGGCTGCAGTACAGAACTGCGGCCTGTTCAATTTCAATGTCGCAGTTCACACTGTGGCCTATATACATGTCATACATGTTTGGTTAATAGACTCTGAGACTAGAGAAAACAGTTTCCTAAGTTTAATATGTAAAACATTGGAGGCCGCAGTTCGGTACTGCGGCCTTGATATTACATAGGTCGCAATTCACAGTTGCGGCCTTAGTTACATCCTGAGTAATACCCAGTTCTTTGTAACTTTCTCCTCCCCATTCTCCCTTTCACTTCATCTCACCCAACAATCTCTCCAACTCTGAAACCCAATTCACTCAAAACCCTAAAACCCAAATCACTCTCCTCATACTCTGTAAAATTTTTCTCAAATCGCCCTCTCCATTTAATTTCATCTTGCTTTCCCCATCAAGCTTCATTCCCCAAATCCTCAAACCCTAATTTCAATTAGCACTGTCGATCACAGTGACTCTTCTTGCCTTGATCCGATCTCCTCCATATTTGCGCCACCTGTTTATGTATCAGAATACCCAACAATCTTCTGTACAAAGCTCTCACCTTGCAGGCCCAAGGCAAGATTTTTCTCAGAGATGAGATTTTGGTCATGGATTATTTTTCACTAACTCATCCTCTTGGCAGTGTACATAGGGATAAGGACTCGAAGGAAGGTTCTACCAGGTTCTAGAAGTAATTGTAATTTGTAGTCGATACGGGAGTAATCCCAAAGAGTTTGGTCCAGAAACTCATGGGTTTATGTTTTATGTAGGCATTTAATTTAGAATTTGTTTACCCATTTCTGTCTATTAAATCTTAAGCCTGAAATTGGCCTTGTCTCATATTTCTTTATTTAGTTAAATGAGGCATCATTAATGTTAATTCCAATTGTCATAGGAGAATAGTTGGTTCTCACTCTTTTGTAGTAATCATGCAGTGTAGATAAATTTCTTATCATATCATCACCCTTTAGAATTGAATTCTGGTAGAGAATGTTCATGATTTATGTATGATATTGTTCTCATGCAGTTTGTTTCATGCTCATCTCATAGGACAAAACAAGTTGTGTTTTACAATGAGTCCACTGGCCGGAGATTTATGCATGATATTGTTTTCATGCAGTTAGTTCCATGCTCATCCCATATGATGAAACAAGCAGTGTTTTGCAATGAGTCCACCGGCCAACATGAATTTTTTCAAAATTTCAGGGAGATTATGTATGGATGTTTGGTAGGTGGGATTATAACTGATATGGCTAAAAATAGGGTTAAATCGGAACCGTTCAGATTAGGGCACGAATTTTAAAACCAGTAGGGGCAAAATGGTAATTTCACTTGCTTGTGGGTCCGAATCAGGAGTTGGGCCTCCATTTAGAACCCAATAACCCTGAAAATGGACCCGTCTTACTGGGTAAGGGTTCGAACTCGTAGAAAACCCAGTCAAACTGGATAGGAGAGGATTCAGATTCACGATTATCCTCAAACAGTGGTTTTAACCACTTCTATCCATCTACATTGGGAAGTAGGGATTTGATTTTATCCTAAAACTAACTCCTAAGGCAGCTATAAATACCCCTCTCCCCCCATTGTTGCCAGGTAATCAATTTTTTGCCCAATAAAGCTCTTTCATACGGCGAAAGGATCTCGATCAAACTCCGGTGAAGTCGTTCAGGTTTGACTATTCACCTTCCCTCGAATCCACAAGTCTATCTATTTGTCCCCACATCGATTTCAGCAGCAACAGATTGGCGCCGTCTGTGGAAAAACTCGAATAGCAATCCAGCCTCTTCCGCCAGTTAAGACTGCCTCCAGCCATGACCTCCAAGGAAAGTAAGATCTACGGCCTCCAATCGTTGACCCACTCCCATTCCTCTTCAACCGCAACCGGAGGCTCCCCTCCAACTCGTCCAACCCGTCCAACAACAGGGACAGCTCCCTCCTCAACCTGTCCAGCCGCTGCAGCAGGGGCAGCCTCCTTTTCAAAATCATCAACCCCAGTAGGCTCAACCCGGGCCTCAAAATGCTGGCGTAGAGACCTCTCGTCCTAATCCCCAGAAGCAACCTCTTCACCGTGATCATATCTGGTACATAACCCTTCCACAGACTCCATGTCGTCCCATAATCTTAGGCCGTCGGAAGATCTCTGCAACATCATAATAAACCGGCAAAATGAGGAAGACCGTCGCTGCCGTTTGGATGAGAGGCGGGCCTGAGAGGGGGGCTCCCGCCCAGAACGTCCAAAGGCTCGATCTCCTCGCAGGCACGACTGTAGAAGGTCCACTTCTCCTAGGAGGCGGAGGGAGTCCCCCTAATACCGTCGAAGGAGGAGCTGTTCTCCCGCTGGTCGACAGGCCCAAAGGGACCAGAACGGACCCATCACCAGGGCAGAATTTCAAGACTTCCAGGCGGCAGTCTTGTAGGCCCTCAATGCCGCTCCTAACAACAACAATAACATCCATAGGGTGCCCACTCCCGAGCCGGTTCGGAGCCCTCGCCAACGGTCCCAAAGTCCTCGTCAAGCTCCGAGCCACCACCATCACACTCCCAGTCCTCACCCGTCTCCAAGCTACTGGCGCCGTAGCCCCCGTTCTCCTTCATAAGAAGATGAGTCTCGGGGCTCGCCAAGGTACGTCGAAGGAAAGACACTGTCTACCGCCGTCTCCACAAGATGGAGAGGCGCCTCAGCCGACTTGATAGGGACGAAGAACTGAGAGGGAGAAACCTTCGTCCGCGTAGGCCTCCATTCTCTCGTACCATCATGGAGGCCCCTGTCCTCGCAAATTTCAAGCCTCCGCAGTTCGAGAAATACACGGGGGAGTCAGACCCCGTGGATCACATCGAGAGTTTCAAAACTCTCATGATGATCCACTAGGCCTCTGATGCCCTCCTTTGCAAGACATTCCCGGTCACTCTCAAAGGCCCGGCTTGGGAATGGTACTCCGGCCTCGCCCCTTCCTCCATCTTCTCTTTCGACCAGTTCGAGGCCCTTTTCATAACTCATTTCGTAAGCAGCCGCCGCTCCGAAAAGACAAGTATCTCACTACTCTTCCTTAGTCAGAAGAAGGGCGAGAAACTGAGGGACTATGTCAAGCGGTTTACCGCGGAGGCCAGGTTCGTTGCCTCCCTTGATCAATCGGTCGCCTCGGCCGCCTTTCAATCCAATGTCCTAACGCTGACCTCCAGGCGTCCCTGGCCAAGAAGCCCCCGCGAGACTTCTCCGAGCTTCTTCTCTGAAGCGAGAAGTACATCCAGGTAGAGGAAGCTGTGCACTGTCCCACTTTCGAGGGGTCATATTTCGGAAGTAAGAGGAAGGCCGCTGAAGACGAAGGAGCTAAAAAGCTCCAAAAGGACAACGGGGGTCAGAGTCGCCCCCCCTCCCAGGTTTGAGAGATTCACCCTCTAAACGCCAATGTCTCGACCATTCTAATGGAGGTCAAGAAAGAAGGAATTCTCCCTCCTACCCCAAAGATGAACACTCCTGGGAAGAAGAGGGATAGGGAGAAGTGGTGTCGCTACCATCGGGACCATGGCCACGACACCAACGACTGTCGGGCCCTAAAAAATGAGATTGAGGCCCTCATTTAGAGAGGACAGCTCGCCAAATTTGTGAGGAATGACCGGGCCGATCCTCCTTCACCCCCCAGGGGGGCTAACAAGCGGCCTGAGAGGCGCGAGGAGAGCCCCGAATTTGAAGAAGAGCGCGTCCTGCACCTCATCCACGGAGGCCCAATGGGAGGAACTTCCAACTCCTCCCGAAAAGCCTTCTTCAGAGAAGTGAACTCCGTGCATAGCCTCCCCCCTCCCAAAGGTCTTGGAGTCCCAGTTACCTTCTCAAATGATGACCTGGAGGGTGTCCGAACCCCCCACTGTGATGCATTGGTGATCAACCTCCACATGGCCAACTTCAAGGTGGAAAAGGTCCTAGTGGATAACGGCAGTTCTGTCAACATCCTCTTTCTCGAGGCCTTCCAAGGGCTCCAATTGTTGAGAGACAGGCTCAAGCCCGCCGGCTACACTTTCCATGGGTTCACGGGAGTGCCAGTGACGATCGAGAGTATTATAACTCTCGACGTAACCGCTGGCAAAGCTCCTACTACCCGAACGGAGCTGATGGACTTCATGGTGGTTGACGTCCAAGCCGCCTATAATGTGATCCTAGGTCGACCGGGCCTAGCTACTTTAGAAGCCTTCCCATCGGCTTACCACCTAAAGATGAAGTTTCCCACCAAAGTGGGCATGGAAGAAGTGAGGGGAAGTCAAGAAACAGCCCGCAAATGCTATATGTTCTCGACTGGAGGACCCGTCCTCTCCCTCGAGGCCCTTGAGATTCTCCAGGGGAACACCCAGCCTATGTCAGAGCCGGTAGACGAGCTGGAGGAAGTGCTCTTCTCGGAGGAAGATCCGACCCGCAAATTCTTAATCAGCAAAGCCCTCCCTTCTGCCCTCTGCTCCGACATAGTCCAGTGCATAAAAGGAAACCGCGACCTTTTCGCTTGCACAACAGCCAATATGCCAGGGATCTCCGAAGAGCTCCTCGTTCACCATCTAAGTGTCGCTTCGGGGGCCAGACTTGTCCAGCAGAAGAGGCACAAGTTTGCCCCCGAGCGTTAGCAAGCCATAAAGGAGGAGGTGGAGAAGCTCCTCAAAGCCCGGTTCATTCAGGACGTCAACTACCCGGAGTGGCTCTCCAACGTTATGATGGTCAAAAAGGCCAATGGAAGTTGGAGGATCTGTATCAACTTCACAGATCTAAACAAGGCATGCCCCAAGGATCCATTCCCGCTCCCTAGTATCGACACCTTGATCGATGCCACTTCGGGCCATGAACTGCTGAGCTTCATGGACGCATTCTCCGGATATAACCAAATCCGAATATTCCCCCCAGATATCCCGAAGACATCCTTCGTCACGGATCAAGGCCTCTACTGCTATAGGGTGATGGCCTTCGGGCTTAAAAATGCTGGTGCCACCTACCAACGTCTCGTCAATAAGATCTTCAAAAATCAAATCGGGCAGAACATGGAGGTTTACGTCGACGATATGTTGGTGCAGAGCATCGATGGGTCTGACCATGTCGCCGACCTCCAAGAAGCCTTTGATGTGCTGAGGATGCATAACATGAGACTAAATCCAAATAAATGTGCATTTGGGGTCTCATCGGATAAGTTCTTAGGCTTCATGGTCAGCCAGAGGGGTATTGAAGCCAACCCCGAGAAGATAAAAGCCATACTCAATATGGCTTCCCCCTCAAATGTAAAAGAAGTGCAAAAGCTCACCGGGCACCTCGCAACGATAGGGCGTTTCCTCTCCAAATCCGGGGAAAAGTGTCTCCCCTTCTTCAAAGCCCTCGGGGGGCTAAGGGCTTCGAGTAGGGCCAACAACAGCAGGAGTCGTTCGACCAACTTAAAGCCTACTTGGTCAATCCCCCACTCCTCAACAAGCCAAAACCCGGAGAGACCCTCTACCTCTACCTCGCCGCCGCGGAACATACCCTCAGCGATGTCCTAGTGAGGGAAGAAGATAAGGCACAGAAGCCTATCTATTACGTGAGCAAGGTCCTTAGAGATGCCGAGCTCCGTTATCCGAGGTTGGAAAAGATGGCCTATGCCCTGGTTATGGCAGCCCGAAAGCTTTGTCCATATTTCCAATCCCACTCGGTGGTTGTCCTCACCGACCAGCCGCTCAAATAGGTACTGTATAAGCCTGAGACCTCCGGACGCCTCATGAAGTGGTCAATCGAGCCGAGTCAACACGACATATCCTATCAGCCTCGGACCGCCATCAAAGCTCAAACTCTAGTCGAATTCATAGTGGAGAGCACGATTCCTGAGGTTAGTCAAGTGGCGAATGGGCCGCCCATCTGGATGGTGTATGTAGATGGGTCTTCTTGCGCCGAAGGGAGCGGAGCGGGAGTTATCCTGGCGGGTCCAGATGACTTCATCCTCCAATACTCCCTTCGCATCAATTTCAAGGCTTCCAACAACGAGGCCAAGTATGAAGCCCTCATAGCGGGCCTAGGCATGGCTCGCAAGGCAGGGGCGAAGTGTATCTGGATGTTCAGCGACTCTCAGCTCGTGGTGAATTAGGTCTTGGGAGAATATGAGGCACGAGACGACCATATGGCCAAGTACCTAGCCAAGGTCAAAAGTCTCATAGCTACATTCGAGGAAGCACAACTCCAGCGGATCCCCCGAGAGGAGAATGCCCAAGCTGATGCCCTCTCGAAACTAGCCTCCTCCTCCATCCAAGGGCTCAAGCAGATCGTCTTGATCGAAGTTCTACTAAGACCCAATATCAAAGAAGAAGCCCCCGGGTCAATGGAGGCGCTACCGGTCCAACTCAAAGATAGCTGGATGAGGCCTTTAGTTGAGTTCCTCAGAGACGGGATCCTTCCCCAAGATCCCAAAGAAGCCCGCAAGATCCGAACAAGAGCGGAGCGGTACACCCTCATTGAGGGAATCTTGTACAAATGCTCTTACACCCAAGTAGATGGCCGATCCTACTTGAGATGTCTCTCCCCAGAAGAAGCTCAATATGCCCTGAAAGAACTCCGCGAAGGGATAGGCGGAGCTCATTCGGGATCAAGGTCCCTCGCCCGCAAAATCTTGAATTATGGGTACTTCTGGCCTACCCTCCTTCGGGACGCCGAGCAACATGTCCGACAATGCGGCCCATGCCAACAATTCTCTACTATCCGTCGCCTACCGCAAGCTCAACTCTCTTCCCTCTCAAGTCCAACCCCCTTCGCAATGTGGGAAATGGACCTGCTCGGTCCGTTCCCACCAGCTCCGAGCCAATTCAAGTTCCTAGTCGTGGCAATCGACTACTTCTCCAAGTGGATTGATGCCGAACCGCTAGCAACTATTACGGAAAACAGGGTGCAACAATTCTTTTGGAAGAATGTGATCTGCAGGTTTGGTATACCCCGGGTCTTGATTACAGACAACGGGACACAATTTGCGGGGGCAACATTCCGCTCCTTTTGTGAAGACCTTGGCATTCAGCAGTAGTTCACCTCTGTCTCCCACCCCCAATCCAATGGCCAAGTAAAGAACGCCAATAGGCAAATCCTCTCGGACATCAAGAAGAGACTAAGTAAGTCGGCTAAAGGATTGTGGGTAGAACAGCTTCCTAACGTACTGTGGAACTACCGCACTACAAAGAGAACCCCCGCAGGAGAGTCGCCCTTCAACCTCACCTACGGTTCTGAGGCCGTAATCCCCTTAAAGGTTAGTTTGCCATCCCCCCGCCTAATTGCTTATAATGAAGAGCAGAACACAAGGGAGCTCCGAGCCAATCTGGACCTTATCGATGAACTCCACGAGAGAGCCTCGATTCGCCAAGAGAATTATCGAAGAAGGATCGAGCAATCCTACAACAGAAGAGTCCACCCAACGAATCTCAAGGAGGGAGACTTAGTTCTCAGAAAGCTAGCCATCTCGTTCCCCAGCAAGAGGAGAAAGCTAGCCCCAAATTGGGAAGGACCCTACAAGGTCTCCAGAGTAGTTCGCCCCAGAGCGTACCAACTTAAAGACCTGAGGGGCAGGAAGATACCAAGAACATGGAACGCCGATCATTTACTGAAGTACCAAGAGGGTGTTTGAACACCTCTCCAAGCAACATCAGTTTAAGGCTATTCTATTTGTTTTTCTATTGTAATAACGGCTCGCAACCTAGAAGCGGCCGATTAGCAATATTTAATAAAGAGTTTCTTTTGAATAATAATTCTCTTGTTCAGATTATCTTTGTTTAATACCTCAAGTGTATTGATTCTCTTTTAAACGACGAGTTCCGAGTCCAACACTTGGCTCGACTCCACTTCATCTACTTGCTCATAAGCGAGTAAGAAGTGGTTCGCCATTCGGAATTGCTCCCACAACCGTTGATTCTCTTTTAAACGACGAGTTCGGAGTCCAACACTTGGCTCGACTCCGCTTCATCTACTTGCTCATAAGCGAGTAAGAAGTGGTTCGCTACTCAGAATTGCTCCTACAACCGTTGATTCTCTTTTAAACGACGAGTTCGGAGTCCAACACTTCGCTCGACTCCGCTTCATCTACTTGCTCATAAGCGAGTAAGAAGTGGTTCGCCATTCGGAATTGCTCCCACAACCGTTGATTCTCTTTTAAATGACGAGTTCGGAGTCCAACACTTGGCTCGACTCCGCTTCATCTACTTGCTCATAAGCAGGTAAGAAGTGGTTCGCCATTTGGAATTGCTCCCACAACCGTTGATTCCCTTTTAAACGACGAGTTCGAAGTCCAACACTTGGCTCGACTCCGCTTCATCTACTTGCTTATACGCGAGTAAGGAGTGGTTCGCCATTCGGAATTGCTCCCACGACCGTTACTATCGAAACTAATACTACCAAAGCACAAATTGACGCTTGCAAAAAGTTATTTCTTTATTTCACGCAAGACCAATCAAAGATACAAATCTTGTGCTAAGATACAAGTCTTACACAAGACCAAAAGCGCGTACAACACAAGTCTTGAGACTACAAATTCCCCTTACCCTCACTTAGGACGAGGGATGCTCCTCCAGAGCGACACTCGAGGTCGACGAGCAACACATTGCATTCTCTCCGTCTCCGCTGAAAACTGTAAGCCAGCGGGTTGAGTTGCGCCCTCGGCCCCCAATCTAACTGTAGCGCCGCTTGACGAACCGGTGACCCCACTTTGCGCGTCTCCAGACCTTCGCACCAGAGACGATGACCGGCATGCAAACTCGTGGAAAGTTCTCCTAGGGGCATACTCCTCCCGAGGATAAGAAACACTCCTAACATTGCTTCCCTCAGTCAACCGCCGAAGGCGCAAGTTCTCTGCCTCTAACTCAATCATCCGCTCTTTAAGTGCTTCATCAGTTACTTTGATCTTGAAACGAGGTAATCGACTCGAACCACCTCTGTGCGGAGCCTCAAAAATGTCTCTCCAAAGTTGTGCCGCCTCCATAGTTTTCTCAAGCACCACATTCTTCAGCTCGTCCCTTTTAGCTCTTATCTTGAATAGAAGACCTCGAAGAGCTACTTGTCTTAGGCCATAGTGATAAGCTCCTGAGGGGCATCTCTCCTCCCCTTCGGTGGGTGTCTCGCGAGCCTGCTCTTCTAATCGCTCCAGTTCGGAATCTCGTTTAGCCAACAACACCCTAACGTGATTCAGCTCCGACTCAGCCTTGAAGAATTTCCCATGAGTTCGAGCAAGAGCCAACTTAACGACGCCTAGCTGAGAACGGGAAGATGATGGTTCGACTAGCTGAAAGAGTTGAAAAAATTGGCTAAGTCTAAAGGACCAAAGTAGAAAAGCTAAGCCTAGGCGAGCATAGTGCGAGACTCAAAAGTTAGACAATCAATGAATTCAAAATATCTCCAAGACTTATTCAAAATAGAGAAGTTCATTCATTTGAGAGTTTGATTACTACAAAAGAGCGGTGGCCAGTCTGCTATAAGGCAATACAAGAAAAGAAGACGACAATATGAGACAACTGAAGTCAGGGGGCCACCTTGAGTGGTAGCTCGGTGATGGGATCCTCGATGGTCACCTCCCCAACCTCCACCACCGTTGTCTGGGGGTCGGCCACAGCCTCGTCGTCCCCTTTCTCCTCCTCCTCCTCCTCTTCGTCCTCCTCACCTCCCTCTTGGTCAGCTTCAAGGTCCTCGCCGCCGACCGGGCCCCACAGGCGGTACCCCGACCTGTCGAAGCCGGGGACGCGAGCCTCGACGTGCTCGAGGGTAGTGGTGTAGGACTGCTCCATGTTCACTGCCATGTGCTTATTTGCCTCGACCTTAATCTCCGCCCTTGCCGCTGCCACCGCCGTGTCCTTCTCCCTCGTCATGTCTTCTAAAGCCTTCTTCGCCTTTTCCTTCTCCTCGTCCGCTCGACCCGCCTTCGAGGCTGCCTTCTCGTTCGCCTGCGCCAGGGCCGTCTCCATGTACGCGACCTGAGCTGCCAGGGATTCCGAGCGGCGCTGCTCCGCCTCGTAAAGCTTCACGACTCTCGCCGGCTCAGCTCAGTCCCTATCGCACGACACCTTCAGCTCCTTCTCCTGCTCGGAGTAATGCTCAAGAAGGTGGCTGAAGTGGCACGTGATCTAAACAAAAGAGAAAAAGAAACAATAAAAACTAAGCAAAAGACTTAGAAATATTTTGGGTTATCAGCGAATCAATTATTCAAGACTCACCGACATCGTTGCCCGAGCTATCTCCAGAGCATCGTCGCCCGTTGTCCCCATCTTCAGGGCTGCTCGGTCCTTTGGGGTCGGCAGATGGCGCAAGGCCTGCATGCTCATGGCTGAGTACCCCAAGAAGCCATCATGATTCATCACCCGTCAGTCGGGGACGAAGAGCTTCTTGTGCCCCTCGATCAGAATCGCCTCGGCCTTCTCGGTGAAAGGCGGAGCCTCAAGCGTCAACGCCGCAAAGACACCGAAGGCTTCGGTTGAAGGTTCGGACGGAGTCGGGGGAGGAAGAGATGTAGCCGAGGCAGACCGCTGTGGAGACGCCAGGTCCACAGTCTCGACAACGGCAGAAGGCGCTTTAGTAGGTCGGCCAAACGAGGGTCCCACGGTCATCCTCTTCCTCTTCTTGGCGTCGGAGCCTTTAGCACAGCCCACGTTTCGCTCTGCCATCATCGCCTTGAAGTCCATGTTCGGGGCCTCTGCAAAAGAGAAAAAACCAAGTCAAGACGAGGAAAAACAAAGTATAGAGAGTAATAAAAGAGCAAGATGTCCAGAGCGTACTCGGGTCGATCGGACTGAGACCCGACCCGTGGAGGACCTCCTCGGTCATATCCCTCCAACTTAGGGTCGGGAGGTCAATCAGCTTCACCGCCACTTCTGCTTTGGCCGGAGTCAACACCGGCTCGGCCTTCGCCCGCTTCGGCACGTCCTCTTTCCATCTGGTCGGGAAGTCCCACCTCGTAGGGCTTCGGATCAAAAAGTACTTCCCCTTCCACGACTTAATAGAGTCTGGATTCTCTATCAACTTAACACCTTTTCGTGGTAACATGTAGTATCGGTGCTCCATCTTGTTCATCCGGTTGATCCGATGCATACTTCAGAGAACGACGAGCTAAGGATCCACCTTCGCCGCTCGACACTGAAGTAAAAAGCCGAACACGTGACGCCACATGTTCGGCATGAACTGGATCGGACTCAACCCATACCATCGTAGCACTTCGGTCACGAAGGGGTGAAGGGGAAGACGCAGACTGGCGTTCAGCGCGTCGTAGGCGAAGATGCAAGTATCAGGCGAGATCGCCGTGCAAGCTCGCACTCCTGGTCCCGGGAGGATTAGGGTGTACTCCGGGGGTATCATGAAGCTCCTCCGGATCCGAAGCAGGTCCCTCTCTGTCAGAACGAGGCGATGTCGTCCACCTTGGTGACCTCCTTCGGTTCATTCCCCTTATACATCTCCGACCTCCCATAGATGGCCTGCGTCAGTAGGTCACCAGTATACCGCCTGATTCCCCCATGGCCGGATATCTCCATCGGCAGCCGACCCATTTCTCCTCCCCCCTGACGGGCTCTACCATGGTCTCAACCACTACTGACCGTGCCACCTCTTTCCCCTTTCCTTGGGCGAGCGGAGCAACTGGCTCGACCGTAGCCGACCCAGCTACTTCCTTCCCCTTCTCTTGGGCCAGCACTCCTACCCCCTTCTCTTGGACAGGCGGAGCCACCAGCCACTGCTCACTCTCGCCTCCCGAGGAAGTGGCCTCACTACCTGAGGACACTCTAGACATCTTCTAAAGTATATATATATAAGTGAAGATATATATATTTACCTTGATGGGATGTTCTCGGTCGGAATAGTTCGCCGGAAATTGCCTCGCCTCGCCACGACAGCTAGCACAACCACCCACGAGCGAAAATTACCTCTAGCGGAGCAACTCAAGAGCTAAAGATTTTTCTGAGAGTAAAAAGTGAAAGAATGGGAGAAGTGTTGAGGGGGGAGAGAACTTATAGTAAAAAGAGGGCGACTCTTGGACTTCTAACGTATTGGGCCCCATTCAAGCCCATTAAGAAGGTTAAACAACAGAATTCTAAAGGGTGGGAACAACCCAGATCTAGCCACGTAGCTCGGCAGCCATCGAAGCGCCGAGCTACCGAGGTGTCGACCCGGAGAAAGGCACTCCCGAGCTACCGGGCCACCGACCCCCAAATTTGAGAAAAAATGCCTCCGAGCTCCTTGGACCGTCGGGTCGTCCCGTGATTCGTGCCAAAAGCTGATAGACGGCTCAGATTTTGCCACGTCCACAAAACGACAAAATCACGTTTTTTCGTGATCTGAGCCTTTTGCGCCGTGATGGACGTCCCAGATCTAGCCACGTAGCTCGGCAGCCATCAAAGCGCCGAGCTACTGAGGTGCCGAGGAGCCGATGTGCCCATTTGGAGAAAGACGCTCCCGAGCTACGGCATCGAGCTACTGAGCTACTGTGCCGAGCTACCGGGGAACCGACCTCCGTATTGGGGAAAGAACGCCTCCGAGCTCCTTGGACCGTCAGATTGCCCAGATTTTCGTGCAGTGGCTGATGGATGGCTCAGATTTTGCCACGTCCACAAAACGACAAAATCACGTTTTCTCGTGATTTGAAACCGCAAAACGACAAAGTCACTGCCGAGCTATCGAGCTGCCGAGGCTCCGAGCTACTAGGCCGAGCCACCGGGGAACCGACCTCTGCATTTGAAAAAATTGCCTCCGAGCTACTGAAGTCGTTAGATCGCTTAGAAATTCACGCCCAAGGCTAATGGACGATCCAGATCGCTCCACGTCATAATTAGGTGATTAAAATTATATTTTAATTATTAATTCGAATTATTTATTTAAAAATTGCGGAAAAAAGATTAAAAATTCAGAAAAATTAATTAATAATTCTAAAAAATAATTATAAATTCGGGGAAATATTTTTGAGCCCCTAGATAAATAATTATTGGCTAGAATAATTAATTAGTGCTCTAGGAAAACAAATCATCACTTCGCAAAATTGAATGAATGGTTCGAAAAAATAATATAAAATTGGAAAAATCACCAAAAATACAGAAGACCTCAAGAACAATCTTGAGCGCGCTATCAACTCAGAAAAACATCATCATGCCTCGTGTAAGATCCGAAATCCCTCATTTGAACTCCGATACAACCTCACAACCATTAAATCAGTAAAACTACTCCTCAAAGGCTGACCAAACTCAGTCTTCGGGAGTGGGGGGCTCGTGATATGGCTAAAAATAGGGTTAAATTGGAACCGTTCCGATTAGGGCACGAATCTTAAAACCAGCAGGGGCAAAATTGTAATTTCACTTGCTTGCGGGTTCAAATAAGGAGTTGGGCCTCCATTCAGGATCCAATAACCCTGAAAATGGACCCGTCTTACTGGGTATGGGTTCGAACTTGTAGCAAACCCAGTCAAACTGGATAGGAGAGGATTCAAATTCACGATTATCCTCAAACAGTGGTTTTAACCACTTCTATCCATCTACATCGGAAAGTAGGGATTTGATTTTATCCCGAAATTGACTCCTAAGGCGGCTATAAATACCCCTCTTCCCCCACTGTTACCAGGTAATCAATCTTTTGCCAATTAAAGCTCTTTCATAATCATTCAGATTACTAGAGCGTCGGAGGGTGCGTCGCCGGAATCAACCCCGGTGTCTCGCACTTCTTGCAGGTTAACGGTGAAAGGATCTCGGTCAAACTCCGGTGAAGTCGTTCAGGTTTGACTATTCACCTTCCCTCGAATCCACAAATCTATCTGTTTGTCCCCACACCGATTTCAGCGGCAACAATAACGAATCCTGTACTTCTACATAGACTATTTGCTCCTCAGGGAAGCTAGTATGCAATGGTATATGATTGTACAAGAGATTGAAAGTGCAGAAACTATATTAATAATGAAAAAGGAATCATATCTTGGACAAATCATACATGAATTCATCTTAAAGATCGCAAATTCGCAAGTAGATTCTGATTCGATTGGAAACTAATATTTCATTTGATTCCAAAATTCTTGAGGAATAGAAATGTTGTCATTTTAAAAAAGATTATTGTAACTATTTATTAGTAAATAAAAATTAAAATATTTATGACTAGCCAAAATAGATAGCATAGTTGGAGTGTGAGTTTTTCTCGCTAGTCAAATTATCAATTTGTTATACATTTGGGCTATTCTAGTTAGCCAAGATAGATAGCGTGGTTGGAGATGCTCTGACACCCCACTCATTAAATACCCAAAAGGCCAAAACCACCCCAATCTCGATCTCAACACTCTCCGAGTAGGGCTGCAATCGAGCTGAGCCGAGCCGAATACCTTCTGGCTCGAGCTCGGCACGTTTACGAAACGAGTTCAATTTTGAGCTTGAGCTCGGTTTGAGCCGAGCTTTGACCATGACCATATTCGAGCCGAATAGCTCGCGAGCTTAGCCTAAAAAAAATAAAATAATAAAGTTCGAGCTCGGCTCGTTTACGAAACGAGCTCGGTTTTGAGCTCGAGCTCGGTTCGACCGAGCTTTGACCGAGCTCAAGCGGAATAGCTCGATTCGTTTGCAGCCCCATCTCCGAGTAACACAGGCTGCGAAAATCCATAATGAGGAAGTGGGCGATCCCTTCTCTTCTGCTCTTCGTCGTCCTTCTCTCTACTCTTCCCTAACAAGGTAGGGTATCTCATCTCATCCGATCCCTTTCTTGATTTTTTCATAGGGCTTTAGATCTGTGATCCTGATGGGCGATTCTTGATTTTTTTATTAGGTCGGAAGATTCATGCGAATGCGGCGGAAAGCGGCAGCGGCGACGATCTGGTGGAGGATCCACCGAAGGTGGAGGAGAAGTTTGGAGCTGTGCCGCATGGTTTGTCGACGGATTCCGATGTTGTTAAGAGGTACTTCTTTTGATCTCGAGGGTTTTTTTTGGGAATTTAAATTTAGGTTCAGATTTTCGTGGGTTCGGTTTCGGAAACTTTGGCCGTAGTGTGTAATTGTCAGATCTATCTGTAGATATACTTGGTCATATTGCCCGTAGATACCGTTATTTTTATTCCGATGGTGATGTGGAAACACCAGAATTTTTATTCTGTTAGAGCATCCACAGTCGTTTGGTGTATTTGCCAATTTCTCATTTTTTAAGAAACAAGACGCTGCAGTCGTTTGCTATTTTGTCATAATTTGGCAAAATTGCTACAGCCGCTTCTCATTTTTGAGAAACATTTTAATCACGTCGGACGATACAACATGTATCGTCCCAATTTTTTTTATTTATTTTTATTTTTTTATTTATTTTTATTTTTTTTATTTTTATTTTTATTGATCGGACGGTTCTGATTTGTCGAAAAAAAAAATCAAAAATTATCTCGGACGAGACAAGTTGCCTGGTCTCAAGCTAAAAAGCTTGGGACGGGACAACATGTCCCGTTCATAAAAAGGGGCATCTAGATTAGGGCTTAAACATAGTTTAGTTAGTTAATTATTAGGTTTAGGTTATATTTTATTATATAATTTATTTAATTAAACTATTTTAATCTCTAATCATCCAATTAATTAACCGTTAAAAAAAAATCCGACGAAACATGTCTCGTCCGTCTCAAATTTTAGCAAAACAATAGAAAAAAATGACTGTGCAGACGATTTCGCTAAATGCTTTTACTGGAGCTGCCATTTTGGCAAATTTGAGAAACACCATTGTGGATGCTCTTAGTGGTACTGTGTTAACTGATGAATTTTTGACATTTTACAAAATGTTATGGTTTTGAGGTTGGTTCGGGCTGTAAATGACAGTGGTTTAAGTGGTTTTGGCTGAAATCCCAGTTAGTAAAAACTGATGTTGAGTTTGATGATGACAGTGTTTCACTGTTGGCAAAATTTGTTATTTTGCAACCGAAAATATGGAAATTTTTCATCCTTTAACTAATAAATTCAGGTTTGTAATTAAAATAGTTGAATATTCTGTTGATAGTCTTTTTGTTACAACTGAGGTTCTGTGTGTGTTTTGAGTACTGTTATTGAATGTTGAAATTTTTATGTTCATTTATCATATTGACATGCTAAAATGATTTTTTTCCTCCCCCTTTTATTGATTAATTCTATAGAGAGGCGGAGTCAATGTCAAGGAAAAATCTGCGGAGTAGCGCGGAGAAGTTTGAGTTCCAGGCTGAGGTTTCTCGTCTGATGGATATACTCATCAACTCTCTTTACAGCAACAAAGATATTTTCTTGAGAGAGCTGATTTCCAATGCCTCAGATGTAAATATATCTTTTGAAATTCTTGGGAGAGCCGGATTCTAACAGTGTTCTTCTATATTAAATTTACTATCTTTGTTTTTTTTTTTGGGGGGGGGGGGGGGGGGGGGTTAGGCACTGGATAAAATCAGGTTCCTTGCGCTCACCGACATGGAAATCCTAGGTGAAGGAGATAACACAAACCTTCAAATCACGGTTAGTAGTGCATATAACTTGAGATCCCAAGTGCAACCGAAAAATTCATTTATGCTGTTTTGAAGATTGCATCTTGTTTAATATCTGAATTTTATATTTCTGTGCAGATTAAGCTTGACAAAGAGAATAATGTCCTCTCAATCTGGGATCGAGGTATTGGGATGACAAAGGAGGATTTGATCAAGAATTTGGGAACCATTGCCAAGTCAGGAACTTCAGGTACTTTCTAATAATTTTTTTACTAAGAATATTCTATGTACATCTCTATAATCTACTGTATAAAACTAAGCAGAGATTCGTGTGTTGCTCCCTACCCATTACCCACCCATCTACTACATCTAAAATGATGAAAATGCCATAATGACTTATTAATCAAACCTAAACAAATCCCTTCCAAAAAAATTGTTGCTAGTTAAAATAGAAAAAATTCAGTTACCAAATCTCCTTTTTCTTTAAATGTTGCTAAACTTAGGAAAAATATGGATATGCCTAATTATTTGAAGGAATACATTTTATTTGCTAGTTTTTTTCGAAAAAGGAGGACGTGCATTACCGTGTGTGGGTGCTCTAGTTATAAGTAGAGTTAGAGATTGTTACTTTTGTATTTTGTATAAAACTATCAACTTATGAATCTCAACTATACATGTTTACGTCTTTAGTTATTGTGAAAGTCCCTGCCATTATGCTAAAACTTTAAAGTTGTGGAAGGATCGAGGAAAGTTGCACTTGTTTTCTAACACACCCCCTCAGGTTGGGAGCCCATTTTTTATGGGCCAAAGAAATGAGATAAATGCCCAACAAATTGTGGGCCGAAACCTGAACTATATGCAGCGATATTTTTTTTAATATGTATTTAAATTGCGTAGGTGGTGAGTTCAAACCTGGGTGGCTCTGATACCATGAGCTAATACTTCGAAGTTGTGGAAGGGTTGAGGGAAATTGTACTTGTATTCTACCACAATCAACGATCTCTGTTTTGTTTTCAAATTCCGTGCCCAATTGACATGTAATATCATTTATTATTATTATTATTATTAGTTTATTACTACTACTACTATTTATAATAATAATAATAATAATAATATTAATAATAATAATAATAATTATTATTATTATTATTATTATTATTTATTTTTAGGAAACATGTAATATCAACTAATCCTGCAAAAAATTGCTTATATCAAGTTAGTCCCTTAATGTGTCATTGTTACTTCAAATAGGTGGTTAAACTAAAAAGAAATTTCAGTGAATTACTCTTGTTTGTTTAATGTTTGAAATTAAGAAACCTATTATATAAATTTTGTCTCATGCAGCTTTTTTTGGAGAAATTGCAGACAGGAGGTGACTTGAGTCTCATTGGGCAGTTTGGTGTTGGGTTCTACTCAGTATATCTGGTTGCTGACTATGTCGAAGTTATCAGCAAACATAATGATGATAAACAGTAATAATTTTGATTTTATGCTACTAATAGTCCTGTGTGGTACTTTCACATATCTGGTTCTTTTTAACTTATTAAAGTTTACTCTGAAACGTTTGACATTTTTGTGGCTTTCAGATATGTCTGGGAATCTAAGGCTGATGGGGCCTTTGCAATTTCTGAGGATACATGGAACGAACCATTAGGACGTGGAACAGAGATCCGTCTGCATCTCCGTGACGAAGCCAAGGCGTATGCTGACGAATTCAAATTGAGGGTTTGTATGTTTGATTATTTGATCATTCTCTTTGTGATTTGCCTACGTTAATCATCACGCATTTCTTACTAATAATCTTCGCAGTCCACCCTCACTATCTTTGTTCATAGTTATTTGTGTCTATAAGAAAATTAGGCATCAAGGAGTTAGGAGAATTAGAAGACGTTCTAAACAAGTGATCCATTATATTTATTAACCTCATGGGGTACAAGTTTCCTACTGGGACACTGTTTTTGTATGTGTTTGTTTCCTGGTGTTTAGCCTCGAGGGATATTGGTTCTTATTGTTTGTTCAATTTACTTTTCTGATTACATGCCTCACAATGTTTGATTCTTCGTGTGCGGCCGATAATCGCTGTAATCTTTTTGAATACAATATCACTATCAAATCTACTAATAACTATTAACAAGTAATTTACTAAACTAATATTTATGAAGTAGACTTTTGCTGTTTGTCTATTAATGTAGTAACTAATATATATAAAACTTATAATGTACGCCATATGTCCAGCCTGTATATATGCACATATTCACTTGAGAATATAGTTCAACTATTCTATTTATTTGCTATATACCAGTTATCCTCCCAAAGTATCCTTCTTCCACAAACAATTTTAGCATTAACTTGTTAATTGTTATTGAATTGGTTTAATAAATAACCTTAAGTGAATCTAACCCACTCTGTACCACAATTTTATTAAAAATTGTGTCTAGATTAGAACTGAATACTCCATTTCAAATCCCTGTAATAATGATATTTCATGAAACACGTAAATGCCCTTAGGTGATGATTGAGCCATCATATTATATGTTTATAACCAATGGAGGTTTTGTGAAGTCAATTTGCATGTGCTTCCTTCCTTCTCAACTATTTTATTGGGAAATCATGAGCATCAATTAATGCTCCATACTTGGATAATGGTGGTGAGCAGTTCCCATTTTTAAAACAAACATGTGCACAACATCCACATGTGCAAATAAATCTTAGTCTTAATGATGAAATTCTGAGCATGTGTCACAAATAGTGCATCCAAAATTTGAAATAATGGCATTATTGAAATAAATTAATTTGTAATAAGATTTCCAAATAGTTAATAGTTGACTATAGCAGTAAGAATAATAATATGGTTAGTATTTCCTAATCCACATCAAAATTTTATTTTAGAAGTAACGTTACCTCTGTTATTTCTATTGTATATTCACTGTAGTTGTTAGCTTCTTGCCCATTGAAATTCATATCCAGTTATTTTGCACAGTTGCTTGTTTCTCTAATGCATTATTAATGAATGGTTAGAAATACAGATTAATTTTGGATAAGTACATACAATTGTACAAAGACTGGGGAGCAATTTGGTTTCTTTGTCATTGCAAAATCATTAATAATCGGTGGTACTTAAGCCCTTGTCATCTAAAGAATTATTCTAACACTTTGGTTCCATTTTGTCTTGTTGTGAACAAAAATATTAGGAGAATGTGGCCTGCTCTTTTTTAGAGGGCAAAACCACTTCCAAAGCAACTTGTAACCTTTGAGGACCATCGGGAGGAGGGAGAATCCAGCTACAGTACATTGTTTTTGATCCCATTACCTTGCAGAAGTACCATGTCCAAAAGGTGTTTTTGGGCTCTCCAAGCCATATGAAGTCTTATGTAGATGTCTAATATATTAAGTTCATTTTTGCATATAATACAATAAAACTAAAATTTCAATTCTACTACATTTTGGCACATCTTTACGTAGAAATTTATCAACAAATTGTATTAGATTTCATATCAATTGGTTGAATTTTACCAAAGGGCTTTGACACCAGTGTTATGTCTGAGATAAGTGTGTTTTGTTTGCTTCTCCAGTAAATTGCATGCCATATGCTGCTAGGTTGGCTAACTATAGATGCCAATATTTCATTAACAATGGTTAAACCCATGTATAAAACTTCTGCATTCCTATGCTTGCGCATCATTACTGTCAGGTGTATGACAGGAACATCTAGAACAGCCATTCATATTTGGTGGCTTTATGAATTAGAGTTTTATCTGTTTAATGTGATTGTGATCTTGCTGATATAAAAATGTAATTGATTGGGTGTATTTTATAAGGAATCTATTATATTTAAATGTTTGGTGGTCAATCTATTGCGAGTTCTTATCCACTCAGGAGATTTCTGAAAGTATGATCAGTTCTTTATTTGGTAGATTTAGATGTGACCATATGCATATTGCACAGTATGTAAACTGATATTTTCCCTTTAAACTGTGAAATTTGCCAAAACTTTTTGTATAGTAATATTAGCATAACAATCTTAATCCATGTCAAGCTATGAACCTATTTTCTTTGCTGAAAGTTATTTACTGGCATGCTATTTTTTAAATGGTCTGTTGAATTTCTCTGTTTGTGAATTTTGACTGTTGGCAACATAAGGTAGGACTACTTCAATTGATCTGTGTGTTGTAGGAATCGGTCAAAAAGTATTCTGAATTTATCAACTTCCCCATATATCTCTGGGCAAGCAAAGAGGTTGATGTTGAAGTTCCATCGGAAGAAGATGACTCCAGTGAGGAAGAAGAAACTAGTATAGCCTTATCCACTTTGATTTCAAGTCTTTTATCCCTTTGCCTCTCAAGAATTAGTCTAGAATATACAATGAATTTTCTGCTTCCAACGTATGATTATCACTTTAACCCTATATTTTGCTTGCAACAGCTGAACCTACCCCCTCAGAAGAGGAAGAGGTAGAAGAAGATGGTGAGAAGAAGCCCAAGACAAAGACAAAGATGGAAACAACTTTCGAATGGGAGGTCTTGAATGATGTCAAAGCCATATGGCTCCGCAGTCCAAAGGAAGTTACTGATGAAGAATACACCAAATTTTATCATTCAATCGCTAAGGTAAAACATTAGTATCCATACTAGTAATAAATTAATTGGAATTCCACATTCATTGAATTGATTCTAAGTTCAACTTTTGTTTTTACAACTATTACTTGATCTATCAATCTTATATGTTTAGGATTTTGGCGACGAGAAACCGTTAGCTTGGAGCCACTTTACGGCTGAAGGTGATGTAGAATTTAAGGCAGTGCTCTTTGTGCCACCCAAGGCTCCTCAAGATTTATATGAAAGTTACTACAATTCGGACAAGTCCAACTTGAAGTTGTATGTCAGACGAGTCTTTATCTCGGATGAATTTGATGACCTTCTTCCCAAGTATCTAAACTTTTTGAAGGTAAAGGAGTACTGGTTAATACCCATTATTATTAGAGCGTTTCATATTTGGTTGGTCATGCTCCTAATTGTTTCTAATATCAGGGTCTTGTTGATTCCGACACATTACCCCTTAACGTATCACGAGAAATGCTTCAACAACACAATAGTCTAAAGACAATAAAAGAAAAAACTAATCCGCAAGGCCCTTGATATGATTAGAAAAATTGCTGAAGAGGATCCTGATGAGTCCAGCGACAAAGATAAGACTGGTTATAATTCTTGTCACTGGTGTTTCTTTTGAACTGTTTTTCTAACTAAGAGTTGTATTTCTCTTTTCTAATTCTAAGTCTTTGTCTACTTGTGATAAATAATTCAACACGGAAGCAGCAAGTGAGATCGATGAGAAGAAGGGATCATATGCCAAGCTTTGGAATGAGTTCGGAAAGTCCATTAAGCTTGGAATCATTGAGGATGCGCAGAATAGAAATCGTTTGGCTAAGCTTCTCAGATTTGAAAGGTGAGCTGCCTTGCTGATTTTAGTTTTGCACAAGTGTCTTTGAACTTGGTGCCCTTTAAATGCAAATATGATTTTTGACATAAGGACTGTTTGTTATTTTTCAGTACAAAATCTGAAGGTAAGCTTACCTCTCTGGACCAATACATCTCAAGAATGAAGGCTGGGCAAAAGGACATTTTCTACATTACTGGAACTAATAAAGAGCAGTTGGAAAATTCTCCATTCCTTGATAAGCTTACAAAGAAGAACTATGAGGTATATGCTTAGATGTTAGAGAGCATTAACAGATACGTCTCTTTCACACATTTACACATTTTGTGTAAACACATGCTTATGTTTCGAACAAACACTGATTCACCAGATTACATATCTTCTATTCATCCATCTTTTTTTTAAAAAAAATTAAAACATTTAGTGTTGACCTAATCATCTAGTTACTGCACTTTATTCTTTTACCTTTCACAACAATTTTGCAATTTTATGTACACTAGAAATTTACACGTGCGATGCACGTCCCATTATAATATTATTATAGTAATTTACACGAGCTATGCATGTCTTGATAAATACATTTATTTAAAAGTAAAAACTACGGACTCGAACCTGAGACCTCTTTTATTTTTATACGTTTAAAAGTAAAAAACTCTGGCCTAGTCTGGCCTCGAACCTGAGATCTCATTTATATTAGTTATGGACACGCGATACACGTAAGTTGGTAGATTTACAAACGACAACTCCAACTCTCCCTTTATAATATTAGAGATAGAGATTAGAGATAATAAGTCTTGGGTTTTTTTTTTCTTCTTTGTTTGTTTGTTTGTTTTTTTGTGTAAAATTGTTTTATTATTTTTAGTATTTGTATGTAAAATCTGAAGGCAAGTATTCTATATATATTGCTATATACTTTAAGTCTAGAAGGCTTGAGGGTAATTTTGCTATTGAAACTGCACTCGTCTCCAAAACAGTATAAGCTGAATAACTTTTTAGAAAGATTTATCATTGTCCTGCTACCCAACCCAAGTGATGATTACCTTGCGAACAATACGGAAGCTATTTTTAATTTTTGATCTCGGCTACATATGCACATCCCTAGTCCTATCATATGATAGCTCTGTATTTGACCTTTCCTACCTGGAATTCTAATACTTTTAAATTCCATTTTTTGAAGGTTATTTTCTTCACCGACCCAGTCGATGAATACCTGATGCAATACCTAATGGACTATGAAGACAAAAAGTTCCAGAATGTGTCAAAAGAAGGTCTCAACATTGAGAAAGATTCGAAGATGAAGGACATCAAGGAGGCATTCAAGCAGCTGACTAAATGGTGGAAAGAAGCTCTCTCCAGTGAGAATGTTGATTCCGTGAAGATAAGCAACCGCCTGGACAACACCCCGTGTTGTGGTTACGTCAAAGTATGGATGGAGTGCAAACATGGAGAAGATTATGCAGTCTCAGACTCTTTCTGATGCCAACAAGCAGGCATATATGCGTGGCAAGAGAGTTCTGGAGATTAACCCTAGGCATCCTATCATTAAGGAACTTCGAGAGAGAGTTGCAGCAGATCCTCAGGTATTAAAATTATACACCATAGAAGATAATCTTATATCCAATTATTAGTTTTAGTAAAACAACTTGGATTTATAAGCACTCAGCGCTTGCATTTCCTCCATATTTCCGCCACTAACTGTGTCATTTATTCCCTCAGTGCCAACCAATATTTATATATGTATTTTTTACACATGCTAAAAGCTGGCCGTCAGTAGTTTTTTGGTGTTAAATATGCATCCTAGAAGATAGCTTATGTCCGGTTCACTGTTTTCAGTTAAACCTAACCGATATATGAGCGTGTATGCACATGCACATGTTTAAAGTCTCAGCTACTATGTCCCTCATTTAAAATTTGATATTAATGATAGAGAGAAAAAAACATCTAGAAAACCCGTGCTCGAATTAATGAATCCACCAGTCCTTGCTCCTTTTAGAGATACTATCTTTGTGGATTGGAAAAAAGAGAAACTATTCAGTTCTATAAAATGAAACTTTCTGTTGTCTCGGTCCCTATTTGCTGTTATACTCTGCAGGATGCATTTGTAAAACAAACGGCCCGACTGATGTACCAAACCGCTCTTATGGAGAGTGGTTTTATGGTCAGCGATCCAAAGGATTTCGCCACGCGCATCTACAGCTCAGTCAAATCTAGTTTAAACATTTGCCCAGATGCTGCAGTTGAAGAGGAGGGTGAACAGGAGGAAGTCGAGGTTGAAAAGGATGCTGATGCCGGCACTACCAAAGAAGATGCTGATGAACTTTCTTCAAGCAAGGATGAGTTGTAGTTTAGAAGTGAGAAACTTTTGTATTCCTCTAGAAGATTTTGAGAACCCCCCTCTTACAATCACCCTTGGGAGAAATGAAATGAAGAAGATTGTTTTTTAACAAAAGGCGTTGTATTGTAACCATAATCACCTTTTAGTTTGGTCTTTTTTGTTAGGGAATTTGAACCATAAATATTTCCAGGACGATGAACAAAAATAGTCATTTTGTCTTTAGAACTTATGAATAACTTTCAGTTTTGTCTGGTACGCTTCTAAATTCTGATCGCAAGTATTTGGAGAAATGTTGGTGTGACTGCTACAATGATAATAATTTTGTAAACATTTGTGAGATTGCCGTAATTTGATTCCAGTGAAAGTTTGAAGCTTAAGACCTCTTGTCTACCTGTAGAAGGTCTACTGCTGTTGTCCCACTACTTCAAGTTTTTGTTCTCAGAAATTTGGATGCAAGCAGCATTTCTTTGCTTGAAAACTAATGCTAGTGGAAAGAGGTTTAAAGGATTTTGCCTATTGTCTACCATTAGGGATTAGTGGGGTGTTTGGTACGAGGGTTGGAGGAGGATTGTGGGGAATCAGGATACCCTAAAATGCTTAATTACTAGGTCTAATATATATAACATATTGTTTTCTCTAGAATCTTTATTGATGGATTGTAATTTTGGTAGAAATTTATTTGAAGTTCTGTGCCATGGGGTTTTGTTTTTTGTTTTGTTTTTTGTTTTTTGTTTTTTGTTTTTTGGGTTTTTGGGTTTTTTTTTGTGTTTTTTTTTTTTTTGGGGGGGGGTTGGTTGTAACCGTTTTATTCAGCATTTTTAACCGTTTTATTCAGCCTTCACAAACAAGCCACAAAATGGATATGGTGATGGACAAAACATCCCATTTTCCCTACAACTTAAAATTACAAGCATTTCTGGCAATATTATGAGCTTCCTCATTCTAACTTATGCTCACATAACCGATTGAAACATTCGACTTTTTGAAGCCAGATACGACACAACTTCAACACCTACCCCCTTAGTTACAATCAATAGTGTTGAAGATGAGGACCTGCGCTTAAATTTGGATGATGATGACCCCTATATTGAGGAAGACTCAGATTTTGAAGAGTAGATGCTCGAAACACGCAATTGATATTTCCCCTGATTTCATATCGTCTACCTTTCCATTGTCTTTGACTAGCTTACAAACTGATCTTGAACCCCAACGAAAGTCTCAGGGAGTAAGGGTACATAAAGCAGCTAAGAGGGCTATGTTAAGTCCTTGGGGGATTACCTAAAGATAGCAGCGGCCGCCAAAGTAGCTAAGTTCGACGGTGGAGGTGTAACGCCTCGTACTTTTCAAAAGTGTATATATATATATATATATATATATATATATATATATATATATATATATATATATATAAAGAGTTGCTGTTTGGTAAAGTAATATTACATGATATATATCTCTACTATTATAATGGGAGAAGGCCTTAGTGGTATTTGTCATTGATTTTTTTTTTTTTTTTTTTTTTTGTCATTTTGAAGCCAGGTGACCCATTTTGGTAAATATTTTCGAAAGTGGACCAGTTTGGTAAATATTTTCGGCAGTTGATCAATTTGGAAATTATTTTCCTTTTTTTGTCCTTTTCCTTCTTCCCCGCGTGCACGTGCGAAAGTGGCCCAGTTTGGTACATATTTTCGTCAGTGGATCAGTTTGGGAATTATTTTCCTTTTTTTTTGTCTTTTCCCTTCTTTCTCCACGTGCATCGCACGTGCATGATACTAGTATATATAAAGAGTTGCTGTTTGGTAAAGTAATATTACATGATGGCAATGTTGTAATAAGAATATACTAATATATAAATATAATTGCATATGATCAAGAGTCACCAATTCGGTTAACCACCTTTTGAGAGGCAGCTTGTGATGGGCAGTTGTACTACATAGTATCTAATTTGTCTTCTAAATTGTATAAATTATCTGAGCTAGGGGCAGGGGGCATTACAAATGGTATCAGAGCCGACTTTCGATACCGAGTGTGGGTAAGAGTGGGCGAGATGTATGCCTGAGATGGAGCTAGCAGATGTACGGATATGCCTAAGAGGGAGCGAGGTGGCGGCCTGAAATAATGGACCACCCACAGAATCGGGGTACGGTGCAGCTAGCAGAATCAGGGTACTCCACTCCATATCGGCTAGCTAGAAAGGAGATCCTGCACTAGATTGTGCATGCCTCGTCCTCAGCGAGGACGCTGATTTCTGAAAGGGGGGGTGTGTAACACCTCGTAGTTTTCAAAAGTATATATATATATATATATATATATATATAGAAAATGCTCCATTGAAAACGGGTCTAGTTTTCACGGATTGGAAAACACCAATCTGAGCCGTTGGATCACTCATGATCGTGATCAGTGGCTCAGATCGAGCCCCCCATCACCTGATTAAAATGATCAGCGGAGGGTTATTTTGGGAATTTCGTCCCAAATAACTCTTCGCCTGATTCGCGAAAGAAAAATTGATATAACCTAGGCCGTTGTTCCCAACAACGGCCTAGGTTATAAAAAATTGAATCATTGGCCGTTGTTCGGAACAACGACCTTATTCTCAATTTTTATAACCTAGGCCGGGCCGTTGTTCGGAACAACGACCTTATTCTCAATTTTTATAACCTAGGCCGTTGTTTCCAACAACGGCCTAGGCTATAAAATTTTATAGAAATTTATAGAAATTTTATAGCCTAGGCCGTTGTTGGGAACAACGGCCTAGGTTATAAAAATTGAGAACAAGGTCGTTGTTCTGAACAATGGCCTATGATTCAATTTTTTATAACCTAGGCCGTTGTTCCCAACAACGACCTAGGTTATATCATTTTTCAGAACAAATCAGGCGAAGAGTTATTTGGGATGAAATTTCCAAAATAACCCTCCGCCACTTAAGTCATATTGGGTGATGGGCGGGCTCGATTTGAGCCACTGATCGCGATCATGAGCGATCCAATGGCTCAGATTGGTGTTTTCCAAACCGTGAAAACAAACCCGTTTTCAATGGAGCATTTTCCATATATATTGTGAAAACACATGAAAACCACAAATGCATTATAACCTAGGCCATTGTTTCCAACAACGGCCTAGGTGGTTTTCCACGTTTTCATCGCTACAGTACGTTTTCAATGGAGCATTGGAGCATTTTCCATATATATATGTGTGTGTGTGTGTGTGTGTGTGTGTGTTGATAAAAAGAGTTGCTGTTTGGTAAAGTAATATTACATGATGGCAATGTTGTAATAAGAATATACTAATATATAAATATAATTGCCTATGATCAAGAGTCACCAGTTCGGTTAACCACCTTTTGAGAGGCAGCTTGTGGTGTGCAGTTGTACTACATAGTATCTAATTTGTCTTCTAAAATGTATAATTATCTGAGCTAGGGGCAGGGGCGTTACAAATGGTATCAAAGTCGACTTTCGACACTGAGTGTGGGTAAGAGGGCAAGATGTATGTCTGAGATAGAGCTAGCAGATGTACGGGTATGCCTGAAAGGAAGCGAGGTGGCGGCGTGAAATAATGGACCACCCGCAGAATTGGGGTACGGTGCAGGTAGTAGAATCAGGGTACTCCACTCCATATCGGCTAAAAAGGAGATCCTGCACTAGATTGTGCATGCCCCGTCCTCAGCAAGGACGCTGATTTCTAAAGAGAGGGGGGGGGGGGGGGGGTTGTAACACCCCGTAGTTTTCAAAAGTATATATATTTTACACCCCGTAGTTTTCAAAAGTATATATATATATATATATATATATATATATATATATATATATATATATATATATATATATATATATATATATATATATATATATATGTTGATAAAAAGAGTTGTTGTTTGGTAAAGTAATATTACATGATGGCAATGTTGTAATAAGAATATAATAATATATAAATATAATTGCCTATGATTAAGAGTCACCAATTCGGTTAACCACCTTTTGAGAGGCAGCCTGTGGTGGGCAGTTGTACTACATAGTATCTAATTTGTCTTCTAAATTGTATAAATTGTCTGAGCTAGGGGCAGGGGCGTTATAGGAGGTACGCGCAATTTTTTAGTGTCCATTTTAAATTTCATGTCTGATACATATGTTTTTAATCTTGCACATACCTATAGACTTGCGGTGGGCGATATAGGTTGTAACACGTTACTCCTCAATAAAATAAGAGTTTGGGAAATGGAGAGAGAGAGAGAGAGAGAGAGAGAGAGAGAGAGAGAGAGACCCTAGCTTCAACTTTAGAAACCAGCCCTACAAATACATCCTAAACAGTCATTAATGAATAGCATCCTGTGGAATATGGAATGTGGAATGTTAGAGAATTGTGTGTGTGTGTGGGGGGGGGGGGGGGGGGGGGGAGTGGGGGATATTATTAATACTTCCAAAGCAGATATTGTGGATCTTCAAGAGACCAAACTCACACATGTCAAAATTTAGGCGTCTCGAGGGAAATATGATTAAAGAATGGAGAATTCGTCCCCCTAAGGGCATCAGGAGGTATAGCTATTGGTTTTAACTCTGACTTATTTAATTGTTTAGACGAATTCCACGAGGAATTATCTCTATTGGTCCTGATCGGGCGTCAAACTGATAACTCGACATAATCGGTGACAAATGTTTATGGCCCAAATCTAGTATCCCCCTGCACCGCATTTTTGACAGAACTCCTTTCTATCCAATCGCAATGGCAAGCCCCTTGGCTAGTACGAGGGGACTTCAATATTACGAGGTTCGCCTTGGAACATCGTGGTAGATGTACAAGCGATGCAGAAAGGGAGGAGTTCAATTGGGTTATCATAGATCTGCTGGTTGAATTCCAATCCTAGATAGGCTTTTCACTTGGACTAATATGCAAGCATCGCCTATCTTGGTGAGGCTATATAGAGTGCTAGTCTCATTGGACTGGGAGGCAAAATTTCCATTAGTAATAGCTAAGTCATTGTCGAGACCAACTTCTGATCATGTTCTTATAATTCTATCCTCTGGAGAGAAAAAATGCTAGAAAGCTGAGGAAGTTCATGTTCCAGAAGGCTTAGCTGGACATTCAGGGTTTTCATCATTTGGTGATGGAAAACTGGGAGCTTCCAACTCGGGGAAGGAGGTGGTTGTAGTATGGTGTGAAAAGATCTATAGGCTCCGGGCAAGGCTAGGAAATGGATTCGTACGGGATTTGCTAATATATGGCGAGCTAAGGAATCCATTCTGGATAATATTGAAGAGCTGGAGAGAATTGAGGAGACAAGGGACCTAACTCAAGTAGAAGGAAACTGGCTACTAAGTCTTAGGGAGGATATAGCCCAGTTGTACAAACTAGAAGAATTTAAATGACAACAGAAATCTAAAATTTTGTGGCTAAAAAAGGGAGACGCGAATACTGTATTTTTTCCATCAGGTTGCTAGTGTGCACTGGAGATCCAATCTTATCATTTCAGTCCAAACGGAGGCGGGTACCGTCCAAGATTTGAGAGAAATTGGTTAGGTCTTCCAGACTCATTATAAAAATTTGTTTGGAAGTTGAGCACAAATTAGGACCCCACTAAATGACGAGTTGGCAACACAAACCATGAAACTTGGCCCAGTCACTAATATCCACCGAGGCCCCATTTACGGTAGTAGAGTTGAAGGAGGTGGTCAATCAGACGGGTAAGGAGAAAGCACTCGGACCTGACGGATTCCCGATCCTTTCTACCAAATCTTATGGGAAGAGATTAAGGATGATCTAAATGGCAACTATGACCAAATTTTACGATCATAAACTGAAGTTGGGCGGACTTAACTTCGTGGAGGTAGTCCTTATCCCGAATAAGGTGGATTCTAACAAAGATGGTGACTTCTGACCCATTATCCTATTCAACTGCTCGGTCAAGATTATCACCAAGATTCTCTTTAACAGACTGGGAAAGGTGATGGATATCATAATTAGTCGTGAACAATATAGGTTCAATAAGGGGTTTTTTTATAATAGATTGTGTGGCCTCCGCGGAAGAGCCAACCCATCAATGTCATGTGTCGAATAACATGATTATGTGTTAAACTTGACTTCGAGAAAACTTACGACATAGTTGAGTGGGATTGCTTTCTAGAAGAACTTAGAAGCAGAGGTTTACGGGACAGATGGATCAAGTGGATCAGACACTGTCTTACCACCAGCATGACATCTATTCAGGTAAATGGGATTGCCGGTCAACCATTCTCATGAAGAAGAGGTCTACATAAGGGGGATCCCTTATCCCCCCCTTATGTTCACAATCGTGACAAATTTCCTTAAGGTCATAATGGATATTATGAACAGGCAGGATGGATTACCCCAGTGGCTAGCGGAAGAAACCACCCCTGGATGCTGAATCTCACAAAATGCTGACGAAACTTTACTATTTAGAAATGGGGATTTGGGAGAAACCATTGCCTTCAAAGAAACATTGGACTGCTTCGAGCCATGGTCGGGTTTAAAAGTGCCATTATCCCTATTGCTTTGTTAGAAGAGGATGCAAAGGAGCACATGACCATATGAACTGTAAACTGGATAGCTTCCCTATCAAGTATCTGGGCTTGCTAGTTAGACCAGGTAAGCTTAAGGAATCAGATTGGTTGCCAATTATTAACCGAGTGGAAGATCGGTTGTTTGGGTGGAAAGGAAAATCCCAATCCATGAGGGGTAGAGTGACTCTTACCAACGCGGTGTTGTCCAATCTCTTGACATACTACATGTCTTTCTTTGAGCTCTCGATATAGGTCATCCATAGAATAGATCGAGCCCAAAAGAGATTCCTTTGGAAAGGGGTTGATGCTGACAAGGGGGGTCGAATCTTATCAGATAGGAAAAAGCGTGTATGAAGAAAATACATGGAGGCTTGGGCATTATTGACTTGAGAAACATGAAGGCCCTCCTCGGTAAATGCTGGTGAAATTTGTTTCACCAAAATGGCGATGACTGACAAGACTACATCAGATCGTATCTACAGGGAAAAGGAACGCTAAGTTGGGGCTTTTGGGTTGGACCTAGAGTATCCTGGTTCTGGAAAAGGGTTTCAAAAGCCTATGACCTGTTTAACAGTTGTTCATTCATAGGCAATGAGCTCACAACCAAATTCTGATGGGACAAGTGGTGTAGTGCACACGGCCTTAGAGAATTGTTCGCGAAACTATATGACCAAGTATCCCAACCTCAAATTTCGGTTGCTAAAACCTGAAAAAGGGGCACATGTAGACCATCATTCAAAGCTCGCATAAGCCAAGAGTCCCAAATTAGACTAGGGGAACTTCAAACCTACATTACATAATTAGGAGTGCGATGTTCTTATGGCCCAAACTGGAAGTCCCGGGGTTGAAAAATAATGGACCATTTACAGTGCGTTCGCTATATAACCACATTCATTTTAAAGGATGTATACCTAAATGATAAACCTTACTTTGGAAGACTAAGGCACCCCTGAAAGTAAAAGCCTTTCTCAGGATAGTTCTCAATGATGCGATCCTGACTCGGGAGAACCTGGTTAAGACAGAGTTGAACATTGTGACTAACTGTGGGTTCTGCAACACACATACGAGAGAACCTAGTTAAGACCCTCGTATCCCAGGGGATAATCATCCGCTCCAAGGGCACTTATTGAGGTTTTAAGTGCCCTTGGAGCATTTATTGAGGTTTTAAGTGCCCTTGGAGCGAACGATTATCCCGTGGGATACAAGGATCTATTGATAGGCCCCAAGTTCACTAACAAGAGACACGTGATGAAGGAAGTGTGATATATTATCATCGCTGCAATGACCTAAATTTTATGGCTGGATAGAAATAGCTTTTACTTTCGTGGAACTGATAATAGTATTTCCAGTAATCCAACTTACATTATGCATCTCATTTCCTTTTGGGGCACAACTGCGGTGGCGGGACCGAGAGTAAGGATATCTAGTGCCTTCCAAGTGGACGAGTAAGATGACGAGGAGATTATGATCGGTCCAACTCTTTACTGAGCGGAGCACATCATATCGACAGCCCACCCTCCAGGATTGTGTTGGAGGGATCTTTTTTGTTGTCTGTATTGGTCATGTTGTTTTATGCTTTATACTTTATGCTTTATGTTTTGTATCACCCCACCCTCCCATGTAAGTTTGGAGGTGTTATGTTTTATTTTCTGATTTGTAGGATGTTTACATCCACCCTCCCGAGTTTGTTTTGTTAACTTATTATTAATGAAATATGGTGGCTATACCCCACATTTTTCCTATAATAATAATAATAATAATAATAATAATAATAAAGATAAGCAAATTCTTCCTATCATTAATTTGATCACATGGCTTAAGCAGCAAATTCTTCCTATCATTAATTTGATCACATGGCTTAAGCAACAAGGTGTGCCTTTGTGATTGATCCCGTTAAGCCAATTGACCACAAAGAGAGCATCTAAGAAGATATGAACTTTAATGTCCGGATCCCAGTTGTGCTTCAAGGCATTAATAATGCCTGTTGACTCCACGATCGTAGCATCATTGCAATCCAATCATTAAACATCTATTCAGACATGCGCTCTGTGTTGGTTACGATAAATCCAACCCCACACACTAGAATCTCCTCACGTTGTAGCATCGTAGAAGACAATAAGATAAGGGTGAGTGGGGTTGGATGATGATGTGTTAACTCGGGAGTAGGCCGTAGGGGCATCGGTGATTGGAATGGGATGGCAGACAAGTAAATTGAGTCAAGTCATTAGTTAGGGAGATGATATATTTTAGGGATAATGGTTTATGACAGAAGACTTTGTTGTTTCGTGTGTTCTAAAGTTGCTAAAGGAGGTTAAGGCATTTTGATGCCACTGAATTCTTGTTGTGGAAGTGTCAACTACCAAGAGATGCATTCTGATGGAGTGTAGGTGCGCTAGGGCAGAGGTAGTTTAGCGGTGGCGAAGAGGTTGATGGTGCATGGATAGATGAAGAAGAGGTGGAGAGTAGTTTCATCCTCTCCATTGCAAAGAGGACAAGAACAATTGTTGCTATGTCCAATTGACACCCGCTTGTGAGTGGTGAAGAGGGCGTTGGAGAGAAGCCTCAAAGCAAAGTGTTTGACCCGAGAATCAAATGTCATTATATATATATATATATATATATATATATATATATATATATATATATATATATATATATATATATATATATATACTAGGTTTGCCCGTTGACACGTGCCTACGGCACGTCTTCAGAACGGTGCACCTTGTTTGATCATAAAAAATAGTTTTGGAGGTCCAACAAATTAATTGAAGTAGCAAACATAGAGCAAAAAACATATTATATGTTTTTTTTTTATTTTTTTGAATTATTTTTAAAGTTTTTAAAATTTTAAAATTTTAAATTTTTTAATATTTTAATTTTTTTAAAAAATTTTTTTTTCTTAATTTTTTTATATTATATAGAAAAGGGAGGGAGAGAGAGAAAAAAAAATTTAAATAAATATAGGAGTTGTTTTGGGTGGGAGATTTGAATTTGAGTTTTGGGGAAAACTTTTGGAGGAAAAATATGTTTTGTAAGGTTAGATCTGGGCCTTTGATTTTTGGGGGGATTGAAGGAGAGCCACTTGATAGCTTTCTTTGTGTTTTATTATATAGATATATATTGAGTAAAAGATGGAATATGACCACTCTGTTTTATTAATAAGGAGTTAACAAAATAAACCCGACAAAGTGGCAGAAGTACAAAAACTACAAACAGAAAACAAAACATAAAACCTCTCCCTACCATAGAAGGGTGAGACAAGTAGTCTAAGCAAATAAAGAAACACAACACAACGAGTACAAATAAAGGATTACATGGGGGGGGGGGGGGGGGGGGGGGGGGGGGGGGGGGTCCCTCCAATACAACCTTGGAAGGTGGGAAAACAACATAAGGCGTGCCCCTCAGTCCAGAGTAGGACTGATCGCAATCTCACGTGCTATATTATATTATTTTAAAAAAATATATATTTATTAACATGTACCTAACACGTGCTATATTATATTACTTTAAGAACTATATATTTATTAAAACGTGCAAATCACACGTGCTAAATACTAGTATACCTAAAGGAGTTTCTTAAATTATTGCTTGATAACAATTCAAAACTGGTAAGTGATTGTAAAGTAAAATAAAATTTAACACTGTAGTAGTATATATATCTAAAGGAGTTTCTACAGTTATTTTGGTAATTTTAATTTTGCATATAGCTAAAGAGGTTTATTCTATCCCATACGGGCTTACAAAATTTGGAGGTCTCCCATGTGCCTGCTTATGTCTTGTCAGGCCATATAATTCATGGGGAAATGTTAGATTCCCTTACATGTAACACATACCAAACCATCACTTAGATTTCTTCTCAATTCCTAACCTTCAACATTTTTAGATAGCTATCACCCTATCATCCTTAAATTTCTTACTAACCTTCAATATTTTTTGACAACTATCACTGGTATGAAAAGACATTCTTACACTCTATATTGTTCTAGCAAACAATATACTATGTATTGGAGTTTTGAAATTAGAAGTTCATAAGCAATTAAGCACTTCATTCACTTTTAATTTTTTATTGTCTAATTGTAGTTCTTTTTTGGAACTGTTAAATTACTAAGAGTAAATCTTACTGAATCCCCACTTGAATTTTCACACTTCGGCAAGCTTTCGTCTCAATTTGCAAAAGTGAAAATTCTCCCCATTTGAGAATTATTTTCTTGGCAAACAACATAATTTATTGGGTGAGTTTTTTTTGGAGAAGATTTTGCAAGTAAACCCCTCACATTTTTCCTTCCATGTCGACTTTCAGTAAAAGATTACATACAGGTTTCTTGTAATAATGAAATTTGCATGAATATTTTCTCCTTCATGAATTCATTTATTTCATGCTCGACCGAAATTCAAAATCAACCCAAACCCCAAATCCAACACTTTCTCCATCTCTATCTCTTTCCTCTCGCTGCTTCGTATTTATCTACTAGATTTGTCTGTAGGCACGTGCCTACGACACGCCTTCAGAACGATACAGCATATGAAAAGCCTTGTAAAAAGTAAATCAACAATTATGTAGCTCAAGTTTGAATAGTATGATAATAATTAGTTGTAAATAAAAGTTCATGTTTCCATATATATATATATATATAGAGAGAGAGAGAGAGAGAGAGAGAGAGAGAGAGAGAGAGAGAGAGAGAGAGAGAGAGAATTAGAATTAAATAAATAAAGGAGTTGTTTTGAGGAAGAGAGAGAATTAGAATTAAATAAATAAAGGAGTTGTTTTGAGGGAAGAGGGGGAGGGGGATTAGAGAGAGATAAAAATAATTAAATAAATAAAAAACTTATTTTGGAAATTTGAATTTGAGTTTTGAAAAAAACTTTAAGAGAAAAAAATATGTTTTGTGAGATTAGACGTGGAACTTTGATTTTGAAAAAGTTGAAGAAGAGCCAATAGATAGCTTTGTTTGTATTTTATTATATAGATGTGACCTCTTCGAACCTCTCAAACCCAAATCTAGAACTGAATCCAAACTCAAATTAAGCTGATTTGATTTGTAGTGAGATGTAGGAGATAACATGTGCAAAAATATTATCAATGTCATCCCAACTGACACCACATGACTATTAAAAGTAGCTGACAAGAAACAACATTCGAGGTCGATGAAACATGAACTGTAAAAGCTAGGACTCACATGTCAAAGTGTGAAAACAGGATAAGGGTTTTACTGTAATTTATGCACATACTGATACAAGTTATTCACATTTAGAATTTTTTAATTTAATAATTTATTTATTTTTTGTATTTAGCCATATCTGTGCATATTAGGAAGGGAGAGAATTTCATTTGAGGCCGAAATTGAACATATGATTCGCACATAAAATTAACTAGTAATTTATATTTGCGATGCACGTCTTAATAAATATATATATTTTTAAAGTAAAATTTTCTAATCTTTTTATATTAGTTATGTACGGACAATACACGTTTTAATAATTAAAAAATAAAATAAAATAAAAACTCTGACGTAGTGAAGACTTGAACTTGAAATCTCTTTTATATTAGTTATGTACGTACATTACATACGTTGATAGATTGATAAATGACACTAAGACATTTTCTCAATATAATATTACTAGTAGTTTACACGTGCGATGCACGTCTTAATAAATATCGTTTACAATAGTTATGCACGTGCGTTGTACGGATTGGTAGATGGACAAATTACACTAAGACCTTCTCCCATTATAGTAGTAGAGATGTTAGAGATAAGTTCCGTGAACTAGGGGTGGCAACTGGGCCGGGTCAACCGGCGACCCACCCGCGACCCGGCCCACGAACCCGGCCCGGTTTAGGCTTTCGCGGGTTCGGGTCGAACCCGGTGAACAGTACCGGGTCGACCCGGGTCGCTATTTATGTGAATTGGATTCGCGAAACCCGGCCCACGAACCCGGTCAACCCGCGAATTGGACCCGCCAACCCGCGGGTCGACCCGCGAATTTCGACACCCGACCCGTGAATTGAACCCGCGAATTGAACCCGCGGGTCGCCCGTTGGGTTTGGTGCCGTTGGGTTTTCTAGCCGTTGGATTTCTTCCGTTGAATTTGGTTTGGGCCGTTGGATTTGGTTTGGGCTGTTTGAAATATTATTTTCCTCCTCCTATGTTGATTTGTGTTGCTACTGTTATGGATCCTCGTATCAAATTAGAAGGTACGAAGAATTTGATAGAAATATTTTTTGCATGTTTAGATGACAATGTAGAATTAACAATTGATTACGCTACTTTTTTAGTTCAGTTTGAATCTACATTAAATAACTTATATGATTATTATGATAGACGTTTTGCTTCTAGTAGTACAACTTCTGTAGTTAGTTCTTCTTCTGGTAGTTCTAAAGGTAAAAGTAAAATTGGTGATAGAACATTTAGTCTACTTGAACAAATTCAGTCTAAAAAACCTAGGACTAATCAACCAAATGAATTAAATTGGTATAACCAACAGGATACTGAGCCTACTCTTTTCCCACTAGATATTTTACAATGGTGGAAAGAACATGAACACACTTTTAGTATTCTGTCTATTATGGCTAAAGATTTGCTAACTCCTCCTGTCTCTACAGTTGCTTCTGAGAGTGCATTTTCTACAAGTGGCAGGGTTCTATCTGACTACAGAAACCGGTTGAAGCCCGAGGCGTTGGAGATGCTCGTTTGCACAGAAGACTGGCTGAAGGCTGAAGATAGGACGCAAGGGAAAGCACTATCAAGTTCTACAAGTGGGAGCAACTCGCCCGAAGAACAACAACAACAACAACAATAGCTTTTCATCTTATGTTAAATTAGAAAAATTGTAGTCAATTAGAATTGTACATAAGAAATATGTTATTGTATAAAACTTATTTGTGAATTGAATTCTTCATTTCATTTCGTTATAAATTGTTCAAACTGTATCACTTAAATTCGTATGAATAAAATTTCAAAATTTATTGTCAATTTCACTCTTTCAATCTTATTATTATTATTGTCACGATTTTTTTTTGTTTATTAGTATTATTACTTACTTAGTATTATAATTAAACATTATTTGGGGATATTTGATTCAATTTGAAGAATTGTAGTATTATTACTTATTAGTATTATTACAAAATTTAGTGAATTACATACTTAGTATTATAATTAAACATCATTTGGAGATATTTGAAGAATTGTAGTATTATTACTTATTAGTAGTAATGTAGTATTACTTACTTAGTATTATAATTTTAAACTACCAAAAAAAATTACTTACTTAGTATTACTTACTTACTTACTTACTTACTTAGTATTACTTACTTACTAAGTATTACTTACTTAGTATTTTTTTTTTTGGATAAAACTTACTTACTTAGTATTACTTACTTAGTATTATAATTTTGAAGAATTGTAGTATTATTATTACTTATTAGTAGTAATGTAGTATTACTTACTTAGTAATGTAGTATTACTCACTTAGTATTATTATTAGTAGTAATGTAGTATTACTTAGTATTACTTCAATTTAAGCTACCACAAAAAATAAATAAATAAATAAATAAATAAATAAATAAATAAATAAATTATATATATATTATTAAACGGGCCAACCCGCGGGTCGACCCGGCCCAACCCGGGTTGAGCCCTAAAGGGTTCACGGGTTGGGCGGGCCACCCAATTACGATTCTAACCTGGCCCGGACCGGCCCGTATAACACCCCAACCCGGCCCGGCCCGCCTACCCAAGTGTGCCAACCCGCACGGGTTGGGCCCGGCCCGGCCCGGTCGACCCATCTGCCACCCCTACCGTGAACACTAACTTTAGAGATCCCCATATGTCTGCTTAATATTCTCACTCTTTCACAAAAATCAAGTATTCTACACCCCACAGAAAAAAAACTTAGAAACCCTAATCCTAATAAATACAGAAAAAGATGGAGAAGAAGGAGAAATCAACGGTTTAATTAAGGTGGGGAATCCGTCGATCGGGTTTGCTCTCTCCTCCTCCTCTTCAACCCTCTGCAACTGGTACTCTCTCTCTCTTCAATTTCCTTCTTTGTTTGGATTTTTTCTGAAATAGGCCACTTGTAACGCCCCGAATCCCAAATACACTGAATTCGAGATGTTCTACAGGATCTTTTCACTTTCTTTAGTACAATTTTACAGGGAAATTAAAACTTTTCATCATACATCAGAGATTACATCATAATTACATCTTTCTTTTGCACAGCGGAAGTAAAATACAACAATTAAATACAAGTACAACAGCTTGATATAATCTTTAAGCATCCAAATCCTCTTTAATCTTTAGCATAATATTCACCTGCATGTCAGACTGTGGGTACGTCAGTTTATTCAACCGACGATCATTATACACGGCCATCCTCTCTATGCCGGAAATAGCATAACTTAACATTTCATATTTAGCAACCACAAACTTGTCACATTTTAAACTAAAGGGACTACCCTATTGATGTCGTGTTGTGATTGTGCACTTAGTCCTTAATGCAGTTAATTATGTTACATGACACTAATGCACACTTGTTCGGTTTCTATGCATCCCATACTACATAGGTCCGAGGGCAAGCCCTTATTCGTTCTTCATCTTTATAGGGTTCAATCCCCCGTTATGATTTAATCTACTACTGTAATTACGGTAAGTATCCTAGATGTTATCTGACCTACGAACTCATGTTTAGGCACTCTGGAGTAGTATCCTCACCCAGACGCATCATGGGAATTCCTGGGATACGCTCTCACCATAAACATGACACCACCCGTAGTCTTCAAACATCTCACGAGCGTCGCCACTGGGACGGTACTCTGGAACAGTATCCTCACCCAGACTCGTCATGGGAATTCCTGGGATACGCTCTCGCCGCTACCCAGGGCCCTCATACTCAGTGTTTTTCTCTTACTTTCATCACGTCTTCACTATGCACTAGTCCTTAGTTTTATTAAAAATCATGAACAAAATTAATCTCTAGAGTTAGCCTCTCCATCCACCGGACTTATTCATTCATTTCATCACGACCAACCTTGGTCTAATTTCATTTTATTTCATTTCTCGATGCCGGGGAGACTTAGCTACTCTATATCAATTTCATTTCACAATCTTTAACTCATAACAACTTCCATGTCAAATTTTCATACTCTTTCTTATTCATGATTACACTTTGTTCACAAGTCCATAGTGAATACTTATAACTCATAAAAATTCATATTCATGGCCAACAATTTCTTTTTCTTTCATCAACATGATTTCTAAATTCCATAATCATACAATGGACTCATGCACTTCATAATTAAACACTCATACTTCATATTTTACACAATATCCTCAAGTGAGAATTAATAATATCATGTCACACCACAAAATTCTTTTTGTCAATTACTTTCTAATAAATCCATTTCAATATATCTTTATAAACTGAAAATTTCCATAAGTATGTGTCTTAGAACCATAGCTTTAATTATACCATTTGTTCACAAACTACATTATATTTTCTTCAAATAATACCCAACTCAATCCCATAAAATTCCTTGTATTTTTATGAAAATTACCATATTTTTCTCACATTTTTTGGACATCACAATCTCAAAAAAAAAAATTTTTTTATAAAGTGCTAAAGGGAGGAATCGAACCCAGCACGGTAGAGAAAGAGCCCAGAGCACCCGCCAACAGGCCAACATGTGCTAGCGATATAAGTAGGGATCAAATGGTATATAGAGTGTCCAGACCGGTAGTTATAAGTCCTCAAAATTTGTAGAAAAAAATGTTGGCATCGCTGGGACTCGAACCGTTCGACCCAGAGAAGCAACCCGCAGTCATTGACCGCCTGAGCTACTAGCTCAGGTTGTCACAGTACTAAGTTAAAATCCATATGTTTCATATTCGCACTGTTTTAGAAAATAACTCGATGTTCAAATCAATTTGGTTCATATTGCCTTTATACAAACTACTGAAAAATTCCAGATTTAATCTCCTTTGCCTGATCTTCATAATAGTAAGTATAAAATAATTTTTTTGTACTAAAAACATAATTTTTTTCCACCCAAATTAATAAATTGTTCATTAAGACTACCATATCTTTTATTTTCGACATTGAAAAATCAATTGGTCTTCTAATCTCTTTTATTCCCAAATTTCCTATGATAATTTACTGTTTATTAATCTGTATTCACACCACATACATCTTTGGATTTTCCCATACTCATATTAGCAAAAGGATTCATGTAGCACATGAATAGGTAAAACTCAAAAAAAAATACTAAGTTTTGGGTATTTCTATTTTGATGACAACAAGCAATTTCATTGGTTCATTTATGCCACTTCTACTCATGAATTTAACATACTCATCACTCAAGCATTCAAGATACTTTCTATTCAAATTTCATAGTGTGTCATTATCTTAATCAATTGTCATGTTTCAACCATACAATTTACAAGCAATTAATGGAAATTTTCACACATCATACTAGCCATATTCCATCATCATTCAATTAAACTAACCATCATAGAAAGTGCTACATATAGTTTAATTTCATGCTAGAATTTCACACACAAATTAATCACATCATTCCAATCCATTCATATACTAACTTTTCAATTAAAGTGGACTCTTATTAGTATTTTCCATGTATAGTGTTGACAATAAAATTAGCATGGATCCTACATTAGAAATATGAAATATTTTACCCACCTTAATGGAGAGAAACACAAAAGGCAACAAGTCCTAGTAGATGAGAACACCTCCTCCTAGCCAAAAGAGTGCACCACTCCAAGCTTCCAAGTCAATGCCGAAAGCTTCTCAAGTCCTAGCCGAATGCTCCCTTCCTTGATGCCGGCCACTCCAAGCAACCAAAAGAAAACCACACACTCTCTTATCTTTTATAACTCACACAATTATAATACTATAGCTTTAGAAATTATACTTTGCATATGAAAAATTAGCCATGAGAGGGGGGGGTATTTATACTCAAAGATGAGTGAAATGGAGGGCCAAGATTGTCTTGGTGGTTGTAAAATGAAGGGCTTAGATCAAAGTAGGAGTTAGAAGAACTACCCACCTCCTTGAAACTAATCCCATGTTCTCCACACCCAAAATCCAAATTTCCCTCCAAAAAGAATGCTACCCGGCCACAAAATGAAGTGTGCAATGCACGTGTACGTGTAGTGCACGTGCATGCAACTAGGCCAAATTTGTACATTCTAAAATTGTATAAAAATATTTTGTGGAAAAAAAGTCTTCTACATGACAAGTTTAATTAAAATAAATTAATTCATGGGCTTTCTTTTTGGGCCAAAATAATTTTACAAAAAATAATTAAAATAAAAATGTTTTTGGGCTTTTTAAGAAAGAGGCTTTTTAATTAAATCGAATAAGGCTTTTAAAGAAAGGCTTTTGTACTAAAATAATTTGAGAAAAATATATTAAATAATTATACACATTATGATAAAATAATTCAAACAAAATATTGCACGTGCACAACACGTGCAAAATAAATAATTTTTCATTTATTGAAAAATCAGGGTATTACACCACTTTTTGAAACTAATTTTCAAAATAGATTATTTTCGAAACTAATTTTCAAAATAGGCCACTTGCAGCACTGAACTGTGGCCCTATTCTATTTCTTTGCCGCAATTCTGTACTGTGGTATCAGTATATACCATAATAATCTACACTTCAAGATTTGGTCCAACGATTTCTCTAGTCGAAAACTAAGTTAACTGAGGCTGCAGTTTGATATTACCTAGGCCACAGTTCCCAACTGTGGTCTAAGTTAACTGCTCCATGGGGTCTAGTTATTAAACCCCTAATCTCCCATTCACTTCACTTCACTTCAAAACATCTTCGAAATCCAATTAACTTCCCAAATCCGAATCTAGAACCTTCATCACTCTTTTCATACTCCCTAAAATCTCTCCCAAATTCAATTATCAATATACGAACGATAATCAAGGGCCCGAGAAGCACAAACCACCAATACATGTAGGGCTGTAAATCGGACCGGACGGGATCGGACAGCCATATGTTCAAGCTCAGACCGAAATTGTACTCGGACGGGCTTATGTCCGGCTCGGTCTAGGTCAGACAAAATTTTTATAGTCCGGACTCTGTTCGGTAAAGTATCAGATCGCAATAATATTCGGACGGACTTATGTTCGGTTCGAGCTCAATAAAGAATCGGACCAAATAATTTGTTCAGGATCGGTTCGTATAACAATTTGGACGGTCCATGGTCGGACCATTTCTCGAGTCGTACTCGGATGGACGACGGACCGTCCTGTTCATTTTGCACCCCTAAATACATGTGAGCACGGTAGATGATAAAGCTGGAATTTCTGACATGTACATGTATGCGCTCCCAAGTCAACAATCTGGTTTTTTCCACCATTCCTCTTAGTACCAACAAGTCGAATACTTGCTTTGACTTGAAATACGTCGGGATTATGATGAAATATTATAGCCTCATGTAAATGGGCTCTATCCCGCCGTTGATCAATCACTTCTTGAACTCTCGGAGCCCAAACCTTCCATTCACTTAAGTAGGAATTGAGACGATAAAATATCATCTCAACAATTGCCGTTACAGACAAACTACGAACACCTTTTAAAATGGAATTGAATATTTCTGATGCATTTGTGGTAATGATACCATATCGACATCCTCTATCTGCAACTAGTGCCAACTTCTCTACCGGTTTTGCCTTCAGCCAATCGGCAACCTCGAGTTGATCTTTTTCAATCTCTCCCAACTGTTTGTCAATTTTTTTGGTTGATTTTGACACGCAACAACCTCAGCCTTATTCATCAGAGATTTGCTACCGAATTTGGTGTAGAAATTTGTTGCAAAATGCTGCATACAAGATCTATGATATCCATGTGGCTCATTCCATGATCATTTCAAGCTCCATCACCGATAAGATACCTGCATGACGATCTGAAATAACACATAAGTCTTGGCAATCGATGACAAAATATCTAATACAACTCATGAACCAAGTCCAACTTTCTATACTCTCTCCATCTACTATTGCAAAAGCAAATGAAAATAACCTGTTATTTGCATCTGTTGCAACCGCAATAAACACACATCTTTTATATTTTCCATACAAATGAGTTCCATCTATACTAATAACTGGTCGATAGGACTTCAAACCTTCAATCGAAGCTGCAAAAGCCCAGAAGACTCCTTTAAATGTTTCTTCACCATGACCGGAAAGATTTTTATCCCAATGCACATAACTTTCAGGATTAGAGGCTTGTATTGCATTCACAACTACAAATTCTCGATGTTCCTTAATAGAAAACATCTTCATCGCATGTTGAATATGATCTTTATTTTTAAACTTTTGCCCAACGTACAATAATCCTATCTCCGATGGTCCACATGATTGTTCTGAATTTTCATGAACCCGAGCATTATTACTCCCTTCAGTAGATTCAAATTCAGGTACAGTTGGCCTCATGAATTGAGTAATGGGAGTCGGGGGTGGAACATTGGCTCCCGTTTCTAGAACGTCATTAACGTTATCATCTAGATGATCATCATCTTCATATTCCTACAATAATCTCCTCCTCTTCATCTTCTTCATCATCTACTAACTCATTGTTAACCGTAGCAGTGTTGAAGTCTTTAGCATTGTTTCCGTTATCGACAAGATTGCGGATAAAGTTTGAATTCAACTCTTGCAAGTCATGTAAGGGTGGATTTGTGAAAACTGGATTAGTTTGTCAAGGTGGCACTCTTTCATGTAGTTCAGCACTCGGATGTGGACTCGTCTCATGAGTCGGCACTTCATGTAATGGGCTTGGTATACGATTAACATTTTGCGGACTATTACAAATTCTTATTTTCTCAACGTATAATTCCAATGCATTCCAACTAGAGTTTGGATTAACTGTTCTTGCAATCATGGAAGTAAAAATGTTATCATCGACTATAGGCACCACCATGAAATATTGTGTCTCTCCTTTTTCAGCTGCATATTGAGCTCGAATTTTAACATTCCATTCAACTCTATCCCAGTTAGTAATTTCATACACCTTCTCCACTAGTTCATGCTTTGTAATATAATGGGGAGCTAAACTACTTCTAGTTCAACATCACTATAACAAGCTCCTCATTTTTGGTCTCGAATAATTTCTCCCCCATAATATATCCAAATAGGAATTTTGTAATCCATACCTATACGTAAATATACGAATATGCGAGTAATTATCTAATCAAACAATAATAAGATATATCAATTATACTTTCTGTGGTTGTATGAATACCTTAAAAGAAAACCTCGATGTTTGAGAGGGAAAATGATGACACTGATGATGTCAGAGAATACAAAGATGGTGCTAATCGTCGGGGGTGCTGTCGCCGAAGAATGTGGGTAGCGAGATTTGGGGAATTGGTTGAAAAAATATGGAAATTAGGGTTTGGGGACTTAGGGATTTGGGTGTTGAAGGTTGATTTGTTAATTATGTGGACATTTTATGGAGGGAGAGAAGCTAGATTAGGGTTATGGGATTTTCAAAGAATTTGGGTTTCATAGTTGGGGCAATGAATTGGGGAAAGAGATGACGAAGAAATGAAGTTATAAGAATAGGGGTTAGAAGGTTTTATGGAGCATTTAACTTAGACTGTAGTTGGGAACTACGGCCTAGGTAATATCAAGGCTGCAGTATCCAACTGCGGCCTCAGTTAACTTAGTTTTTGACTGGAGAAATTTTTCGACCAAGTCTTGCAGTGTAGAGTATTATAGTATGTACTGAGGCCGCAATACGTAACTGCGGCATCGAAATCGAATAGGCCGCAGTTCAGTACTGGAAGTGGCCTATTTTGAAAATTAGTTTCGAAAGTGGCCTATTTGGGAAATTACTTTCAAAAGTGGCCTGTTTCGGGAAACAAATTCTTTTATTTGATTGTTATATTTAATTTGCTGATTTGAGAAATTGGGATTCCATGGAAGTTGAGATACAAAGAAACCCACATGCTCAAATGAGACATTCTATGGGTTCACTTCATTTTCCAATACATTTTGATTAGTTATTTATGAGAAATTGTTGGACTTATTCTGTGAAATTGGAATGAACGATTAAAATGACAAATTGCAGACTAGTAGTCACTTAATAATTAATCAGGAATTAGTGCCTCTGCAATAAAACCGTAATCGTATTTTCTTTTCTTCTAAATGGTTTACTGCCAATTCAGAAATCTGTTATCGTGGAATTTAATTATAGGATTATGATAGATAAGCCCTTATCTTGCCCTTAGTTTCCTGTCTGGAATATTGTAATTTAATTAGAGGGTTGATCAGTACCAAGTAAACAATGGATCATAGCATTCTACACATCAGTTGTGAAACCTTATACTCCCTAACAAACACTGTTTAATTGAAAAAGACTTGAGCCATTGATCCACGTCGCTGAATAACTATGTAAGAATAGGAACACAGGAAACTAGAAATAGGATGATGTTACAGATCAATATAGTGTATTGAGCTAAACAGTTAAAATCCCCGATTACGTCCGATTAATTTCCGATTAATCGCTAATCGGAGGCTAAGCGATTATTTTTTTAGCGATTTATAATATTTCAATAGTTAGCGATTTAATCGGGAATAATCGGCCGATAAGTGATTAATCGGCCGATTTTAAGTGCCCGATTAACCGATTAAATCTTTTTCTCTAATTTTCATGCTCGTTTGCATTATTTGGGCTCAATCTAGTCCAAATTCAAAATCTAAACCCTTCCGGTCCTCGCGCAAGCCCAAACCCGACATATCACCGCTCTCTTCTTCTTCCTCGTACAAACTCAAACCTAAACTAATTCTCTTCAAAGCCGAACCCAAACTGATTCACTTCTTCATCGAGCAAACCCAAACCCGACCCGACGTCTCTCCCCCTGCTCCGTCGCATACTTGACCCGGCCAGCATCTGCTACACCTCTTGTTGCTCGGAGTGCTCCTCCCCGATCGTTTTTGTTTGATGGAACCGACCAGTAAACCCGATCCGACTCACATCCATAATTCAAACTCAGCTCAAACTAAGTACTCTCTTCTTTTTCTCTATAACTATATATTCCTATTTGATAATCTCATAATAATTTATGTTAGGATTTAGGGCTGCTACATAATGACGATACATCTTTTTTTTAATTATATATATATGGATTTTTCCAATTTAATTCTTGATTATTTTCCGATTAACCGATTAATCACTAATCGCTCCTAGACCGATTAGTTTTTCGATTAGTTCAAAAAACTGATTTTAACTGCCTAGGTATGGAGACAATCAAATTCTAAAGAGCTTGCCGACTAAAACAAAAATCTAGAAAGTCACATGACATCAGAGGAAAGATCTAACTGCACACAAGTTCCGTAATGGACAATATAACACATACGAAATTAAGAAGAGTTCCTCTACTCCTAAATTTGTTCCGGATCTGTTTGATGCGAGTTTGTTAACCAAGGTAGGCAATGAGGGGAGGTATACCGTATACCCAACTTTATTAAGGAATATTTCAGATGTCTAATTGGTTTAAATGTAATCCAGCCTTTGTACTCGTTCCTGAATAATAAAAGGCACTTGGTATCTTCATTAACTTTTATTAATAGCTTCCTAGCTTTGTTAATACTATATGGAGATAGTTTTCATACCTGCGTCCCATTGCATATACTATTCAGATAATAATATTTGAAATTCAACCTTGTGCAACCCTAGTATCACAATCATAATCTTCATGGTTCACTACATTTCCAGTCAAATGGAGCAAACTTCATTATTTAGATATTCTTTTTACTTTTTTACCTTCACTATCAGATAGCCAACATATGGGATTCTCATTGGAAAATATATATTTTGATCCATGGACTGCATGCTATCTTTGCAAAAGGTCCAATTCTTACAATTCTGTATGGTTTGCATCTGAGAAAGGAACCCTTCAATACACAAAAAATCTGAAATTCTCGTGAGGGTATATTTATATATCTAAGCCCCACCCCACTCACCCAGGTTTGGCACTTCTTTGTGGGCCAAACTAGAATGACAATTTTTTTAAAAATTTTCTTTTTAACATCCACATTTAATACAAGCTCAGTAGAGATTATTCCTGGAGAACTTTAATACCATGTGAAATCACCATCAGATGGCACCAAAAATCTTTTACGTGAGGGTTGAGCGATTTATTCTTATGTTTTGACAGCAACTCCTCCAAATTATCCTTCCTGATAGGAATTGGTAAAAGATATTAGTTTAGTCTCATATCGAATAATATATCAGTTTAGTTTTTACTTCTCTCCTATGTATATTTAAGATATTGTACCCAGTTATAATCAATTCCAATCAATCCAATAACTCAATAAACTATTCTTTTTTCTATCTCTAAATCTAACATGGTATTTGAGCCTATATTCCTGTAAGGCATATACTAATTTTCTGCTCGTCATCGAGGTGGAGTGGTTCTCGCTTTTATCGAAATCACTCCACCTCCCGACATTCCCCTTTCTCTCCCGATCAAATCCCAAAACCCTAATCTTCCCCACTAATCAAATCAGCTGCCAATCCTAATCCCTAATCAATTCCTAATCTCTAAACCTTAACCCTAATCCACAAAAACAACAAGAGCGGCCGCACCAACAACTTCGGCAACAACACCATCGAACCCATCTTCAACTCTTCACCAGTAACAACAACAGCAACATCACCTTCTGCAACTCCGCCGACCCTACCCGCAACTCCGTCAGCATCCTCATTCTCACCCTTGGCGTCAACACACCATCTACAATAACTCCATCTATCCCTTGCTGCCACCATCTCCACACGAATACCCTCGACAGCCTCGACTCCCTCGTCCTCACTGTCGTCGACGCCTCTGACTTCCGTGGCTCCTTCCCTAAAAAACTAGCTAAATCCCTCTCCTCGACCATCAACCGCACTCACATTCCTACAAACAGGGCAAGCTTGCCACCTCCTCCTCGACTTCGACTTTGCCTGTTCCGTCGCCCCCGAGATCCTCCAGTCCCGACGACCTCCACATCACCGATTGCACCACCCCCCGATTTCTCCCGAAACTCACCTCTACTAACCCTAGCCACCATCTACTATCTTCATCCCTTCAAACCCTAATCCTAATCTATTCAGACTAATCTACACCCAAAACGATATCTTACTCCTATACCGTGCGCTGTCCCTTGTGCCACTACCGAGCGACGTCCCCTTCTACACTTATCAGATCGAAGAGTCGGATCGTCCCGTGCGCCATCTACCTTGTGCCATCTACCGAGTGCTTTTCCTACACTATCGAGCATCGTCACTAAGCGTCATCCCTGTGTCATCCCAGATCCAAGAGCCAGATCATCCTTGTGCCATCTACCGAGTGCCATCCCTGTGCCATCTACCAAGCACCTTTCCTGCACCATTGAGCATCATCACCAAGCGCCGTCCCAGATCTAAGAGCCGGATTGTCCCTGTGCCATAGTGCACTGTTCCATGCACCGTCACCGCACCACCATGTGTCGTCCCTGCCACATGAACATCGTCAATATTCCAAACTTTTCTTGCTTGAACCAACTTGAGCTTGAGAGGGGGTGTTTGATGAGAGATATTAGTTTAGTCTCATATCGAATAATGTATCAGTTTAGTCTTTGCTTTTCTTCTATATATAGGAGATATTGTACTCAGTTATAATCAATTCCAATTAATCCAATAACTCAATAAACTATTCTTTTCTATCTCTAAATCTAATAGGAACCAACCATATATGCATAATATGAATTTAAAAGAAGTATTCTTGATTGATGAAAGTAATGAGTTTCAATTTAGTGGGAAAGATATATAGGATTTTTTATGGAGTAAAGAGATGAACAGTTGGATGGAGGAGATGAGTATTGTGGAAGATTCTATTAGATGGATTGTATAGGATTTTGTATAGGATTTTCGTCGGATAAAACATGATGTTTCGTCCGTTCAAATTTTGGCCAACTTTACTATATTTTGCCTTTTTACGACTGCAGCTAAACATCCAAATGCTATTTCTAAATATGCATATTGTAAATCACCCGGGGGGGGGGGGGGGGTGAATAAGGTGATTGTGCGGAATAAAAAAATTACTTAAATAAAATGCAAAGTAAATAAAAAGTTAAGAAGAGCAAACATAGATAGCACAGGTGACGCAGCGATGTAACGTGGTTCGACCCCCAAGTCTACGTTCACACCTCATACTTGTAGCAATTCTCCGCCACAAGCGTTCCACTATACTCAAAATCCTTGTACAGTAATTCTCGAATTCAAGCCGAGAGACCTATTACACCCACAGGACTTCTAAGACAAGTCCCGTCAATCTCACCGAAGTGGAAGAAAAAGAAAAAGAAACTCAAGATCTTAAATGATCCTGACTGAATAATATAAACTAGTTATCACACACACTCGGATTGATTATTGAAAGATTAGTTCAGAAAATTTTTCTCAGAAGTAATAGGCCAAGAATAAACAGTGGGTTTGTCCAAATATATAGATTAGGAAGTGTATCGATAAAAAATGGAAACGATACATTCCAAAAAAGGTGAACAGCGTAAAGTGCGGTCGACCGCAATATTAGTGCAGTCGACCGTTCAGCTCTCTGTTGTAAACTAGATAGATGAAGGGTCGACTGCTTCTTACACAAATTAGAGTTGCATTCGACTGCGAAGCGGTCGACCGACATAAAGTGCGGTCAACCGTTATCGCTCTGTTCATACGAATCCACTATTTGTTATTACCAAAAACTAATCTTTCAACCAATCAATTTACACAGATTTAAATCTTACAAATATGGAATGATGGCAACTGGTCTTGATGGCTTTCTTGGACATTAATCAATTAATTTCTCTTTTTGAATATCTTCTCCTTTTGCTTGATTTCTCAATTTTTCTTGATTATTTTCCTTCTTTGAATATTCTGGAATCTTTTTCCTTATTTGAATTTTCTTGAATCTCTCTTGCATATTGTTTTGATCCTGAAAATCTGAATAACTTAATTCAAACTTATTAGTAATTGTATACACATTTTTGCACACCAAACTAAGTGTCAACACATATATGTATTTTATAGCATGCACGACTATGGATGCTCTTATATGCTTCGACTTACCATAATATATACTATTATATTCCCTTGATAAGGCAGCCATACTGTACACAACAGATTGTAATGGAGGCATGGAGTTAGAAGGTAACTTCACATCTAATAACAAATCTCCAGTCATTCAAACTCCTCACCAGTTGCTGCAAAGCAATAACTTCAGATTTCGTATGTAAGTGTGAAATTCTAGATTGTTTCTTATTTGCCCAAGAAATTGCACCTCCTGCTAGAGTAAATGCCCATCCAGAAGTGGATTTGTTATCTTTTGTACTTTAGGGGTGGCATTCGAGCCTAGCGGGTTGAGCTGGGTTGGAACCCGCAGGTTTTTACCCGGGCGGGGCTTTTGTGGGCTGGGCTGGGAGGGGAGAATAGGCAGGCTGGGACTCGCCGGTGAAATGTCGGCCCAGACCTGGCCCTTGGCACCTAGCTCGGGGGTCGAACCGGGACGATTTTTTTTTTAATTAAAATTTTTACAAAGATAAAGAAGAAGAAAAATTGTTAAGAATTATCAAGAACATATAGATAAAAGGAATATTCATAAATTAAATTAATTTTATGAATTACAACGTTTAATATACAATCAAATGGATTAGTAACATTTCATACAAATTTTATCAACTTACAATATGAGGAGAACATTTGTATTTAGAGATCGAGATGATCTCTATTTAGATTGAAGAGAAGGCAATTGACTATTGTCGTGTAGTTCTACTTAACCTAAATATAGAATCTCATCCCCCTAAATTTTCTAAATATTTAGGGTACATTATCTAAATTTCGTTGTACTAGATGTTCATTCGTCGCTACTTGTTAAACCAGTGTGCTTCATGTAAATCTTGGGTCCTCTCTTCCGCTCTCATCCAATCACTACAAGGAATTTGACATATAGTGACAGCAAAAATCCGTGGGTAAAAGGCGAAAAACCGTAGGTATAGCACGCAAAACCTATACCAATGGATATATTTTTCCGTCATTTTTAATTAGCTATACCCACGGCAAAATGCCGTCACTATAGCCTATAGCGACGGTTTTTTTACCCGTTGGACAAAACCTCGGTGTTATACCCACGGTTTCGTATCCATTGGTATAGGTTTTAAGGACACCACTTGCTTTCCTATACCCACGGTTGAAACTCCATTGCTATAGGTTTTAGTAATGGTTTTCGCATCCAAATATTTAAATATATACCCATCGCTCTATACAAATTTTTTTCTTATTAATTACGCGTATGATAATTTAATATTTTCTTTTATAATATTAATCCAATTATAAACTAAATACACAATAAAATAGATAAATATGTTTATAAAATAAAATTAAAAAAAAATTAAACTTCAATCATATTAAAAATTAATGAAGTATTACAAGCATGTCAAATTACAAAATAGTTAATAACCAAATACACAATTGAATTCATGTGTGTAGACATGAGAATCAATACTTTAAACTACGATCAACATATTCAATGACATTATAAGATAACATTCAACTGACTCCTCACTTGAGATACGACACTAACAATTTTCTTATTTTACGGCAACCAGATCTTGATTGATCTCGATTCTCTTTGCAGTAATCTTCTTTTAGCATCTTGCAAATCTCCGTTACAACCTTCTTCACTTCATCGTCGGCAAACACAAACTCGGCTGCATTTTGAGCGAGTTTAATCATTTCTCGCTTGTTGAGAGCCCTTCACAAACAAAACAAACTAAAAAGAACTAACTTTGGTCATCAACAAATAGTCAATATTCAGATAGCATGCAAAATGTGTCATTCGGATTCAAAATGCCAGAGAAATGTATATTTGCAAAGTACCTTACTCGATCGAGCATGTGCAACACTAAATTGAGTTGGGTCCTTGATGACTGGGAATGAACAATCTGCAGTCCTATCCTTGCTCTAGAAACAAAAGTATTTTATTAAGATTTAAAAGTAACCAACATAAGATTGTAAAAATAAGGTATCACATGCTCACCTTGTAAGATTATAATGAATAAATATTTGCATAAATATACAGCCACTCTACTTAAAAATATGACAAACAAAAATATGACAAACAGGCAAAAAAATTTACGACAAACAAAATATGACAGGAATATACATAATTCATTTTTATAATTTAGGAACACAAAAAAAACATTCAAAAAAAAAAAAAACAAAAATGATTCTAGATTTCTATCAAATAAACATTCCTTTAATATAATTGTCTTTTAAATTGAATTAGTCATTTATATAATCCACTAGTAAAGCATAAACTCTATATACATGCTGATGATAATATTAAGCGTGAGAGGAAGATTTATCAACCAAACTAAATTGCACACTTCAAAGCATATACTCTCCATACAACAATATATATATATATATATATATATATATATATATATATATATATATATATATATATATATATATATATATATTGCTTGCCAAAAAAGTTAATGAACAAATCAAAAATTAGTACGCAACTCAAAGATTCGAACAACCGCACCAGGAAATTATATAGAACATCTAAACAGATTTCAAATTGCATAACAAACATAAGGAAAAATGAACAGTTTCAGAAACCATAATATGTGATAGGCAAACCTTTAAAGCAATCTGAAGGCATCTATCTCGATTTGAAGGACGCAATAAAATTAAATTCCACACAGCACTAAGGCCTTGTGTAACTCTGTCACCACTTTGAAAGCCCTTGTCATTCTTCTCTTCATTTTCTGGAGAACACAAGGACTCTAATAGTTTCAGAGCCACATCAGATAAGTAAGGTACTTCACTAAGTAATCTTCCCAGAGATTTATCTGAAGCAGGGAAAGTGTTGCGTAAGGTTTGGGCCTGTACACGTCACTTGCTTAAAAGATAAATCTGAAGAGAAATAGCCAATCATATACCAGATAAAGGAATTAACACAGACCACTTTCAGAAGAAATGATTCATAAACAGATGTAGCAGTTCTTGATGAAAGGAAATCCTGATCTTGCTCCGACTCTCGATATAATCTGTATAACACACGCAAAGTCAACTCGTGTCCCTGAAGACATTGAATAAGGAGTCAGCTAGTGGGAATATCATTGTGAATAGGTATAATGGAAATGCATTTTTGCATCATACATACAGAACTCAGGAGAAAGTAAATAAGGTAAAAGCATTATACATTTTATTCAATGACTAAAATGGACAAGTAGTAATTTAATAACCGGACAAACAAAACACAAGGCACTGGAAAATATAAGATGCCACACAAACATCCCTTAGCAATCTATAAATCGGAATGCATGTGCCATAGTGTGGTACATAATAGATCGAGAATTATGAATTCAATATTCCAGATTTGTGACAACTCTTTAGAGAAACGCACACTTACATTATGAGGCTCAGACTGCATTAATTTCACATATTTGAGCAATAGTCAACTCGAAGTAGAGAAAATTGTAAGTTTCACTAAATATCAACAACCATAGGAGACAATAATAACACCTACTACAGTAAAACTATTGTGTAAATATATGTGAGTCTGTATGAACACGCATTTTCCCCTAGGGCTTCAATACAACTCCTGCAAATTCTGACCTTAAAAATTGTGCAATCCAGATAACTGTTTTTCGTTCCCATATCGAAAAACAGCCTATCCTGGCAGTATCACATTTTGGAATCAGTAAAATCACATGTTACAATTTGCACAAAAAACCTACAAAATATGACAAACATGCATATTTTGTAAACCAGATCATAAACAACACTCTACTTAAAAAGCAACCTAAAAGAGAACAGTCAGCCATCTAAGCAAAAATAAATTATCAATGTGAGAAAAGGCAAAGAAAATAGGGGGGAGGGGGAATCTTCTGCTTACCCAAAATAACTTCGGGAGCCCGATAGTGCCTCGTTGAAACAACATAACTCTGGTCTTGGCTTTCACGAGTTGTGCTGCCAAAATCAATAATTTTGATGGCATTGGATTTGGGCAGTCTCAGAGAGGAGTAGACATCCTGAATCAAGCGCCAAACCCAGTTAGTTAACAAAGTACAAATTAATCTCAAACATATACAACTAACTTATGGAAGATTTAGATATATCAGTAGTAACATGCAATCCATGAGTTCAAATGACAAGGCATATAATTTTAAAAATAACATTCTCTATCACCCTTCATGAGCAAAGTCAAATTAACAAAGGAAACTAATGTATTCTAATTCGGTACCTTAGAATCTGGTACTTTTACGTACTCAGGAGAAACAAAAAGAATGTTCTCAGGCTTCAGGTCAGTATGGATAAGATGCAAGTCATGCATAACTGCAAGGAGGGGGAGAGAGCATAACGAACACATTAAAAAGGTTGCCAAACTAGTGGCGGTGATTGCAATGCAGGAACCTAATCAGAAACTACACGCATTAATGTGACCAAAGTGAATTAAAACAAAATAAGATTGTGATAGTAAACTACACACATGCTATAGATTCCAACATTTGTCTGCCAAGCTCGCGTACTAGATCAATGGGAAATGAACGATAATCATTTTTCTTTAGAAAATCATATAAGCTTGCCCCAAGCTTCTCAAACACCTATTTCAATCATTTAAATACAACAACTTAAACCCTGAAATGGGTAAGTTAGGGAAACCACTATGAATCAATCATGTACTTACGATACAAATATGATTACGATAGTCAAACCAGTTCCGTATTTGAACACAACTGCAAAAGCACAGCAGCTTACGTATATGTAAGCACAAACCAGCCAAGATGGCATAACATTAAGGGGAAAAGTAACAAAGAAAAACTATCACTTACCGAGAACCAGCACTGTCATGCTTCTGCAGCTCCTGGAGCATATCAATTTCAATCATAGCAGCTTCACGGTATTTTTCAACTGCCCGGACAATCCTGACTGCTACCATTTCCTTCCTTTCACTGTCCCAGCATTCCAAAACCTGACCAAAAGTACCTTCTCCCATTTTGCTATAAATCTTATCTACAAGAAAGCAATGAAATGAAAATATAAGAAAAACAGAATGGGGAAAATCTTAATTTGTGCTTGCACCCCATTACAACTGAGTAGCAATTGCAAAAAAAATGAAATACCATGCATTAATTTGTGCTTGCACCCCATTACAACGGTGTGGCCTCAAAAACTTGATGCAGATATGCAATATGATCAATATCCTGAAAATTTATAAAGTATCAGTATTCAAAAGCCGAAGTAAACACATTCTTCTTAGACCAACTCAGTCATACTTCATAACGGTTATGATTAGATAATAAAAAAAACCAAACCTCCTTATTTATTCCCCGAATGGGGTGCATACATAATAACTCTTAATGCTAAGGTTATAGATTAATTTAATGGCATCACCTTTCTTACAAAGTGGACAGCATTTGAGTCAGGTGACGAACACATTAAATATCAAACCTGCTGATAACTCAAATGAATCTGTTGTTAAGTTACTGTATGACTTCTCAAGCTCTGAGTTATTATATTGTATCAGGCACTCCAAAAGAAGCAATACACATGGATTAAGATGTTATAGAAAGAAACCAAGGCCTGCACATTCTCGAAACAAAAGGTTGTTAAAGGGGAGTACCAGTCCTCAAAATCATTGTCCGTCTAGCATTTGTTGAAACTAAGTACAAAGTTAGCCTCAAATAATGTGCTCCTCTGCTCATGTATAAGGTGGAACTAAGTTTCTACTTACAAGATTAATGGTTGAAGTGTCGTTGAATTTGTGAATCCTCTGTTATAAGTCCTTCCAAAATTTTACATTATTGAGTTAGCTTGGTTAATATTTAACTAAATTTAATTACATTTTGTCTTCGGATTGTATTTATTACCTATTTTAAGCAGAATTTAGTATGAAATGTTTAAATATGTAATTCTTCATATGTGCATGTAAAGATTGGCTTCGGATAGAACCCAAAAAAAGGCCGACTTCACAACCCTTAAGAAAAAATAGTGTGGTGCTTTATCATTCTCAGGCTGCAAGCTATGAGGTATTACATACCTATAGATGGCATCTTTAAGCAATCTAATCAAATGATCCAATATCAATCATAAGGGAGAAGACCTTAATATATAGACAAAACGCATAAGTCCCATATTTTAATGACTTTAAGAAGAAACATATTAGATGTGTGATCCCTAATATGGTAATAAACAAATGAACGAATGGTTGAATTCGTCAACTTCCTAAATGTTCAAAAAGAGATAACTAAACACAAAATTATAAGCCAGAAAACTTCAAAACATGTACCATTAGTTGCAAAATGAACAATATCCAACAACAATTAAAGAAGTACTTACGAGAAAGCATACAATAGGTCAAACAAGTACAGGGAATCTAGATCATGGAAATGGACAAAAAGGAAACCACAAGAATCTCAATTCGAGATCTCTCTACAAACAAATAATATGCAAGTGCCAAAGCAGAAAAATAGATAAATTGAACAAAATGGAGTATGCAATTAGATGTAATATATACTGACCTGTATGATCTTTTAAGAACAGCCTGGAACTCAAGTTTTGGAATAAGAAATGTTAGGTTTGTGACGCACTTTTTCTCAATAGCCAAAGCCCCTAATTTACAATTTCTGAGAGAAATGAAGACAGCAGGAAAGGGACGATGATGGCAAAGTGGCGGCAAGACGACGGCAGGGGGTGGGTCGATGATTTGAGATCGAAAGAGAGAGATAGAGAGATCAAGGTAGGGTTTTAGATGTGACTGGGAGCGGCACGGCAGCGGGAAGGGGGGGCACGGCGGCGGGAGGAGGGGGATTTGGAGATAGGATTTGGTGAGAGGTGGGCGACGGTGGTGGGTGGCGGCGGAGGAAGACGGCGACGGTTGAAAGGAAGATGGCGGCATCGGTGGCGATGGACGAGCAACGGCGATGGCGGGAGGGGGGCGACGATGGCGACGACGCTAACGAACGGGTCGGGGATTCGAGTGAGAGAGAAAGAGAGGAGAGAGAGAGAGAGAGATGGGTGAGAGAGAGTGTATAAATTGGGAATTTGGGATTTGGGGGGAAAATGAAAAAGTTGGGAGGGAAAATAAATTATGGAATATACCCACAGTGTTTTATTCCGTTAATAAAACTTATAGTTACGAATTAACTGGTCTAAAGGTATAGGATACCTATACCCACAGTTTACTATACGTCTGTAGGTATATAATGTCTATACCCACGGTTTTAGTGATCCGTCACTATAGGTGTCCATTGGTATATGGCAAATTTCTTGTAGTGAATCTTTGGCGTATACTAACATCTCCAAATTCTTTGATGTCAAACGATTCCTATTCGGCGTCATAATCCTGCCACCAAGAGAAAAAATACTTTCCGATGCAATGGTTGACACCGGTTGTAGCGACCCGAATTCCTAACTTAGGAACTCGTGACACTCTCCGGGATCTTTCTTCAAATGAGTCACAACACAGCGAAAATCACAGGAAATTAAAAACTTTTATTACATCAAATTGTTATTACAATGTCCAATGATTACAACAATTATAATTAATTGTTACAATAAGAATGTACAGTAAAATTTGGATAGTAACTTTCACTTGGATGCTTTCCCTTGCTAGAGCTTTTCCACGCTCCCAAGCTGACAATCCTGCACTGATAACTGTGAGCACGTTAGTTGATTACAACTGACGAAATGCTATATTCGGCTATCCTCTCTATGCCATAATATAATGATTCAAACCTTAACAACCACAAATAATATTTAATACAAAGAAAAAGGTGATGTCAAACAAGTGTCGGTGTATGTTATGGCTTAAACTAATGCACACACTATGCACATATGCTCCTAAGGCTAATGCACGTTTGGTTGAAAGATATGCATCCCATACTACACACCCCCCAACCAAACGACGTTCTTCAGTTTAATGGGGCTCAATCCCCCGCTATGCATCCTACTATTGTGCTCTCTCCTGTTTCTAATTCCAGTGATTGTGAGGCTGCAGGCTTATCCTGCCGTCATTAGTGGTGTCCAATCCTCATGTTTTATCCACTATACCGGGGATTCCATTCGCTGGCTTACCATGCGTGACTGGTCAGTCGCAGGCTTACCCTGAGTGACTGAAATCAATTCGGCTTACCCGATATGTTGTAGGCTTACCCTGCGTGACTACAACCAAATTGGCTTACTCGATATGTTGTCTCCCCGGACTTCACCAAAAGCTGATATACGGGCACCAGGGCTTCCCGTTGGAGGACTTAGGATCTTTCCCGTAGAGTCTCACTCTGTGGGGACTTCCTCTAAACCTCCTACCCGCATTGGTCAACAAAGGACACGATGGATATAAGGTTTTCCCAACTCTGCTACACTTGTCCGTACACTAGAGCAGAACTTGCAGTCGAGACGACGTCCCCCTGACAGGCGAACACCCTCGCGAGTGCTTGTCCTTACAATCAACCAAGACTCGATTTAGCCCTACCGAAGTATCCATGCTACACCTCTTCCTTAGTTAGGCAATCTATCTACCATAACCAAATCCTTAACTTGGTAATCAACTTGGCTTGCTATGAACAACTAGCTAAGTTCTACTTGCATACTCTTTCTAATTAGTCACCCTTATCATTAATGGATCTTAACCCATCCCTCACTAGGGCTCAACTAGCCCTCAAGTCCGGTCCAAGGGTTGACCCACCTCGGCCCACATTTGGCACGAACCAACGACGAACCGACTCCGTCGATCACCGCAACCGTCATCTACGCTTGGAGTTCGATCGCAACCTCGGTCCGACCAACAAGTAGCTCTCGCTAAACTTAACACTCCACTATTCTCGACAAGTGGTAGCTCCAAATACAAACCATGGAATCCATTCATGCACGGTGAGTACGTCGGCGCACGAGTCATCTCTTCCAACGCATTCGATGTGACACGGGTCTTATTCTACCAATCTAGGTGTGTCAACAAGACTTAGTCCTAGAGTCTCAATACTCAGCCAACGTATCCCAACAACGTACACCACACTAGGAGTAAGTCCTAACCCATGAATACTCAAATAGGGGTTCTAAGAGTCCTTAAAACGACAATTTAAGATTCCAAACAGCAAGCACACACTTGGCATTTATGCCAAAACGGAGTCATTCCCGGTCCCGTTCCCTTGAGGAATCACGATCGGGTGCTCCCCATGCTTCTACTCAAAGTAGACAACAATTACAAGCACACAATGGGTATGAATTTCATCCCAAAGTGGTCTACAACAATATCCTAACATCCAATACAATTTTCACTTCAAAATATTGAACAATGTTGTCTATAATGGGGTCTACAAGCAACTATAGACTACTCTTAGCAAGAAATTTTAGATAATTTAAGTTCTAACCTAAGTACACATCTAGGACATGAGTCTTGACCTCAAACAGCAACTCTAAGCCAACAAGATACAAGTTTAGACTCATCTCAATGATTATAGTGCAAAACAGTAAGCTCTAAGATTTACTGTGTTTCTGTCGTCACTTGTAAAAATTATATAAAATCGCACGCTTATCCAAATCATGATTTCTCGGTCAATCCAGAAAGATCTCTGTGTCTACTAAAACTTCCTAGTTATAAGGCTCTTCAGATAAGGTCGTTTCGACACTCTTACGGGTCTATCTTTAATAAGTATACAGACTTCCAGAACAACAGATCAGATCAACACAGTTATGGGATAAAATCTATTTAAAATATTATATGGTGTCAGATCATCATGAAATTTTAGAATCTAGTTCCTGACACATGATGTTACAATAATTTTAAAAATCAAGTGATTCTACTAAGTAGATTTCTAATTATGTCCTTTTTGAATGTCATCCAAAAACAGGGCAGTAACAACAGCAGTTCTGTTTACTAAAATATCTAACTCAGTTTGCATGATTTTATTGACATAGCTACAGTGGTTCAATTCTCATGAAATTTGAAACATAGGTCATCCAACAATGACATACTAAAATTTTAGATCACTCCTATAAGCATGTAGTGAGATACAAGTCATTCTTTCCCCAACAGTAACAATAAAAACTGTTTCTTTCTATTCTGACCAGCATGCAAGTTCGTAATTTATTTTAATAGAAGGAAAATCACAAATCCATAAAAATTACTAAAGGTGTACGACACCTATATGATCATCCTCTAAAAATTTCAGATCCAAATTCCAAGTGGTGTTCATGAAATGAGCTACGGACTGACAACCAAAATTCTGTCTTTTAACAGGATTTTTTGGTTTGGATTATTTAACACAAAAAAAGTTGGTTAGGTTCATACAAGAGCATGCATGTCATTTTTTCAGTCATCATAAACACCATTCAATCACAAAAACAAACATAAGGTTAGAAACACCCACCTTTGTTAGTAGCTTGTTCTTTGCTTGAAAGTCATCCTTCTTGACTCCTATGGAACTTCTTGCTTTTCTTCTTTGCTTTGGCTTCTTGTTCTCCTTCTCCTTGGCTTGTTCTCCTTCTTCTTCAAATCAGTAACAAGAGTGTGTAAAGAGTGAAGTTTGGAGTTGTAGAAAGGTATAAGAGTTGTAAGAGAGAGTGGAGAAGAGAGGGGGTTTTAACAATACAAGAGAAGAGAGGGAGAGAGAGTAGGCCAGATTTTTCTGAGCATGGGGAAGAGGAGCGGCATCCCATCATGCAAGGGATTGGGCTAGAGAGGAGGTGATGTGATGGGGGTCTTGGGGGTTATCATGATGTTTCTTATGCAATATTTCAAGAAACCCTAACCCTAACCTGATTTCCTCCTCCCTTTCTACTTGGTCGGCCATGAAGTATGGGCTTGACCCATTTTGATTTGTTCAAGTGTAGCTTAGCTCATTTGTTTTATTTGGGCTTCACAAGTCTAACAAAAAATACATACACACACACACACACACACACACACACATCCATAAGCATGGTGGTAGGCTATTAGTAAGAAAAATAATTTCCTTAACCAAAAATATAATTTTATAGCTAGTAGGATCTAGTTCGTATACAAGACGTATTCGTCAAAAATTAGGGTTGTTACACCGGTATAGTTAGCAAATCTTTAGCCATACGAGAAAGAATAGTAAAAATATTTTCATTGGTTTTCCAAAAATAAAACTCATATACTACATTATCAATGGGAGGTTGTGCATTATACCAATTCAACTCATTTATTGAATTGGTTCTTGGTTTTTTTGATTTTAGGAGATTTAAAACACTACTAGTTGCAAGACCGTTTTCCTTTGATAATATAGAAGAAGAAGAGAAACTAACATTTTGTGATTGTGAAGTGTTAGTTGAATAAAGTCTATCGTAACTATCATATAAACTAGTCAAAACATGCTCAAAATTTCTAGTGAAAACAACTTAATCAAATTCTTGTATTTCATTGTGTGGAGCATAAGTATAAAAAGTCTCAATTAGATTTTTTGTGCCCTCTAACTTAATCATGTAATTCATTACACTAGCAACGCAATATAACATAGGAAGTGGATGAAAATATTTTAAAATTTTAATATAAGCGGCATAAACCATTTCTCCAATGAAAGAGTCATTTATCAAATCTTTAACTGTTATCATCATAGTGACAATTGCAAGTAAAATACCACTAGATGTAGATGTATTTATTTTTAAAAATTGTAATGTAGCATAATCAAAAGGTTCTAAAAATTTATACAAACTATCGACAAAAAACAAAAAATCATCATCTAACATACAATCTTGCATACCCATTGCAACACAAAATTCTCTAAGATTAAAACGATAGTGAAGAACAACATCTAATAAATCATAAATAGAATTTCAACGATGTCTAACATCTTTAGAAAAATGTTTAAATATAATTCTCCTAAGCTGACACCAATCATGAAAAGCTTGATATATTGGACCACTCAACGTAATAAAATGAACACAATTTCTCATTGTCTCAATTTTATCATGTCCATATTTTAGTGCATCTTGTACACAGATTTAAAATATGACAAGCACACATAACATGAAAAATTCCCAATTTTGTAGTTTTTAATGTAATTTTCAAACTAGGGAATGCCTTAGTATTATTAGAAGAGTTATCAAAATCAATAGCAAAATTTTTATCAAAAATACCGAAATTATTACATGCTTCTATGATGTATGTGGCAATTATTTTACCCTTATGTGGGTACCTAACAAATTCGAATGAAATTATCTTATTTTGAAGCAGCCAATCAGAATCTATCCAATGACATGTTACACACATCATTGGTACGCCGTTCACTCCTACCCACTCATCCGATGTCAAAGAAACTCTAATATTTAGTGATGTTAGTGTTGCTACTAAAAAATTCTTAACCTCATTGTAAACTAATTTACAATCACCCTTAACTATATTCCTAGCAATTTTTTATAATGGGGGTTTAATGCGGTTTGTGCAAAAGTCTCTACATTCCTACTTTCACCAAATGAATAAGGTAATTCATCTCTAATTACTAACTTAGTCATTTTCCTACGAACGATATTATGATCGTAGCTATGACTATCTACTTGACCAGTCTAGGGTATTTTTTTTGTTGTATGAGATTGTCTTCACAAATTTCGGGTTGATATTTATTAAATTGACGTTGAAGTGTACCCGTTCCCGATCCTATTTTAAACTTATAGGGTTTTTGACACTTCTTACAAATTTTTAGTCCTAGACTCTTATCATTTTGTGAAGGGACATAGTCAAAATATATGTGTACTTCGAAAGTGATCTCTCTTGTTTTACGGGATTGAGAAGGGCCTTGTTCTGATGGTTGTGATTCTATATCTTCCACTTCTAATTGATTCGTATGTGTTTCATAGAAATCGGGAATAGTATCATAATTCATAAGTGTTTCTTCACTCTCTACATATGGAGTTGGAATGGAAGGAATGCAACGACTATTAGTGGACTCTTGGCTACTATGTCTACCGTGTGATCGGTTAGATGTCATCTAAACTAGTGTATATTAATAAAATTCTATTGCATGTTCTAAAAATTAATTCTAGTGTATGTTTAAAAAATTCATTGTAGTGCATGTTCTAAAATTTAATTCTACAAAACAAGTAAAGATAGATAAACTAATGTATGTTATAGAAAATGATTCTACAAAGTAAATAAAGTTAAATAAACTTCTACTATAAACCGATGTATGTTAATTAAAAAATTCTAAAAAAAAAGAACAAATATTTCAATACTACAACAACAATTAAATGAATAAACTAGTGTATGTTTACCAAAATTTTTAAAAAAATCGAAAAAGAAGAAGAAGTACAACAAAACTCAATCTAATTAAGAGAAATAAATGAAAACAAACAACAATGCTAATTCTAAAAATTATACAAATACAAAATATCGTATGAGTGAGAATGTAGATTGAAGAATGAAAGTAGGAAGAGTTGAGAGCTTGTAGTGCTGTTGTTGATGTTGTTGATTGTTGTTGGATGTTGTTGATGTTGATCCTTGCAAGAGAGTAGTTGAATGTTGTTGATTGGTTGTTAATTTGTTGAGAGAAATGAGAGATAGTAGAGAGAGTTGAGTGAATTAATGAAGAGAATTGAATGAAATGAGGTTATAAATATAGAATACGATTTTTTTTGAATTTTCCAAAATACCCCGAAAACCTAGTATAGATGTGTTGGGGGTATTTTAGTAATTATACAAACACAATATTAAAAAAAGAAAAACCATAGAAAATTTCCAACGGTTGGCCTGCGGGTCGGCCCGGGCTGGCCCGAGTCGCTTCAACCTGGTCCCGGGTCTGAGCGGGCCGGACCGGATTCAATTTTTTTTAGGAAACTAGCGGATCGGACCGGACCGCCTTGGTTGGGTAGGTTGGCCGGGCTGGGTCGAGGATCGAGCGAGCCGGGCCAAGCTGGTCCCGGGCTAGCCCGACCCTAATGCCACCCCTACTGTACTCGCAATCCAACATTCCCTAGCATTGTACCTGTGCGATGCTCAAATGGCCAAATAATACATATTCTCAATTTGTCTCAACAATAACATGCATCTAAATTATTTTGTAAATATTTTTAAATTATAAATTATTTTATAGATCTTAACCAATCTTCATAGCCAAATTTACTTCAATCTATAACAAAATTTAAAAACCTTATGATAAGAAAAGTGGAGAATGAGATCAAAAACAAAAAAAACTCATCTAAACACATAATATGAGAATGATATTAATCATCTATTGTATATTTCTTTTTCTTCTAGCTAAAATCAAAGCCTTTATCCTTAACTAAATACGTAGAAAAATTATAAAAAGCAAAAGAAGACAAAGGGAAAAAAACTAAAAAAGACAAAATAATAACTACGAATAACTTTTCTAAATTTCAATAACAATGCGTGGACCTAGACCCTTTTAATAATCACTTTGCCTGAATGCTCAAAATGATATGTGTAGACTGATATTATAATACATCAAACAATATTATGACACTCAATAGTCATAGACTCATATAACATTTTATCTGTCATGTATTTAAGAGTCAATTGTGCTTCAAATTTAGAAACTTTAATGTATGTTGTCCATTTTTACATGCATCTTACAACAAAACCAAAAAAATGTGATAATTGAAAAATCTATAAACAAACATAAATACACATACACACCACCAAGAATAATTGTACCATCTTGATTAAGCCTGCTCAGTTAACCATAACTCGAAGAAACCAAATGGAATTAATATAGAGAGACAAATGAGATTTGATATACTTTGAAAAATATATGTCCCTATCGTTAATTAATATATTTAAAGCTTTGTAGTTTTTTTAAAAATATGAGCAACCAATTTGTTTCGAGATTCTATATTAGAAATGGATATAAATAGGTGAATGCGATTTGTTTTCCTCCTAACCTTATGAATGGATAGAGAGACAAATTTGTTGTAGATAGGGATAAGAGAATTGAAAGCATAAAAAAGAATAGATGTATAAATAAATTTGCCACGTGGCGCATCACCTTTAACATGGGCGTATTATGGATTTGCCACATGACGTAAGCAAAAGAATCAAACTCAGCTTTATATATAGCTTTATATATATAATAGATTGGTGTGTCCTTCAAATACATTCTGATGAGTATTATAAAGTAATCCACGATTATTGTTCTCTTAAGATAAGAGAATATTATCTCGGGGTAAAGATGTATATCTACTAAGTTTGCATAATGAAAACGCAATGTTGGGAAAGTGCAATGGATTCAGTGATTATTCTTCTCATAACACTAGCATATTCAAGTTGTGCTATTACTCTACATGAAATGCTTTCGAATTTAATGTTAAAATCAAAAGGAGTGCTTACCTCCTTACGTCTGAGGGTGTGTTTGGTTGGAGGGAAATGGAGGGGAGGGGAGGGTTTTTTTAAATATTTCTTGTTTGGTTCAATTTTTTAGGATGGAAGGGGAGGGGAATGGAGGGTTGCAGAATCCCTCCTGAACCACTTTTGGTTCCCCTCCAATATTGGGGGATTTGGAGGGGAGAGAAATAGAGTCAAATTTTTGTATAGTGATTAGACAAAATTGCCCTTCACATTTCCAAGTCTCTAATGATCGTTTCAGTATTATTCTTATGTACAATTTTTCATTAAACTTATTATACGGTTCCAGTTTTTTTTTAACCCTCCTAGATAGAAATGTTTAAATTTTGAAATACATGTTGACTGCAGAACATAAGTTGGCTTGGTCACTAAATTCGTTTTCAAATTGATGAATATCAATGTTAAACAAATGAGTTCATGTGGCCAACCACCTGAATTAAACCCAAACAATTTCTGTGGATTAGTTACCCTTGGATAACATTCGGGAATAAGAAAACAACGTCCTGTTAGAAAATGTAGTGGAGTTGGTGGCTTTCGAGTGAGGAGTTTTGGCCTCCTGGCTCTTGGCGCTTTCCTGTCGTCCTCATTTTCCTTTGGTTTCGAGTTGCCCGGTTGGCTCCATCAGAAGCTTTGATTATCCCGGATGTTGGCTCCGCCCCCGTCCTTTTTTTCGGTGTGGCGCTTCGTTTTGATCTCGCACCCTCCGCTTGGCGTGCTATTCAGCCATTTTTGTATTATTTGTGTATTCTTGTTTCTGTTTTACTCCTTGTAAAACCCTTGATTATTGTCTGTAAATTAACTGTTATTATTGAATTATATATGTTTTGAAGGCTGGAGCCGTTTGGCTCTATCTGATTCATCAAAAAAAGAAAATGTAGTACGCCTGATTTACAAAGTCTGACATCTCAAGCATGAATATTGTTACAGACTTGGCAATATATGAAAGGTAATCTTCTTTTCTTTTCTTTTTTGAAAAAATGTGCGAGGCATTGAAAAGGGTGATGAAGATTAGTATTGGTAACAATGTTTAAAGACAGATTATTAATCAATCAAAGGATTAAGAATATAGCCAATAAGAATGACTAACTATCTAATAGGTTTACAGGCTTTAATTTTATTGTAGGACTAGTGTTCTTTTGAAAAGTCCATCACAAAGAAGAAAGCCTATCATGTTTGGAATAACATGTATGCTTTCATACAAGTCTATCACAAAAAAAAGATTGCTTCCACACTTCCGCGATATATTAGAACATCCAAGATGTTTTTAAAATTTCCAGCTATAATAATTTATTAGGTGAGCTGAGGAACTGAATTGCATGTACATTTTTTATAGTGGTTGAGTTTTGTTACAAAATATAAAAGGATATAAAAGTAATTTTATTAAAAAATCTCTTCCCTCCCCTTGTGAATCAAACAAGAGAATAATTATTTTCCCTCCCCTCCCCTCCTTTGAACCAAACAGAGTCTTGATTGAAATCTCTCCCCTCCCTTTCCCTCCCCTCCCCTCCCCTCCATTAAAATTCCTCCCCTCCCCTTCCCTCCTTTGAACCAAACAGACCCTGGGATGACTAAATTTAGTACCTTATCAATATAATTAGATTGACTTATTGCATAACCCCCACAATGTTTTTTAACTTTAATGTCTAAGATTGTATTTACTAACCTAAACCTTTCATTTCAAATATAGATAATTCTTATTTTCCATTAATGCCAGTCTGCTTAGTACCTAAAATCAACATAAAAACAAACAATAGTATAATAGTATCAAGTTTCTCATGCCATTGCCATGTTGTTTATTTTTGACCATTCGAAGATTTAATACATACATTCTCCTCGTTCCCGAGGAAGATCAAACCTTTAGTTGCTCCATCGACTTTTCATTTAAGTAACAATTTAAGAAAGCCAAATTTATATCAATGTCACAGTTTAAAACATGATCTCCATGTACCAACAACACTTAATGGAACAATTAGAGGACATAGATATCGTTGCCTTCTTTGCAGACGAAGATATAATATACAATGCCAATCAAAGACCATGACTAATTGCTTGTTTTCATGACATCCCCAAATTCTCAAAATATATATGAAAATGATTGGTTTATGAAATATATGTTAATACAAATGATCTCGAGGAATATGCTAACGATATTCTTGAAATCTGTAAAATAAAATTAACAGAATACTCAAACAGGTTTCAAACAAATTTTATGTTCATAATTTGGAACATCTGGGAAGAACGACAGTACATTAAACTGTATCCTTCCGTACAATTATGGGAACTGGAACGAATCACAGAAGAATCTCGCCATCAGTTCACCATGTTCAACAAGAAAGAATTTGTGGAAGATAAAGAGCGTCTCCTAGCGGCTGAAGAATTTTTTGAACACACAGACTATGTGGCTGCTACAGGAGCAACTTCAATACATGAAGGAAAGACTAAACTGCTTGTTGACAAGCTATCTACATTCGAACCTCCTGATGAGCTGATTGAAAAGGTGCACAATTTTCTGTTCTCCTCTACGATTAGGACGAGTTGGAGTCACAACACAAGAAGAATTCATGGAAAACAAGAAGATGTACGAAGGGCATTAGGCGACAACAATTCGGTGACACCAGAGCTGGCATGGATGATGATTAAAGCAAAAACTCTCTAGAAGCATGATGAACCCATTCACAAAAGAATAATTGAGATGGACCCCACATGGCAATAATTTGACACTACCTAATGGCGCATTAAAAAGAAAAAGACAAGAATGCTCACCTACATGTCGGCCACGACTGCTGAAGATTACTTCTTATCTTTGACCTTTCTGGAGCCACTGTATCCTTCTTTGCATCTATAAATAAGGCCGAGATGCCCTTGTATCAGATATCGAGGTTTAAGTTTTTTTTAAAACTCTTTTAAAAAAGTTTCAAAGTTTGAGTTTTGCTGTAAATTTGGTATCAGAGCCTTGTGAATAAGATCTGGTATGCTTTAATTTTCGTCAAAATTGAAAATCTACTATTATAAGTATCTCTTCTCTGAGCATCTTTTCTTTTTAATGATAGATGAAGTTTTTTTCTTGAGCATGTTCAATGGTTGGTTCATAATCATTTTAAAGATATATGATTGAAATATAATCTTCATTAGATATCTTGTTCTTGAGTTAATACGTCCGGTGTAGAAAACAAACCAAGGCTGTGCTCTACTCTTGTGAAGCGGTAGTATAGGCTTGTGGTTATAGATTCGAGGTCATACCCTGCTAGAAAACCATGGTGAGGGATACTATGTCAAGCCGCAGAAGTTAGGGTCAAAACAAACAAGTAAGCAAGAAAGATTATGGAGATAATAGTTCAATTAAATATCCTTGGAAATAATTATGAGAAAACTATAGAATATGTTCAAGAACTTTATCATGGAAGACATGACAAATATGATAATTGGATTAGAAGATATACAAGTGTCAATATGGTCTTAACGAAGACCAATATGAACATTTTATTCATCTTCCCACTCATGCAAAATTAGATTCCATCGCAAAAGTAGGAATCTATAATTACATGATAGACATGCTTCATGAAATTGAAACAAATGTAAAAATCTTTAAAATATAATTATTAAGCCGCAAAATAAAGCTACTACTGCGTTTAACTGGAATAAAATAAATATGTTTAAATATTGTTCTCTAGAAGAAAACAAAATCAATATTGAAGAAACAGATCAAATATATTATGATGCTTTGGTTCACCTGCAGCAGAAGGAACTTGCAGGAGAAATAACTATAAATCACCTTGGGGGGTGGTGGGGGGGGGGGGGGAGGGGGGGTGAATAGGGTTATTGTATGGAAATTAAAAATTCAAATGAAATACGTAAAGTAAAAAGATAGAGTCAGAGAAAGCAAATAGAGCAACGAGCAAGACACAGTGATATAACGTGGTTCGACCACCAGGTCTACATCCACACCACCTACTTATAGCAATTCTCTGCCACAAGTGTTCCACTATATTTTAAACCCTTGTACAGTGATTCTCGGAATTCAGGTCAAGAGACTTATTACATCTGCATGGATTCTACAAATTAGTCCCGCAAAACTCACCGAAGTGGAAGAAAAAAAAACTCTCAAGATCTCAAAAGATCTTGATTGAAGAAGACAATAAAATCTGTCACACGCGGAGTGTTTGATTGAATGAGTAGTTCAGAAGAGTTATGATAGCCAGGGATGAAGAATATACAGAGTGGGAAATGTATCTTTTCTACAATCAAAGGATATTTCTGAAATAGTCAGATCTGCACTTGGACGGTCGACCGCAATGATGAACAGTCAACCGTTCATCTTTTAACTCAAAAGTCAAGAGATGACCAATCGACTGATTAATCTTTTTCACAGAAATGAACGGTCGACGGTTGTGTCGGTCGACCGTTATTTTGTGCGGTCAACCGCTGTCGTGAAGATTCGACTTTTATTTGGCAATTTCACTTTATATTCTTTCCAAAACTAATTTATCAATCAACATTACTTTACATATATTCTCTGTTGTTGTTGATTTTGGTGCGGGAGCAAACAGATGTATTTATGAATTCTTTCGGAAATAAATAAGGCAAACCTGTTTATTTTTGGTCGGCGTTTGACTGTTTCTCGCTGCTGCCATTAACCTGCAAAAAGGTTCGATACACCGGGATGGATCCCGGAGACGAACCCTCCGACGCTCAAGTCAGTAATCAGGAAGATTATGAAAGAACGATTTATGAAAAAATATTGATTACCTTTTTTCTAGCGCGGGGGGGGGGGGGGGGGGGGAGGGTATTTATAGTCGCCTTTAGAGACAATTTAGAGATAATCATTTATCTCTATGTCCCGGTATTTTTGGATAAGAAATAGAGTTTTAACTCGTTTCATGATAAGAAAGGCGGTTTAAACCACCTCTTAGAGATAATCACGAATTTGAATTACTCTTTAAATATCTGGGTTGGTTTGTAACGGGCCTTCACTCTTACCCAATAGAACAGATCCTTTTTTTTGGGTTATTAGGTTTGAAAGAAACCCAGTTCCCATTCTTGGACCCGTTAGTGGTGGAAATTACTGTTTTACCGCTAAGAGCTTTAAGATTCGTACCCGATTTGAACGGTCTCGATTTAATCCAATTTTTAGCCATATTCGAGCCCTCCACTCCTGAAGACTGAGCTTGGCAGCCTTAGGGGAGTAGTTTTCTTGTTTTAATGGCGTACAGGATTTCATCGGAGTCCTCAGGAGCCTTAGAATCGCACACAGGGTTTAATAATTCTTAATTGAGTTTGTACAACACTCGGATTTGTTTGTGGAATTTCCTGGATCTTCCGATGATTTTTTTCTTCCAATTTTTTAATCATTTTTCGAATCATTTATTCCACTTGCAAAGCAACAATCTATTTTCAAAAGATATCAATTAACCATTCTAATTAATAATTATTTTTCCCGAATTTATAATTATTTTTAGAATTTTTAATTATTTTTTAGATTTTTTAATCATTTTTTGCAATTTTAAATAATTAATTCGATTTAATAATTAAATAAAAGAATTAATCAAATAATTATCGATGTGGCTCAATCTGGAGCGTCGATCACGTTCCAACGCAATTTTCTGAACGGTCGGACGGTCGGCGTTGTTTGACCGGTCAACGCTTCAACGCACGAATGGGGGTCGGTGGCAAGAGCGCTTGGCACCATTTGCCGAACCTCATCGAGACCTTGGCGTGCTAACACGTGGCAGGTTTAACGTCAGTGTAAAGGAAGCTCGGCGCCACTTACCGAACCCGTCGAGACCTTGACATACTAACATGTGGCAGATGCGATGTCGGTGTAAAGGAAGCTCGGCGCCACTTACCGAACCTCATCGAAACCTCGGTATGCTGACACGTAGTAGATGCGACGTCGGTGTAAAGGAAGCTCGGCGCCACTTACAGAACCTCGTCGACACCTCGAATTGCTTACACGTGGCAGTTTTGATGTCAGTGTCAAGAGAGCTCAATGAGAGCTGCTGAGGTCAAGAAAGTCTTCGAGAAGTCGACACGTGGAGATGTTCACCATTGACCGTCGACTAGTCAACACTATTTCTCCCATTTTGACATCGGTGTCAAGAACGCTCGGTGTGAGCTACCGAAGTATAGAGAGACTTCGAGGAGACGACACGTGGAGTTGTTGACCGTTGATCGTTGACCAGTCAATGCCATTTCACCAATTTCGACGTTGGTGACAAAAATGCTTGGAGCCACTTGCCGAAGTCGAGAGAGGCTTCGAGGAGGCGACACATGGAGATTTTGACCGTTGACCGTTGATCAGTCAACGTCATTTCTCCAATTACGACATCGGTGACAAGAATGCTCGGAGCCACTTGCCGAAGTCGAGAGAGGCCTCGAGGAGGCGACACGTGGAGATTTTGACTGTTGACCAGTCAATGCCATTTCTCCAATTACGATGTCGGTGACAAGAATGCTCGAAGCCATTTGCTGAAGTCGAGAGAGGCTTCGAAGAGGCGACACGTGGACATTTTGACCATTGTCAATTAATCAGCCAACGCCATTTTTCCAATTATGACGTCGGTGACATGAATGCTCGGAGCCACTTGCCGATGTCGAGAGAGGCATCGAGGAGGCGACACATGGAGATTTTGACCGTTACCGTTTACCAGTCAAAAGTCTTTTGGGTTTCCCGTCCTTTTTGTCGTTTTGTGCTCAATGGGCCAGGCCTTTGCATTTTTGGGGGCCTTTTAACCTTGGGGAGTGTGCCAACTACCCCCCTCTCTATAAAACTTCCCCCTTCCTCATTTGCTCGTTCTCTAAGTTTTTTACTCAGGTGATTTTCACTTTCTAATGGGAGCTTCTGGCGAAGATTCTCTATTTCCGGTGATCTTTTCCGACCGTAGCTGTTAAATCAAGATAATTCTTAGATAATTTAATTTGCTTTTAGAGAATGTCTAGAATTGCTTCGGGGTAAGAGACCTCCCCCATCGTCGCCATTGAGCCAACCTTTAGTTAAGCTCTTATAATCGATAAGGGTAAGGCCATAGTAGGGACTTCTTCGGCAGTAGTGGAGACCATTATAGAGAGAGAACGAAGAATGGGGGAGTTTGGCCATCTACAGGTGGACATGGCTTCATCATGTTCAAGAACTTCCGGATGATCTTGCTGAACGTATTGTGTACGGTCAGGGCCGGGACTTCGAGAAGAACGCGGCTCGGGAGACTTCAGAGGCCAACGACACCATCTAAATACTCAACGAAAAGGACTTAAAGTTAATTTAGGAGTATTTTCTGATCTCAAGTGAATTCGACCTGATGCTGCCTGGGCCCGGGGTGAGGGCCAATTTGCTGATGCTTATGGATATGCATTTTGGCCCGTCGATGCCTTCTTAGCCAGTGTTCAAGTGTTCAACTACCGCTCCATCCTTTTGTTGCTGAAGTGTTGCGATGGTATTGGGTCAACCCAGTCTAGTATATGCCCAACGTGTGGAGGTTTATCAACGGGTTCATCCTCCATTGTCAAGTAGCAAACTTCGAGCCATAGTTGAGTGTGCTGCGGACTGTGTACCAAATCCATCAGCATCACAAGACGGAGTTCAGGTACTATTGGCCTCCGAGGCATGGGGCAAGGCTCGTCAGCTGCCCAGACTCGATCAAGAACTGGAGGGATACGTTCTTTATGATCCGAAGACGAGTGCCGTGGAATATACCGACTACTTGGGTCGAGGAGGTTTCGAAGTGGGCGAAGGAGAGCTCTGTCCTTAGCACCAAGGAAACAGAGATGGTCCAGATGCTCCTTGATCAGCCAAAGCTCGATTGGAAGGACTTGACAGAGGAGGTGCTCTTCAGGGGGTGTCTCAACCTAATAAACCCTAGTACGCTTTTATCTTTGTAGTTCAGCACCCCCTTCTTTCTTTTTTTTGTTTTTTTCTTTTGACTTAGTCGAATCTTTATTTGCCCTTATCCTCGGTGCATTTAGTCCTTTGCAGAGTCGATGGACTTCAATGATATGCTTGCGGGGTGTGGCATTCTGAGCAGCAAGGCTCCTGCCAGCAGGAAGAGGAAGAGGGTGGCCATGAAGATTTCTTCGCCGAAGGTGAAGACAACTGTTGCCACCGCGAAGCACTCCTCGAAAGAGGTTGCAGTGGTTTCATAGCCGATGACTTCGACAACTCCATCACCTCCATTGGTGCAGGGGCCTTCCCCATATTGGCAGCTTTGGCCTTGGAGGTCCCCCTAACTGCTGAAGCCGAGGAGTTCCTGACCGAGGAACATAAGAAGATTTTCGTCCCTGACTGGCAAGTCAGGAAGCTCGACGGATTCCTTGGCGATTCGTCTTCTTGTATGCAAGTGGTTCGACATTTCGCCACGCTGAAGGACAAGGCCGCCATAGAGGCGGGAACCGTTGGTGACGACGCGCTCGAAATTGCTCGAGCTGCCATGTTAGTAAGTTTTCTATCATTTTTGAGCTTTTACTTTTTGCTAATTGTTGGTATTTTTCTCGCTCAAATAACTGGGCTTTACTTCTCTTGCAGATCACTTGCTACTTCGGGCATCTGATGGAGAAGATGACCGAGCAAGAGAGGGAGTTGAAGCTCGATTATGAGAGAGCTCGGGCTGACAAAGATAGGATCGCCAAAGACCTCAAGCAATTGAGGATTCAACTCGAGATGAAGACTTCGAGGGATGTGGAGCACCTCAAGGCCATTGTCGCAAGCTGGAGGTGAACAACACTCGGTTGTTGAAGGAGCAGAAGCTCGTTGCGAAGAAGAAGGAGGTGGTCATGGTTGCGAGGATAGCTGCGGCGAAGGAGGCCAAAGAACAAGTGATGGAGAAGGCCAAGGGGTTTCTCTATGTGAACATGGCGAAGGCCTACATCCGAGCCATAGACGAGGTCACGACGAAGTTTCCTGACATCGACTGTGCCGACTGGCGCTTGTTCCCCGATCCGGTCCCTGGGTTCAACGACGTTTCTGAAGAAGGCGACGAAGGCAGAGAAGAGGACCGTGGGGAAGAGGTCGAGGGCACATGACGTAGGCAGATGCGGCCCCAGGTTCCTTGCCCCTAGTGGTCGCCACCGAAATACAAGTGGTCGAGCCTTCTGTGGCTGTGGATCCTTCAAAAGAGGCAGACCCCTGACTTAATTGTATTTTTGTTCTCCTTTTAGTCTAGGTATTTTGTATCAACGCCTAATAACGGACTGGCCACCGCTCTTGTACCTTCGTCGGAGTAATGAAGATATCTCCTTTTGGGACAAGTGTTGCATATGGCGGTGAGACTTTGAAGTTCTTGTAGCCTTGCTTTATCTTAGAACTATCTTGTAGCTCTATTTAACCATAGAACTATCTTGTAGCTCTATTTAGCCATAGAACTGTCATGTAGCTCTATTTAGACTTAGTGATTTACGCTTCTCTCTTTGGTTGACTCCCCCAGGGTAGTGAGGCGTCGCTACTTCACGTCCAACTCTGTATTAATAAGTTGTGACTCGCTGAATCTCGGGAGACGTTCTCTAAGGCAGAGTTGGAGCTTTGTCATCTGAGATTGGTCTTGTCTCGTCGAGATATCGAGACGAGGCGTGTTGAGGAGATTCTCCAAGAAGGCCCCCCGAAGGTGGGGAGGTCGGCCCTTCTATGGCTGCCGGCAAAGCTTCGAGACTAAAATTCCTTCGGCACTCTCTGTTTGAGGTGTCGTAAAAAAGGGACGAGTTGAAGCACTCTTTGTTCGTGGTGACGTCAGAAAGGGACGAGCTAAAGAACGTGGTACTTGAGAAGAGTTTAGAAGCGGCTCATCTGCGGAGGACCATCTTTGAGTTATCGCAAGGGGGTAGCACGAGCAGGATACCTCATTTGAAGCTTAAAGTGATAGATGACTCCCTCAAAGAGCATCTCGTCGAGTTATAGGTGGAGAATCTTTGCTTAAAGCGACTCTTTGAAGGGAGCAATGTTAGGAGCACTTTTGTCCGCACGAGGAGTACGCCCATGGGAGATCGTTCCATGAATTGGCACGACGCACCTAATGCTCTGCGGAACCCTGGGGATGCTCAAAGCGGAGTGGCCGACTCGTTAAGCGGAGCATCTGTTGGGCAGCTAGGTCTATGGGTCCTGATGGTACGACTTAGCACGCAGGCCTGGAGATTTCTTCGGAGGCAACGAGGGAGCGACAAAGTGCTCGTCGCCCTCGTGTATCACTCAATATGAGTGTCCCACTTCCTAGGAGCAGTTAGGGTGACACTATGTAGTTTTGTAGGAGTCTTTGGTCTTGAATAAGACTTGTATCCCCAACTTTAGAGGAATAAGATATTTGTAGTATGGTCTTTGAATAAGACTTGTATCCTGACTTTAACGGAATAAGATATTTGCAGTATTTTTCGCCTTTTTGATCTTGCTCATTTCGCCCAGTAAGACTTGTAACTTTTCATTTCTTGTGGAACAAACAGCATTTTTTGGCTGAGAGCTTGTGTTGTTTCTCTAAGTGCTTGTTAACACTTGTGTTCAAAGTTTTCAACAGTCATGGGAGTAATTTCGAATGGTGAGCTACTTCGCACTTGCTCGTTCACAAGCAGTTAAAGTAGCGTCGAACCAAGTGTTGGACTCTGAATTGTCGTTTGAGAGTTTCAACCGTTGTGGGAGCAATTTCGAATGATGAGCTACTTTGTACTTGCTTGTTCTCAAGCGGCTAAAGGGGCGTCGAACCAAATGTTGGACTTCGAACTTGTTGTTTGAGAGTTTTGACAGCTGTTGGAGCAAATTTGAATGCGAGCTACTTCACACTTGCTTATTTGCAAGCGGGTAAAGTGGCGTCGAACCAAGTGTTGGACTCCGAACTGGTCGTTTAAGTGAGTTTCAACAGTTGTGGGAGCAATTTCGAATGGTGACCTACTTCATACTTGCTCGTTCGCAAGTGGCTAAAGTGACGTCGAACCAAGTGTTGGACTCCGAACTTGTCGTTTGAGAGTTTTCGTACTTAGAGTGTACGCTTTGAAGTAAGATAATCAAAAGATTTAGATAATAGCTTTTCTGAGAAGTAAATTGCTTTTATTAAAGAGGACTAAGTGGTTGCTTCTAAGTTGCAAGCCTGTATTACATTTGAGAAAATCAACTAAGTAATAAGAAGAAAAACAACTTAAGGAATGCCTGTAGGCAGGAGTTCGAGCAGTGTTTGAACACCTTCTTTGTACTTCAATAAATGTTCGGATTCCATGTTCTAGGTACTCCCCCCCTCCCCCCTTCTCTCTCTCCCCCCCCCCCCCCCCCCGCGGGGGTCTTCAAGTTGATAAGCACCAGGACGAGCAACTTTGGAGATTTTGTACGACACTTCCCAATTAGAAGATAGTTTCCCTTTCTTGCTCGGGAAAGAAATGGACACCATATCTCCTTCTTTGAGATTTGTGGGACAGACTCTCTTGTTGTAGGGCTCGATCCTGCACCGATAGATCTCTTGATGAATGGAGGATCTTTCTCGAATCTCATCGATGAGGTCAAGGTTGCCTCAAAGTTGGTTCGAGTTTTGCTCTTCACTGAAGGCTAACAAGCGGGGAGAGGGTAGGCCAACTTTAAGTGGGATGACGGCTTCTGAGCCGTAAGTAAGGTTGATAAGAGATTCTCTTGTTGGGGGCTGCTTAGTGGTGCGGTAGCTCCAAAGTACATTGAGGAGTTGTTTGACCCATAATCCCTTGGCAGACTTGTCGAGTCTCTTCTTTAGACCGAAGAGAATTTGTCGGTTGACGTTCTCTAATAGACCGTTGGATTGCGGGTGGGATATTGAGGAAAATCATTGTTGGATACCGAGGTCCATACAGAAATTGCGGAAGGCTGCCCCCGTGAATTGGGTCCCGTTGTCAGTTACTATGATTCGAGGTACGTCGAATCTGCAGACAATGTTCTTCCAAAAGAACTGTTGGACTCTGTTCTCAATAATTGTTGCTAAAGGCTCGGCTTCAATCCATTTGGAGAAGTAGTCGATTGCAATAACAAGGAACTTCTGCTGACCTGACGCTGGAGGGAAGGGTCCGAGCAAGTCCATTCCCCACATTGCAAAAGGGATCGGATTGGATAAGAAGGACAGCTCGGCTTATGGTAAACGCCGAATGGATGGGAACTTTTAACAGGGGGCACAGTGGTGATCATGCTGTTCGGCGTCGCTGAGGAGTGTGAGCTAGAAATACCCACGATTCAGGATTTTACGGGCAATGGACCTCGCTTCCAGATGGGCGCCACCTATCCCTTCATCGACATCCTTTAGAGCATACCGAGCCTCCGCGGGGGAGAGACATCGTAAGTAGGGTCTGCCGTCTACTTGAGTATAAGAGCGCTTGTACATGACCCATTCGATGAGCGTATATTGCTCGGCTTTAGTTCTGACTTTTCTAGCCTCTTAAGGGTCTGGAGGGAGGATTCCGTCTTTGAGAAACTCGAGAAAGGGCTTCATCCAATTCTCCCCAAGTGCCAAGGGTAGTATTTCCAAAAGTTCGGGGCTTTCTTCCTCGATCCTGGGTCTCAAAAGGACTTCTATCAAAACAATGCGTTTAAGCCCCTTGGAGAAAAGAGGAAGCCAACTTTGAGAGGGCATCTGCCTACCCATTTTCCTCTCAGGGGATTCGTCAGAGTTCTGCCTTTTGAAAAGTAGCTAGCAACTTTTTGATTTTGGCCAAATAGTTGACCATGCGATCATCTCTTGCCTCATACTCCCCTGATACCAGGTTTACCACCAGCTGTGAGTCACTGAATACTTTGACGCACTGAGCACCAGCCTTGCGTACCGGGCATAGGTCGGCTATGATAGCCTCATATTTTTCTCATTGTTTGATGTTCAAAAATTAATGCAGAGCGAGTACTGAAGAACGAAGTCATCAGGGCCAGTCAGGATGACCCCTGCTCCGCTCTCGTCAGTGCATGATGACCCATTAACATACACGATCTAGAACATGGGTTCCTCTCTTTCTTTTCTAGGGTCAGGGATAGTGCTTTCCACTATGAACTCTGCTAGGGCTTGTGCCTTGATAGCGGTTCTTGGCTGATAGCTGATATCATATTGACTCAACTCTATGGACAACTTCATGAGGTGCCCCAAACTTTCGGGCTTGTGGAGCACTTGCTTGAGGGGCTGGTTGGTAAGAACGACCAGCGAATGGGCTTGGAAGTAGGGACGGAGCTTTCGAGCGACCATGACTAGCGCATAGGCCATCTTTTCTATCTTCGAGTAACGGAGTTCGGCATCTCTGAGAACCTTACTCACACAGTAGATCTGCCTCTGGGCTTTGTCCTCTTCTTTCACTAGGAAGACACTAAGGGTCTGTTATGAGGTGGCGAGGTAAAGGTAGAGGATTTCCCCAGGCTTGGGCTTTCTTAGGAGTGGTGGGGTTGACCAGATAAGCTTTGTGTTGGTCGAAGGACTCTTGCTGCAGTTTCCCCCACTCGAAGCCTTTCTTTCCTCTGAGAGCCTTAAAGAGTGGGAGACACTTCTTTCCTGACTTGGAGAGGAAACGCCTTATGGCGGCGAGGCATCCTGTGAGCCATTGCACTCCTTTGATATTTTACGGGGGAGCCATGTTCAGAATGACTTAGATCTTCTCCGGGTTGGTTTCTATGCCCCTTTGGCTAACCATAAACCCTAGGAATTTGCCAGATGACACCCCGAAGGCACACTTGGACGGGTTAAGCCTCATATTGTGACTTCGGAGTACATCAAATGCTTCTTGAAGATCGGTCAGGTGGTTGCTTTCTGAGGCTTTTTACCAACATGTCATCCACATATATCTTCATGTTCTGTCCGATCTGTTCTTTGAAAACTTTGTTAACGAGGCGTTGATATGTCTCTGGCGTTCTTTAGTCCGAAGGGCATGACGCGATAACAATACAAGCCTTGGTCTGTTGTGAATGAAGTCTTCAGAATATCTGGGGGGAACATCCTGATCTGATTATATCTAGAGAAGGCATCCATGAAGCTCAAGAGTTCGTGACCAGAGGTGGCATCAATTAGAGCATCGATACTAGGAAGTGGGAACAGATCTTTTGGACAGGCCTTGTTCAGATCGGTGAAGTCGATACAAATCCTCCAGTTCCCATTGACCTTTTTGACCATCATGACGTTAGACAGCCACTCGGGATAATTGACCTCTTGGATGAACCAAGCTGCCAAGAGTTTTTCTACTTCTTCTTTGATGGCCTGCTGGCGGTCTGGTGCAAGCTTGCGACGCTTCCGTTGGAGTGGTCTAACTTCGGGGGCCACGCTGAGGTGGTGCATGAGCAATTCTTCCGAGGTTCTAGGCATGTCAGTCGCGGTCCGTGCGAAGAGGACACAGTTCCCCCTTATGCATCGGATAATATCGGCTTTGACCGGATGGGGAAGGACCTTGCTAACTTGGAACGTTCTGGTTGGGTCTTCTTCTGAGAAGACTATTTCTTCAAGCTCGTCGACCGGCTCAGAGATGGCTTGGCTGTTCCCTTCGGGGAGCTCGAGGGCTTCAAGAGAGAGGACCGTCCCCCCTACCGAAGTCATGTAACATTTTTGGGCAGTCTCCTGGCTTCCTCTGACCTCTCCCACCCCAGCTGTGGTGGGAAATTTCATCTTCATATGGTAGGCTGAGGATACGGCTTGAAGAGCGGCTAGGCCGGCTTGGCCAAAGATGACTGTCACGCCCCGCTTTCCAAAAGAGAATAGGGAATACAGATATGCAACAAAAACCCAGCGAATGATTTTCATTATCCATAAGCTGTTCAAGAATCTTTACAACATCTCACGAAATAATCAGAATCGAAAGCAAAAGTATCAACCAATATGCACATATGAACCAAAATACCAACAAGAATACTTGAAACCAAATACATTAATCTCAAATAATCATGATCTGAATAAGTCAATAAAATCCTGGGTCACATTGCCCAAATACAAATAAATCCATGTAATCAAAATACAATACTGTTCAAGATAAGCAACAAATAAAGAAATAGCAAAACTTCAGCAACTAGTATCTCATCTCGCTTATTCCATCTGGAACCTGTTCTCTGAAATCTGCAATTTCACAATTGCAGGGATAAAAAAGGAAACAAGTATCCGTCAACTGCAAGTTATGGGCCGCTTGTAATGCAGGATACAAGTACATGGAGAAAACTAACAAATAACATGGTATAAGCATGATGTCAAAATGAACAACTAGCATGGCAAGGTGATCAAGTATCATGTTCAGGTGTCAAGCAAGAATGTATCATGTTCAAGGATCATGTATCAAGTCTTATAGTGATTACTATCTAGGTAGCACTTCATGCGCCCCATATTATAACACATGGTTGCTACAACAAACAGTTTCGCTTTAGATTTCATAGTGGACTATAGAGGGCAGTGTACTCAGGGACAAAGAATCCAAATCATATACCAAATTCCAAATTAACCAAATCATATACCAAATTCCAAATAATTCAAATCATATACCAAATTCCAAATAATCCAAATCATATACCAAATTCCAAATTAACCAAATTATATACCAAATTCCAAATGTGAGAAACACGACCCCCCTTCCGAGTACATGTTTCTGAATTATCCACTATTAGATCTTTCCCTTAAATCCCGGTTTAGTTATTTTATTATTAATGTCAAACAAGCATGTAGGTGTGAAAAATATATCAAGAATATAATGGCATGATCATGTGGCAAGTTCAAGTTGCAAGATAACATATACGGGTGCAAAATAATACATGAAAGAATAGAATAGCCAAATCTCTAGTTCAGGACAGCAAGATCACACTGCAGTAAAATAGTGATTCCCAGTGTTACAAACATGCAAATATGAATCCGTCGAAACATCTAGAAACTAGACTCCCAACCAAATCCAGCGAATATAAATAAGTAATATAGTAATTCACAAAATCATACCTCAAAACTGATTTTAATACAGAAATCACGTTTAGGCAGAATTTAGTAAAACGAATTCAAGAGCAGGAAAACAGCATCAAAACTCACTAAATAATTCAACGACAAAAAATCTGGGGTATTCCCTTATATGTCGAGTATCAGAATATAAAGTTTCATAATTTTCCAGTAAAATTAGTTTAGTCATCAAAAATCAGAAAATATCAAGAAACGATAGTTTGGCAAATCTGGAATTCCCAACACTGCTGTACGAAAACTATAATATCTCGCAACCAATGTAACGAAATCCAAATCCGCCAAAGAGAGATGAAAATAGACAAAATATATTAACTTTCATATTTCACAAGCATTTTTCACACAGTAAAAGGAATCAGGGTGAAAATACGATTTTTTACAGAACAGCGAGCAAAATACAGTAAGTGTGGTGTACATAAACGAGCATGAAATGACATATAAAACTCATCAATAAAATTCACCAAAATTCTGGGTAACCCCTAAGTAGATATATCAAAATTGACCAAAGTTTCAGATCAAAATAATATGTGGAGCACAAGTATCAAAATAATTTAGTCATCAAAAGCATCAAGAAACGAAATATGGAATTGATCTACACCTCTATAGTAAAACAGTCATATCTCACACATACGAAAACGAAATTGAGCAAGATCAGAGGGGTTGGAAAGAAGACGAATTTCTCTATAAATCATGTTTTATACTGAAATTAAGATTCTGACCTTAATATGGTCTAAATTACTGATCAAGATAGAATATCGGCAAAACACAGAATTTCCTCAAAAAGAAAAATCAACATAGATTCAACGAAACTTGATCCAAACACAATCAAACGTGAAATCGAGTCTACCAAGTATCCAAAAAATATGGAATAGGGTAATTAACATATCTAAAACAAGTCTATCATACGGTTCTCAACAAATACCCAAATTCTCACTAGAAGTCTCACATACATGATCAGATCAAGAACAGGTAAAACCTAAGTTGTTTCATGTCAAATTTATGTTGTGAGGCAACTATGGTCAAATCACTATAGAGACAATATCAACAACGGGTTTCACACACAATTGTCTCTAGAACCCAACTACACTTCAAGCGGTATTTTTGACTTGTATCATATAAAGAAATTTGAGTACAAGTTACTTTGTTTTAACTGACGACAAAACGAACACCAAGAATACCGAGAACGGATTCCGGCAACGAACAAAAACCACGAACAAAAATTCACGATCCAAAGCAAATCACGAATCACACACGCACAAACCCACTTGCACGCACGAAGCTACAAGAGAGCGAGAGAGATCAATCGGGAGAGAGAGAGAACCGAGGAAAAATACTTTGTGGCGGCTAGGAGGAAATACACATATGTATGGGAAGGGTAATTATATATATGGGTTAGGAGAAAGGTTAGGGTTTTGGTGGGGTATTGGCGGCTGACGGGGGGGTGTGGGCTTTCGGGTATGGGCATGCAAGGGGGCGGGGCTGCATGGAACACACAGAGGAAGGGTTTCGGTGGTAGTTAAGTGGGAAAAAGGGGTATAGGATTAGGTATATTGGTTAATAGGTATAGCATATATATATATATATAATAGGGTATTGGGATTTGAAAGTTAGGTATGGGTTATTTTGATTTCGGTAGTAGTGTAATCAGGTAAGAGTTTGGGGATGTATATTAGGAAAGTATGTAATAGGTAATGAATGGATTTATATTGGGCGGTGAATAAATGGATATATGGTTTGTATAGATCTGGGGGAATAATTAGATCATGGGTAGTAAATCGGCTGAAGTGGGTGGGATTTAAGTAATGGGTATTAGGTGAGTTTTATAGGTAAAAAGTAATTGGGTTTAAATGGGTTAAAAATCCATTAGGGTTTTAAAAATAGAATTAGGGTTTTAAAAACTCAATAGTAAAATAAAATAACCAATAAAAAAAATTGTTTATAAAAATGCAATTTGCGTTACAAAAATAGAATTTATTCAAAATACTACAAATACAGTTAGTAGATAAAAATGGATTTTTAATAACCAGTCAAAATATCAATAATAACCATAATACTAATAACATTAATAATAATAAGAAAATGATAACAATAATAAAAGTACTAATAATAACAGTAGTAGCAATAATAGTAGAGACCACAGTAACAATATCAAAATTTAAGATTTGTATTAAAATGTAAAATTTATAGAAAATAGTTACAATAAATTTATTGATCGAAGGATTAGATTTTAATAGAAGATCCAAAAATACATTTTGACAACAGAATTTGAAAACCGAAAAAAAACAATTTGCGAAAATTTTAAATACTGAAAATACACTAAAATACATTTTTGGAAAAACAGGGGGTACAATGACATTGTATGCGGCCTTTACATCAACAACCATAAAGTTCATTTGTTCGGTTCGTGTGGCCGGGGTTTCGCCAGCGGTTACGTTGCGAGTGATAACTCCTTCGATCGTCACTGGCATCCCGGAGAATCTGTGGAGAGTGTAGCCGGAGGGTTTAAGGCGGTCTCGAGACAACTTGAGGCCTTGGAAAGCTTCTAGAAAGAGGATATTTATCGAACTGTCGTTGTCGACCAGGACTCGGTGCACTTCAAAGTTGGCCATATGGAGGTTTATCACAAGAGCATCACAATGAGGCGTTCAGACGCCTTCCAAATCCTTAGCTGAAAAGGTGATAGGGACCCCAAGGCCTTCGGGGGGGATGGTTCTGTACTGAGTTTACTCTTAGATGAAAGTTTTTTGGGAGGAGTTCGACTCTCCCCCCATTGGGCCTCCTTGAATGAGGTGTAAGACTGCTTCAGCTTCGGAGTCAGGGGACTCAACAGGTCTTTCAGCTCTATTGTTTGCGCCTCGAGGAGGCGGAGGATCTACTTTGTCCTTCCTCACAAATTTGGCGAGTTGCCCTCTCTGGATGATGGCCTCGATTTCTTCCTTCAGGGCTCGGCACTCATCAGTATCGTGGCCATGGTCCCTGTAGAAGCGGCACCACTTGTCCCTATTCCTCTTCTTACCGGATGTATTCATCTTTGGGGGAGGTTGGAGCAGATGTAACGCCCCGAATCCCAATTTACTGAATTCGAGATGTTCTTCAGGATCTTTTCGCTTTCTTCACATACAATTTTACAAGGAATTTAAAATCTTTACTTTTACATCAGAGTTACAGCATGTTACATTTGAATTTACACAGCGGAAGCAAAATGTACAATATTTACATAAATGAACAACAATATAATGAACTCTTTGTGCATCCATTCCTTTTACATGTGATTATCCTGCATAAAACACTGTGGGTACGTCAGTTTATTCAACCGACGATAATTATACATGGCCATCCTCTCTATGCCAGAAACAGTATAATGAATCTCATTTCTTACAAATCACAAGCCAGTTCAACATAAGTATGCAAATTGGGAAACTTTTAATGATGTCGTGTCGTGATTGTGCACTTAAATCCTTAATGCAATTTACTTAGTTAATTATGACACTAATGCATACTTGTTCGAATTCTATGCATCCCATACTACATAGGTTCGAGTGCAAGCCTCTTAAACGATCTTCATTTTAGTAGGGTTCAATCCCCCGCCATGACTTATTCTACTACTGTAATTCCAATGAGTATCCTAGATGAATCTATGAGTACAAGCATGTATCCTGGCCCCTGGAGTAGAATTTCGCGCCATGTCCTGACTCATCAAGCATGCTTTCTGCGATAATTCAGCCTCCTCCCTGAACACACTCCTCTTGCAGTCACCAAAACATCCCACAAGCGTGACTAGAGTCCGATCATTACTGAGTTGTGCCAGCGCCATGTCTTGACTCATCAAGCATGCTTTCTGCGGCTCACATACCCGCACCGTACCCTAGCTCTCATACTCATGTTTTTCTCTCACCTTCATCACCTCCACACTATGTATTAACTTAATTAGAATCATGAATGAAAATCAACCTCTAGAGTTAGCCTCTCCATCATCCGGACTCATCATTTCATTACACTTGACCAACCTGGTCTAATTCTCAATATCATTTCATTCGCTGCCGGGGAGACTTAGCTACTCTTCTGTTCAATTTCACATTCACAATATCCAAAGGAGCATCATCGGCTCATAATTCATTTTAGAGTCTCACAGACTTTCCTCATCATGATTTCACATTTCATAATTTCATTTGATTCTCAATCCTCATCTATGATTCATTTACACAATTCATGCATCCATAACAGAGTTCATTGACTTAAAATCACAAGATTTACCATTACTAACAGCAAAATAACATGAATTCCAGTATACCAAAGTTCACTCTGTACAGTCGACTTGGAAGAGCACCAGTCGACTTATACAGTCATACAGGGTTATCATAACGTTTGGGTTAGTCGACTGAGTACACTACCAGTCGCCTGTCCCGCCCAATTCTTATTCACAATATTATCCTCGTAACAGTCGACTGATCAGTAATCAGTCGTCTGTCCTGGATATTTCAAACAGCATAATTTCTAAGTCCAGATCAGTCGACTTGCCACATGCATCGGTCGACTGGACAGATCCATTTTAATTTGGGGAATTTACTTACATTTCTTTACATATACTTGCATCATGATATCAATTAACAGTATATACCAATTTATGTTCCATAAACATAATACCCCTTGCTCAGTAGCATTCACAACACAATTTTTCCGGTTATTAACATGCTCTTTAGAGAAATTACTACTCTAAACCTGTATTCATATTGCTCATACTTACATACGACAATGGGAATATAAATTTCAAGTCATCATCATGAGTCTACACAAAAATAGAATATCTTTATTCGAGGAACTATCAAACAATCACTTTCAGAACGAGCATCAGTCGACTTAACTCCAAGTCAGTCGACTAAGCCGACAACTTCAAATGTTTATCTCCTCAGTTCTTTTTGTTTGTTTACCTTCCCTCCATCATATGTGTCATAGGGAAAAAACATACATTTTATGATCACACCATCATGGCTATTCACACACACTTTATCAGCACATTATGAAAATAAATATCTCGTATCAGTCGACTGGCTCATATGGCAGTCGACTGGACCGTCAGTCTTGCCTCGAATATAATAGCATGTTCAAGCAATTTCTACAGCATTCAATTCACTTTTGCCACATGGTAACACTTCATGACAAATATAGCATTATTCCTACATTAGAAGTCCTGAGAAACACCCACCTTTTGTGAAGAAAATAACGAAATCCCGCAAGTCCTTCAATATCACGCTGCACTTCTTGTTCCTCTGTTCCACGCCGAGCTCCTCACCAATGCTGCTTGCCTCCACAGAAAAGCTCTCACACAACTCACAGATACTCTCTTGAAATCTTAGGAATTTTTAGTGTAAAAAGATAGGGATTAGGAGGGGGTATTTATACTAGATTATAGGCGAAATGGAGGGCTGAGATTCGTTGGGGAGTTGGAGATCAAAGGACAAGATGCAATCGGTAGTTTGAGAAACTACCCACACCCTCACATAACCGCCCATGATCCTAGCCACTTCTCCACAAATCCGGCCAAGTTTGTGCCTTGTGCACGTGTACATGGAGTGCACGTGTACACACAAAATCCCACTATAAAATGTACATCAAAATACCCGGAAAATAAGAGGGAAAATGCTGCACATACAAGTGTAAGAAAAAGATTAAGTTTATGGGTTTAAATACATTTGGGCCAAAATATGTATTTTTACATAAGAAAATAAACAAGTCACATTTGGGCTTTGAGAAGAATGTTTTATAGGAAATACTACACTCTATTTATCATGGAGAAAAGTAATAATAATAGGCTATCATAAGAAAAATAAATACCCTTTCATATATATTAAGAAAATAAATCGGGGTACTACAGCAGACCCTCCTTGCCGACCTCCATAAGGATGGTCGAAACACTAGCATTCAGAGGAGTAAACTTTTCAAAACGGGAAGGAAAGTGGGTCTAGCCGCCATTGTCCTTGTGGAGCTTTTTGGAGCCTTCCTCTTCTGTTCCCTTCCGTTTGTTCCCGGATAGGGGTTCTTTCTGTTCTTAAGGATTGAGGGCTTCTTCAGCTTGGATATACTTCTCGCTCCTTAGCAGGAGTTCCGAGAAGTCCTGGGGTGGCTTCTTGGCTAGGGATGCCTTCAGGTCGACGTGATTGATGTTATGTCGGAATGCTGCTGTAACCCCTGTTTTTCACTTTTGGTATTTTTGAGGGTATTTTTCATTTTTGTGAATTATTATTTTTCTATTGTATTTTTCGGAACAATAAATTTAATTATTTTTATTCTATAATATTTTTCTGGCAGTTTTGACTTTCTTTTGTTGATTGTGCGCCGTTTGGCCGTTTTTCGACATTTTGAGTTCTTTTTCTCAATTTCTTGATCTCGTTTATGTATAAATGTTATTTTAGGTCATGGTGAATTTTTAGGAGAGTTTTGACCAATTTGAGATTTTTGGCCTTAAGGAGATTTTTAGGAGCTATAGGATTCATTGTATTTTGTATCCCCATTTGGAATCTACCCAATATCCATTACCCAATTGTATACCCATTGTTTCCTATTGATATCCACTACCCATTAACCCACATTTGATCTCATATATATACCCCTAATACTAAATAATCCCTAACCCTAATCTATTTCTTCCCTCTCCTATTGTGTGCCGGCTACCTCTTTCCCCAAACCATCCCGGCCTGCCTTTCAAAACCCTAGGCCGACCTTCCCCTACCTTCCCTTGCCTTCTTCTTGCATAGCCGACCACCCATATCTCCCCTCTCCGCTATTTTATACAACTCCGCTTCAAAAACTCGTCTCTCCTCTCCTTCTTGTGTTCGGCCAACACCCAAGGCAGCACCCAACCATCCCAAAACAGCACCTCAACATTCCCCCTCGCTGTTTTGAGTTGTGGGCATCTCCCACTTCGGTTCGTGTGTCAAAGGGATCAACCGTTGGCGCATTTTGTTCGTGGGTTTCGCTCGAAATCGCGCTAGAAGGCGTCTTGTTCGTGGATTCTCTTTGAAAGTCTTGGATTTGTCGCGTTCGTCGTCACATAAAGGAAAGTAACTTGTACTTAAATTTCTTAGGTTGATACAAGTAGAAAGTTCACACATAGGATAGTTTGAGACTAGAGACGGACAAAGATCATGTTTTTATTTGTGGATTTCATCTCTAAGGTTCAAAACAGGCCATGGACAAATTAGGACATGAAGTTGATAGGTTTATGCCTTAGGATTCACCCAAACGCGACTGTTATCGCGTATGTGACATATTGTATACCCGATGCATGTTTGAACACCTATATGAGAAATATTGGATTTTGACAGCTTAGAAACCCTTAGATGTGATATTTAGACAACGGGTAGACAGTGTTTTGAATTTGGAAGAGTTTGGATGATTTTTGAGGAAGTTATGATGTTTTGAAACTTAGTTGAGAAATCTGGAAATTTGGATTGAACTGGATTGATTGTTGTTTTTACCTAGATTAAAGTCCGAATCTCAACATGACTATTTCTGAGAAATTTGTAGAGAATTGAATCTAATTTCTAATCCCACTGATTTCACCCTGTTTGGAGTTCGTATGGAATAGTTATGATTATTTTAGTAACTGTATGTTAGTAGTTTCCAGTTTCAGTTCGGGATAATTTTTGTGGACAATTTATTTTCAAGATCTAAGTTAGACATAATTTCATGCTACAAGATTTTGTCCAGTGTTTCAATATGATGTTAGGTAGTTCCCTGATTTTTGTGATAATTAAAAGATGAGTTTTGAGTGGTGTCCTATATCCTTTTCTATAGATCGCTTTTGCTGTAAACTGCGTGTGATTGTATGTTGAATGTCGTGTTCACCTTATTTCTAATTACTGTATGAATATTTTATGTGAGATATGAAAGTTGGGTAATTTTATCTAATTTCATCCCGTTTTGGCGGAAGTGGATTTTGATGCGCTGTGTGCAAGATATGTATGATTTTGTACAGCGGTGTTGAAGAATTCCAGATCCATCAAAACTGTGTCATGTGACACTTCACATTTTTGAAAACATATCTATACTTTCTTGGAAAATATGAAAATTTATATTTTGAGACTATACATAGAGGGGATTACCCCAGAATTTTCGTGGATTTAATTAATGACTTTGTATGCTGTTTTCATGTGGTTTAAGTTATTCCTCTGTTTTCTGACTGTACATGCAAACTGTGTTGAATTGTGTTTTGAGTCGAGATGTTGTGAAATAGCATATGGATTTATTATAACCGTTAGAAGCGTGTGGAAGTCTAGTTTCCAGATCCTTCGACGGATCATTATTTGCATGCCTGTAGATCTTTGGATCACTGTTTATGTACAGACTGGTCTTGCTGTCCTGTTTATACACATACACCATTTTGCTCGTATTTGTGAATGTTTGGTATCTATACTTACTGATCTGATGCCCTAAACCTAAACCTGATCATATGATGTTAGTTTGACACCCTTTAGATCACATTCATGTCTGTTTAATAACCATAACAAAAGTAATCAAGCCGGGGTATGGGAAAGATCTAGTAGTGGGAAAGCATAGAAATGTGTACTTAGAAGGGGGCCCGTGTTTTCCATATAATTATCTGTCTGTTTCTGACCCTGTCTACATTGGTTCTTATGTAAGAAGGTGTAGAGTAGAAGAGAACCACTAGGTTCTATCTGTCTATTCTGATATCTGTCTAACCCTGAGTACACGGCCCTATAATATTCCCTACGAAATCTAAAGCGAAACTGTTTTGTTGTAGCAACCATGTAGTATAAACTGGAATGCATGTCGTGCTACCTAGATAGTAATCACACAAGACTTACAGTAATCTGAAATCTGAGATCTGATTATATTTCTGAAGTCTGAATCTGAATCTGATATATGGAAATCTGAATCTGAATCTGAATACCTATTATATGAAATCTGTTATCTGATTTACCTGACATATCTGAATATCTCTTTACCTGACATTTCTGTTATATGACACTTGACACTTAATATCTGAGACATCTGCTAGGATACTATGTTAGTTGAGTTTACCATACCATATTAGGTCTGTTCCTGATGATTAGTTAGATCTGTTTAGTTTTTCCCATGTGCTTGTATCCTATTCTATTTGTGACCCGGACTTGCCATTGACGGGTACTGTGTTTTCTTCTTTTCCTTTTTCCTGCATTCGATGATTGCAGATTATGGTGGACAGATTCAAGAAGGTTCTGGTGGCTCGCAGTATTAGATGCTGATATTATTATTTCTGTTTCCTGTTATAACATTATTCTGTATTCCTGAGACTTGATTCATTTCTGTATTTGAGACACGTGTATTATTTATTTTGTTTTGGGCGATGTGATCCAGAATATTTGTTTCCAGACTCTGTTTTATTTGAGAACAAGATATTTGATTTCAATTAATTCCTGTTGGTGAAATTTTCTCGATGTTGCATGTTGGTTCCACTCTTTGCTTCCGACTGCGATATTTTGACTCTGATATATGTTGACTCTGATATCTGCCTGAGATATGTTGTAAGATTTCTGAAACAGCTTAAGGATGATAATAATCATTCGCTGGGCTTTTGTTACGTGCCGTATTCCGTATTTTTGGAAAGCGGGGCGTGACAGGGTTTTCTGTGGTATCAGAGCACCAGGTTTGGCTAATGTATTAGGCAGCTAATATATTAGACAGGCTTGGCTTGAACGGGAATCTGTGCAATATATCACTAACCATGCATGCAAAATTGAAATATGACACCAACACAGATTCTGGATGCTAACTGTTTTCGGTTTTTGCAGACTATGGCTCGTAAAGGTTCTACCTCTGAATCTCAAGCTGATCCGATTGAGGCTGTCACTGCTGTGCTTGAGCGGCTGATTAATCAGCAGCAAAACCACAGTGATCTGGTGATGGCTGCACTTGAAGCTGCTCGGGTTCCGCCTCCTGTTGCGCCTGTGCAGGCAACTCTTCCGCCTCGCCCAGGGACTGTTACGGACTTTATGAGGCTGCATCCCGATCGTTTTTCCGGCACTGAGATGCCTTTGGAGGCTGAACAGTGGCTGATCCGGACGGAGCGTTTGTTGGCGGCAGCTCGTGTTGCAGAGGCTGATCGGGTGGACGTTGTTTCCGTCCAGCTGGAGGATTTAGCGCATATTTGGTGGATGGCTGAGTCTGAGCGCCTGGTGAAGCCTATTGCTTGGGCTACCTTTACTCGGGGATTCTTGGAGAAATTCTTCCCCAACAGTACTCGAGTTGAGATGGAACAGCAATTCCTGGCCCTAAATCAGGTTAAGTTGTTGTTCAATTCTGGATTTGTTACAATGTTGCATGGATAATTATGAATGTTGTAACATGGACTTCTTGCAACAGGGTTCCAGGACAGTGGATGAGTACGTTGCTGAGTTTACGAGGCTTAGCCGATTCGCTGCCATTCTTGTGGCAACCGAAGAGGATAGGGCTCACAGGTTCATCAATGGTCTTGAGCAGGATATCAAGAGGCATCTGGTCTCTCTTCGTTTGCATACTTATGCTGAGGCCCTTGAAGCAGCTCGAGCTCAGGAGCAGGCTCGTGGTGATTCGTCCCTTTCTCAGCGGACTGTTCCGCATTCGGCTGCTAGGTCTTCTGGTGGTCCTATTCAAAGGCCTGTTTCTGCCCATCCAGTCAGGGCAACTCCTTACTCTGCTGCTGGTTCTCAGAGAATGGCTTACTGTGACTTCTGTCGTTTGTCTGGGCATGAGCGCAAGAACTGTTTCCGTGCTTCCCGTTGATGCTTTAGATGTGGTTCTGCGGAGCATGGAGTGCGAGATTGTCCCCAAGCATTTCAACCGATGGCTCTTCCAGCCAGCGGTCCTAATCAGCAGGCAGGTCCAGCTCGTGGTCCAGTTAGGCCACCGCTTCCTCCTCAACGCCAGATTGTCGGACAAGGTACCGCTGTTCCGAGGAGAGGTCAAGCTTTCAACTTGACTACCGCTGATGCTGAGACTGCTGAAGGAGTTGTGGCAGGTATATTTATTTTTGTTTTATGGCTTGATGTTTGTTTCTTTTATTTGTTCCCTTAGCTATGCTTTGCTTTGCTTGCTTTGCTTCTTTTGCTTTGATTCTCTGCATTGTTGTTCTTCCCTCACCCTTGGTCTTCCGTGCTTTTCCTTGATTTGGTTTCTGTTAGGTATCGTCCTTGTTTGCTCTTTTCCCGCGTATGTTCTCTTTGATTCTGGGGCAACCCATTCATTTGTCTCCTCTCGATTTGTCGCTCGACATCAGTTAGAATGCAGCAACATGTCAGAGGCTTGGAACATCGTGACGGGTGGAGGAATTGTCAATTGTTCCCGTGAGTGCAGGCATTGTTCCGTTGCTATTGGAGATGCAGATTTCAAAGCCAACCTGATTATAATTGGAAATTCAGGATTCGATGTTATTCTTGGTATGGATTGGTTGGGAGAAGCCCATGCCTTTATTGATTGCCGTGCCAAGAAAGTCGTCTTCAGAATTCCAGATCGTGCAGAATTTGAGTTCCATGCCGGAGAATCTTCTCTTGGTCGAACAAAGACTGTAGTTGAGCAGGTGGATTGTGCAATGGAATTGCAATCAGGCTGTGAGGCTGCGCCTCTAGTTGTTCGGGATTTCTTGGATGTTTTTCCAGATGAATTGCCTGGCTTACCCCCTGATAGGGAAGTGGAGTTCCGTATTGATGTTCAGCCTGGAACAGAACCGATATCGAAGAGTCCCTACAGGATGGCACCGGTTGAGCTGGCAGAGCTTAAGGTGCAGGTTCAGCAGTTGCTTGATTTGGGTTTCATCAGACCCAGTGTTTCGCCTTGGGGTGCTCCTGTCCTTTTTGTTGATAAGAAGGATGGAAGTCGTCGGATGTGCATGGATTACCGAGAGCTGAACAGAGTTACGGTGAAGAATCGATATCCTTTGCCCAGGATTGATGATTTGTTTGATCAGTTGAGTGGGGCTTCTGTTTTCTCGAAGTTGGATCTTCGTTCTGGATATCACCAAGTTAAGGTGAAGGCTACAGATATACCGAAGACTGCTTTCAGGACTAGATACGGGCACTATGAGTATCTTGTGATGCCGTTCGGAGTCACGAATGCACCGGCTGTATTCATGAGTCTTATGAATCGGGTGTTCTCGCAGTATTTGGATAAGTTCGTGGTGGTCTTCATTGATGATATTTTGGTGTATTCTAAGAATCGGGAAGATCATGCTGAGCATCTTAGAGTGGTTCTGCAGACTATGAGAGAGCATCAACTCTATGGTAAACTGAGCAAGTGCGAGTTTTGGCTCGACAGAATTTCTTTCTTGGGGCATATTGTTTCTGGCGATGGTATTTCGGTGGATCTTGCCAAGATTGAAGCTGTGAAGGATTGGCCTATTCCCAAGTCAGTTTCAGAAGTCAGGAGTTTTCTGGGTTTGGCTGGCTATTATCGGAAGTTCGTCCAGGATTTTTCGAAGATAGCAGGACCTTTGACTAAATTGATTGGGAAGGATCAGAAGTTTTGTTGGTCTGATGAGTGCAATGTGGCTTTTATTAAGTTGAAGGATAGACTGACGTCAGCGCCTGTGTTGACTATTCCAGATGGTTCAGGCGGATTTGTAGTTCACTGTGATGCTTCTGATAAGGGTCTTGGAGCAGTTCTTATGCAGAAGGGCCGTGTTGTTGCGTATGCATCAAGGCAGTTGAGGCCGCATGAGAAGAACTATCCTACTCATGACTTGGAGTTAGCGGCAGTGATTTTTGCTTTGAAGCTGTGGAGGCATTATTTGCTTGGAGACCGAGTGGAGATCTTTACAGACCACAAAAGTCTCAAGTACGTCTTCACCCAGAAGGAGTTGAACATGAGGCAAAGGCGTTGGTTGGAACTTATGGCCGAATATGACATCAGTTTGCAATACCATCCTGGTAAAGTAAACTTGGTGCCTGATGCTTTGAGCAGGAGACCAGCGGTTTCGTTTCTTACTCAGCAGAGAGATCTCATTGAGCAGATGAGAAGGTTGGAGCTTGAGGTTGTGTTGCCGAGTTCTGGTCGGAGTTGTTTGGCGTTCCAGCTGCAGTCGTCTCTTGTTGAGCAGATTAAAGAGGCGCAGGCTAGCGATGCGCAGTTGCAGAAGTTTCGTACTGAGGTTGAGTCTGGGTCCAGGACGGACATGGCTATTCATGCAGATGGTTCTCTTCGTTTTGGTTCCCGGTTGTGTGTCCCTAAAGGAGAAGTTCGTCAGAGGTTGCTTGAAGAAGCTCATCAGTCTTCATATTCTATCCATCCCGGAGGTACTAAGATGTATCGGGATTTGAGGCTTCATTTCTGGTGGCATGGTATGAAAAGGGCTGTCGCGCGGTTTGTTTCGCAGTGTTTGATCTGTCAGCAGGTTAAAGCGGAGCATCAGAGAACCGCAGGACTTCTTCAACCGCTTCCTATTCCAGAGTGGAAGTGGGAACATATCACCATGGATTTTGTGACTGCTTTGCCGAGGAGTCCGAAGGGTCATAATGCTATATGGGTGATTGTTGACCGTTTGACGAAGAGTGCTCACTTCATTCCTTTTCGTGTCGGTCAGTCTACTGAGAGCCTTGCTGAGAGGTACATGCAAGAGATTGTCAGACTTCATGGGGTTCCAGTTAGTATTGTATCCGACAGGGATACGAGATTCAGGTCTCAGTTTTGGAAGAGTCTTCAGAGCAGTTTGGAGAGCAAATTAAAGTACAGTACAGCTTTTCATCCCCAGACTGATTGACAGTCAGAGCGGACTATTCAGATTCTTGAGGACATGTTGAGGTCCTGCATGCTTCAGTTTGGTGGGTCTTGGGAAGATCACTTGCATCTGGTAGAGTTCTTTTACAATAACAGCTTTCAAGCTAGTATTAAAGCTGCTCCGTTCGAGGCACTCTATGGACGGAAGTGTAGATCGCCAGGTTGCTGGGATGATGTTGGCGAGAGAAAGTTGTTGGGTCCAGAGTTGATCACCAAGACAGTTGATGCAGTGGTTCAGATTAGGAAGCACTTGCAAGCAGCTCAGGACAGGCAGAGGCGGTGGGCTGATGTTCATCGCAGGGCGTTGGAGTTCGCAGTTGGTGACCATGTTTTTCTCAAGGTATCGCCGTGGCGCGGTGTCATTCGGTTCGGTGGCGGGGGCAAGCTTAGCCCGAGGTTTATTGGACCATTCGAGATTTTGGAGCGAGTAGGCAAGGTGGCCTATCGTCTCGCATTGCCGCCAGCTTTATCGGGAGTGCACGATGTTTTCCATGTCTCACAACTCAGGAGATATATCCGAGATGAGAGCCACGTGATCGACTATTCAGAGTTGACCGTTAGGCCGGATTTGACTTGTGAGATTCCGCCAGTTGCTATTGTAGATCGGCGGGAGAAAGTGCTTAAGAACAAGGTCATTAAGCTGGTTCGTGTTGCTTGGAATCCTCACTCGCCTGGTGAGTCGACATGGGAGCTAGAGGAGGAAATTCAGCAGAAGTTTCCTCACTTGTTTGAGTAGTTGTTTGTTTTGTGTTTGGCTATTTGGTTTTGTTTGGGGTTATCCTATGTACCTTTCTTTTTAATTTCGAGGACGAAATTTTCTTGTAGGGGGGTAGGATTGTAACCCCTGTTTTTCACTTTTGGTATTTTTGAGGGTATTTTTCATTTTTGTGAATTATTATTTTTTTATTGTATTTTTCGGAACAATAAATTTAATTATTTTTATTCTATAATATTTTTCTGGCAGTTTTGACTTTCTTTTGTTGATTGTGCGCCGTTTGGCCGTTTTTCGACATTTTGAGTTCTTTTTCTCAATTTCTTGATCTCGTTCATATATAAATGTTATTTTAGGGTCATGGTGAATTTTTAGGAGAGTTTTGACCAATTTGAGATTTTTGGCCTTAAGGAGATTTTTAGGAGCTATAGGATTCATTGTATTTTGTATCTCCATTTGGAATCTACCCAATATCCATTACCCAATTGAATACCCATTGTTTCCTATTGATATCCACTACCCATTAACCCACATTTGATCTCATATATATACCCCTAATACTAAATAATCCCTAACCCTAATCTATTTCTTCCCTCTCCTATTGTGTGCCGGCTACCTCTTTCCCCAAACCATCCCGGCCTGCCTTCCAAAACCCTAGGCCGACCTTCCCCTACCTTCCCTTGCCTTCTTCTTGCATAGCCGACCACCCATATCTCCCCTCTCCGCTATTTTATACAACTCCGCTTCAAAAACTCGTCTCTCCTCTCCTTCTTGTGTTCGGCCAACACCCAAGGCAGCACCCAACCATCCCAAAACAGCACCTCAACATTCCCCCTCGCTGTTTTGAGTTGTGGGCATCTCCCACTTCGGTTCGTGTGTCAAAGGGATCAACCGTTGGCGCATTTTGTTCGTGGGTTTCGCTCGAAATCGCGCTAGAAGGCGTCTTGTTCGTGGATTCTCTTTGAAAGTCTTGGATTTGTCGCGTTCGTCGTCACATAAAGGAAAGTAACTTGTACTTAAATTTCTTAGGTTGATACAAGTAGAAAGTTCACACATAGGATAGTTTGAGACTAGAGACGGACAAAGATCATGTTTTTATTTGTGGATTTCGTCTCTAAGGTTCAAAACAGGCCATGGACAAATTAGGACATGAAGTTGATAGGTTTATGCCTTAGGATTCACCCAAACGCGACTGTTATCGCGTATGTGACATATTGTATACCCGATGCATGTTTGAACACCTATATGAGAAATATTGGATTTTGACAGGTTAGAAACCCTTAGATGTGATATTTAGACAACGGGTAGACAGTGTTTTGAATTTGGAAGAGTTTGGATGATTTTTGAGGAAGTTATGATGTTTTGAAACTTAGTTGAGAAATCTGGAAATTTGGATTGAACTGGATTGATTGTTGTTTTTACCTAGATTAAAGTCCGAATCTCAACATGACTATTTCTGAGAAATTTGTAGAGAATTGAATCTAATTTCTAATCCCACTGATTTCACCCTGTTTGGAGTTCGTATGGAATAGTTATGATTATTTTAGTAACTGTATGTTAGTAGTTTCCAGTTTCAGTTCGGGGTAATTTTTGTGGACAATTTATTTTCAAGATCTAAGTTAGACATAATTTCATGCTACAAGATTTTGTCCAGTGTTTCAATATGATGTTAGGTAGTTCCCTGATTTTTGTGATAATTAAAAGATGAGTTTTGAGTGGTGTCCTATATCCTTTTCTATAAGTCGCTTTTGCTGTAAACTGCGTGTGATTGTATGTTGAATGTCGTGTTCACCTTATTTCTAATTACTGTATGAATATTTTATGTGAGATATGAAAGTTGGGTAATTTTATCTAATTTCATCCCGTTTTGGCGGAAGTGGATTTTGATGCGCTGTGTGCAAGATATGTATGATTTTGTACAGCGGTGTTGAAGAATTCCAGATCCATCAAAACTGTGTCTTGTGACACTTTACATTTTTGAAAACATATCTATACTTTCTGGAAAAATATGAAAATTTATATTTTGAGACTATACATACAGGGGATTACCCCAGAATTTTCGTGGATTTAATTAATGACTTTTTATGCTGTTTTCATGTGGTTTAAGTTATTCCCCTGTTTTCTGACTGTACATGCAAACTGTGTTGAATTGTGTTTTGAGTCGAGATATTGTGAAATAGCATATGGATTTATTATAACCGTTAGAAGCGTGTGGAAGTCTAGTTTCTAGATCCTTCGACGGATCATTATTTGCATGCCTGTAGATCTTTGGATCACTGTTTATGTACAGACTGGTCTTGCTGTCCTGTTTATAGACATACACCATTTTGCTCGTATTTGTGAATGTTTGGTATCTATACTTACTGATCTGATGCCCTAAACCTAAACCTGATCATATGATGTTAGTTTGACACCCTTTAGATCACATTCATGTCTGTTTAATAACCATAACAAAAGTAATCAAGCCGGGGTATGGGAAAGATCTAGTAGTGGGAAAGCATAGAAATGTGTACTTAGAAGGGGGCCCGTGTTTCCCATATAAGTATCTGTCTGTTTCTGACCCTGTCTACATTGCTTCTTATGTAAGAAGGTGTAGAGTAGAAGAGAACCACTAGGTTCTATCTGTCTGTTCTGATATCTGTCTGACCCTGAGTACACGGCCCTATAATATCCCCTACGAAATCTAAAGCGAAACTGTTTTGTTGTAGCAACCATGTAGTATAAACTGGGATGCATGTCGTGCTACCGAGATAGTAATCACACAAGACTTACATTAATCTGAAATATGAGATCTGATTATATTTCTGAAGTCTGAATCTGAATCTGATATATGGAAATCTGAATCTGAATCTGAATACCTATTATATGAAATCTGTTATCTGATTTACCTGACATATCTGAATATCTGTTTACCTGACATTTCTGTTATATGACACTTGACACTTAATATCTGAGACATCTGCTAGGATACTATGTTAGTTGAGTTTACCATACCATATTAGGTCTGTTCCTGATGATTAGTTAGATCTGTTTAGTTTTTCCAATGTGCTTGTATCCTATTCTATTTGTGACCCGGACTTGCCATTGACGGGTACTGTGTTTTCTTCTTTTCCTTTTTCCTGCATTCGATGATTGCAGATTATGGTGGACAGATTCAAGAAGGTTCTGGTGGTTCGCAGTATTAGATGCTGATATTATTATTTCTGTTTCCTGTTATAACATTATTCTGTATTCCTGAGACTTGATTCATTTCTGTATTTGAGACACGTGTATTATTTATTTTGTTTTGGGCGATGTGACCCAGAATATTTGTTTCCAGACTCTGTTTTATTTGAGAACAAGATATTTGATTTCAATTAATTCCTGTTGGTGAAATTTTCTCGATGTTGCATGTTGGTTCCACTCTTTGCTTCCGACTGCGATATTTTGACTCTGATATATGTTGACTCTGATATACTGCCTGAGATATGTTGTAAGATTTCTGAAACAGCTTAAGGATGATAATAATCATTCGCTGGGCTTTTGTTACGTGCCGTATTCCGTATTTTTGGGAAGCGGGGCGTGACACCTGCAGAGGCCACTACTGATCAAAAGAGGCGATAGATCATGCCTCGATTGTGAAGCGCCTGACATAATCCCTTAAGCGCTCTCCTTTCCTCTGACTGAGGGCCAATAGAGATGTGCTCGTCTTCTCAGCTCGGCGGGTGGGTGAGGAAGAGCTCCTCAAACTTGTCAAAGGAGAATATGGAGGCAAGGGTCAGTCGGGAATATCATTCTCTAGCAGGTCCCTTCAAAGTAGCTGGAAAGGTCTTGCAGAGGAGCGCATTCGAGGCCTAGTGAATCATCATTAGAGTTTTGAAACTCTCGAAGTGGTCGGCGGGCTCCCCATTGTAGGACTTGAAGTGGGGAGGCTTGAAGGCCTCAGGGACCGGGGCGTCCATGATGGCTCTGGAGAAAGGGGGCCTGCTTGGGCGGAAATTCCTCGCCTGCTGGTATTCTTCCTAGTTGAGTCTGTTGAGGCACCTATCCATCTCGTAGAGACGGCAGTGGATAGAGTCATCCCTTCGGTCGGATCTAGTCGACCATCTGGATTCTCCTTCATGAGTGGCGGTACGGCGAGGACTAGGCGTACGTTGGCCATGACTCGGGGCATGAAAAGGGCTAGGCGCACGCTGATCTTGACTCGTGGCAATATTAAGAGCTCAAAAGATATGTTCTTTAAATTTCTGGAACTCGGCTGGAGTGATGGGTGCTCCTCCAGCATGGCGGTCCCCCGGTGCGACTCGGCTTATTGGAGTATGACTTCTCCACCGACGACATGGAGGGGACTCTCTTCGCCTCCTCGGGGAGGGGGTTCTTCTAGGCCTTGGCTTGCAGGGAGACTGGCCTCTGGGAGCCCTTTGGCGCTCGGGTTGAGGGACTTCCTCAAGGTCCCGCCTTTCATTCAAGCAGGTCTGGAGGTCGACCCGCTGCTGTCGATTAACGATCACTTGACGGAGATCCTACCCAAGAGGGCTCTGAGAAGCCATAGAGTCAGTTGAAGGATTGTGAACTGAGATGTGGTCATGGTGGGAGTGTTGTCCCTGACGGCTCCGACGGGAGCCCCCTAGGGAAGCCCCCTGGATATGGGAGGAGGCTGTTCAGGCTGCGGTTGCTGAACTTGTTGGTTGAGTTGAGGACGAAGATCTGGGAGTTGTGGAGGGGGAGGAAGAGGAGTGGCTCTTTGGCTGGATGCCGCTGCCTTCCTTTTCCTTTAAGAGGCATGACTTCGGAAACTGCCTTTACCAGTGATATATGACTGGATTGCTTTTTCGTTTCCCACAGACGATGCCAATCTATTGCTGCTGATTTTGGTGTGGGAGCAAACCGATGTATTTGTGAATTCTTTTGGAAACAAATAAGGCAAACCTGTTGACTTTTGGCCGACGTTTGACTGTTTCTCGCTGCTGCCATTAACCTGCAAAAATTTCGATACACCGGGATGGATTCCGGTGATGAACCATCCGACGCTCAAGTCAGTAATCAGGAAGATTATGAAAGTGCGATTTGTGGAAAAATATTGATTACCTTTTTTATGGTAGAGGAGAGGGGTATTTATAGTCACCTTTAGAGACAGTTTAGAGATAATCATTTATCTCTATGTAGCGGTATTTTTGGATAAGAAATAGAGTTTTAACTCGTTTCATGATAAGAGAGCCGATTTAAACCACCTCTTAGAGATAATCATGAATTTGAATCACTCTTTAAATATCTGGGCTGGTTTGTAACGGGCCTTCACTCTTACCCAATAGAACAGATCAGTTTTTTCGATTATTGGGTTTGAAAGAAACACAGTTCCCATTCTCGGACCATTTTGTGGTGGAAATTACTGTTTTACCCCTGAGAGCTTTAAGATTCGTGCCCGATTTGAACGGTCTCGATTTAATCCCATTTTTAGCCATATCATTCCCCTTACATAAACAGAAATAAATTATCTATTTTTGCTGGCTTTCTTGATGATTTGAAGCACATATTTCTTGTGTGCAATCTTCATTGATATTTTTGGTTCATGCCTCTTTTGCTTGATTTCCAATCACTTTGAATCTTTTCTTTTGGTTTTCCTTTTTCTGTAGATCTTATAAATCTCAACTGAAAATATTAGTTGTAGATGATACGTTTTGTGCACAACAAACTTAAGGTCAACAATCTCCCCATTTTTGTGTGGACAAAACATACCTTAGAATTTAAAAATGTAATCATACTGAAAAAATTTAGAAGCGATTCAAGTGCTCCCTCTAAATACAGTACTCCCCCTAAATTCATGCGTGGTAAGATTTTAATAAATGTGTGTTCATGATACAACCTATATGTAAAGACCCATTTAATAAATGTGTGTTCATGATACAACATATATGTAAAAAAACCAAAACTTGTTTGAAAATATGCTTACATATATTTTAAGAGTCAAGTAATTTTTGGGGAATATTACATTTTTTAAAACCAAAGGAAAATCTACTTACATGATACCGTTGATCGCAAAACTCTTTGATATACAGTGAGCTTTACATGGTAGCATAGATTTGAGATTTCACTAATACATAAGAGAGACATTGATTAAAAGATTCAAAAGATTCAAATTCTAAGTTAAAATAACTTAAAATAGATTTCAAGTTCTAAGTAAAATAGATTTCAAATTCTAAGTGAAGAAAAAAATTCTCCCCCCTTTTGGAACACACCAAAAGATACAAAATACAACTGTCAGAAATCCGAAAACTAGTCGACCGCACAATCGACCGATGAGAAATTATGTGCGACTGTAGGAAAAACAGAGAGTGGGATGGTCGACCACACAGTCGACCTGAAGAAAACAGAACAGACGTGTGTTCGACTGTAAGAAAAACTGAGAGGGGACTGGTCGACCGCCCAATCGACTGTATACCTTTACAGGATGAAAATCGACCGACCAGTCGACCGAAAAACCAATTATGTTGAAATATCAATAACATTTAATTCACCTTTCAAAAAATGGAAGCGTTTTTCATCTAAAGGTTTGGTAAAAATATCAGCAAGTTAGGAATCTATTGAAACATACTCAAGAATGACATCTCCCTTTTGAAAGTGATCTTTAATGAAGTGATATCGAATTTCTATATGCTTAGTACAACTATGTTGATCAGAATTCTTAGTCATATGAAAAATGCTAGTATTATAACATTTAATGAGAATGTGATCAAAGAATACCTTGTAGTCCTCTAATGTATGTTTCATCCATAATACCTGGGCACAACAGGATCCGGCGGCTATGTATTCGGCTTCGGCAGTAGACAGGTTACAGAATTTTGTTTCTTGGCTGTCCATGAGACAAGACAATCTCCCAAGAAATGACATGTACCGCTAGTACTTTTTTATCTGTCAAACTCCCGGCATAGTCGGCATCTGTATAGCCTACAAGAGAAAAATTTCTGTTTTTTCGGGTACCAAAGACCAGTATTTAGTGTGCCTTTAAGATATTGAATGATACGCTTAACTGCAACCAAATGAGATTCTTTGGGACACGATTGGAAACGAGACATTAAACGAAATATCTAGACGAGAAGCAGTAATATAAAGCAAGCTACCAATCATACCACGATAAGTAGAAATACTATCATTTTTACCAGATTAGTCTTTGGACAGTTTAGTGGTAGTTGCCATAGGAGTTTTGTATGTGTTTGCATTGACAAGACCGAACATTTTGACGAGTTCTTTCGCATACTTGGATTGGTTAATGAAGATGCCATCCTTTCATTGTTGTATTTGGAGCCCAAGAAAGTAGGTTAATTCACCCATCATACTCATTTCAAATTAATCTTGTATTTGCTTAGAGAATTCCTTGCAAATATTTTCATTAGTAGATCCAAATATAATATCATCTATAACATGTAACATCTCTTTTGTGAGAGGATTAGTTTAATCAAATATAATATCAATAGATTTTTGAATTGTGAATATTCTTTTATTAAATACACGATATGCCTTGCTACACTACAAGGAATTTGACATATAGTGACAGCAAAAATCCATGGGTAAAAGGCGAAAAACCGTAGGTATAGCCCTTAAAACCTATACCAACGGACATATTTTTCTGTCGTTTTTAATTAGCTATACCCACGGCAAAATGCCGTCACTATATCCTATAGCGACGGTTTTTTCACTCGTTGGACAAAACCTCGGTGTTATACCCACGGTTTTGTATCCGTTGGTATAGGTTTTAAAGACACCTTTTGCTTTCCTATACCCACGGTTGAAACTCCATTGCTATAGGTTTTAGCGATGGTTTTCGCATCCAATTATTTGAATATGTACTCATCGTTCTATACACATTTTTTTCTTATTAATTATGCTTATAATAATTTAATATTTTCTTTTATAATATTAATCCAATTATAAACTAAATACACAATAAAATAGATAAATGTGTTTATAAAACAAAATTAAAAAAAAATAAACTTCAATCATATTAAAAATTAATGAAGTATTACAAGCATGTCAAATTACAAAATAGTTAATAACCAAATACACAATTGAATTCATGTGTGCAGACATGAGAATCAATACTTTAAACTACGATCAACATATTCAATGAAATTATAAGATAACATTCAATTAACTCCTCACTTGAGATACGACACTAACAATTTTCTTATTTTACGGCAACCAGATCTTGATTGATCTTGATTCTCTTTGCAGTAATCTTCTTTTAGCATCCTGCAAATCTTCTTTACAACCTTCTTCACTTCATCGTTGGCAAACACAAACTCGGCTGCATTTTGAGCGAGTTCAATCATTTCTCGCTTGTTGAGAGCCCTTCACAAACAAAACAAAGTAAAAAGACCCAACTTTGATCATCAACAAATAGTCAAAAAGAGAACAGTGTACTCCAATTGTTATCAAAAGAACAGTGATCTCTGGGTATCATCAATTGTTATCGGAGATAAATATAACTAGATAATTACAAGTAAGGAATTACAGACCTCCAATTCTGCTGGCGAAATACAAAGAATCTGACAAAGAATACTGTGGATTGAGGAGTCAAAGAATAAAATGCCCCGAATCATGGATGCAAGCTTATAAGGAACCTGGATTGCTGGTTATGCAGCTTTTCAACACTTCTAACACCTAAAACAATAGCATCATGTGAGAAACATTTCTTTATCTCTACAAGGTTAAGACAATTTTGGAAGATATAATCAATCGGTGACCACAGAAACAGTGTTGTTAATAGTTTTCTAGTAACTGATGAACGAAAAAGGGGGGCGACGTGTTGTTAATAGATCATAAAATCAGAGTCATCAAGTTTCTACTTCCACTTCATCGAGCTTATTGACAACCAAAACAACATACCAGTGCCAGTAGCTTGAATGCGCTTACTTGCTTCTTCCAGAATTTTATTTATTGACTCAATTGACTCCAAACGTACCTGCAAAGTTCCACAAACAGGCCACACTGGTCACTTGTATGACATTGGAAGACTGCTATGCCGGATTCATCATGAGTATACACAAATGATCAGAATATTCTCTAACAACAATACCTTCCAATCAGGACTGCCTAAATTTTTCAAAAGAGTTGGTGTAATCTTTGCACTAATATCTTCCCTTGGCAAACCATCAAACCCAGCAGCAGAAACAGACAGCATGGAATTCGAATCTTTTACAGTTTTCTTTGGAACTGCAGTAGCACCCTACAGGAATAAAAAAGCACACGATTGAGTATTGAAATTAGTTAGTGCTAAATGTTAAAGATGTTGCATTCACGCTAAATGGATATACCTCAAATGGATTTTTCTCATATTCTGCTTCTAGTGCACTAAGAAGTGCAGGTTTAACATCAGCTAGGAAACCTTTAATATTTGTAGGCAAATCAATATTAAAACTCTACTGAGAAAATACGTAGCAGAATGTTTTGTGAAGAAGAATTTTACCACGACCAACAAACTTATGTACAACTCCAATAAGCTTGACAGTAGAATTTCTTGTTGCAGCAGCACGGGATTGTAACCCAGTGTCTTTACAGAAACCAATCAAGTCCTATAGCAGTTGGAAGTATTAATACCAAAAAGGGCAGTGCTGCCTATCCAACAAAATTCAAACTGTAAGAAGCTAAAAGTACCTTTAACTTTATGTGAGAAACACCAAAATCATCCACAGCCAAGACCATCCATAGAATTCCCTCACTGAGTACTTTTGGATTTTTGTGCTCTTTCATAATTTTGTAAAGCTAAGATATAATGAGAAAGCTTGTTTAAATTGACAGCATACGGCAGTATGATTCAACTTCAACATAGCAATGAAAATAAAACCATGAGATATGAACTTTTATATGCTTACTCTGTCAAATATGAAGCCTGGACCTACTGCTTCAGAAAAACTAGTGAGGCACTTCATTGCATGAGTCCGTGAAAATCTGACTATGTTGATAGAAAACCTATAGTTGGAAAGTTTGGTCAGTTTTGACCTCATAGTCTTCATTCTTTATGTTGTAAAAAGATAAAAATCAAGTATGCAATTCTGCAATCTGTGTAAAAAATTAGTTATTAATGCGTATTTTTAATTATATATGTATCAGTGATGCTTATTGTGATGTACTTAACATAAATGTTACTATCAACTTTACGAATCTACATTTTATACTTACGGAATTTCCTACAAACAATTATATTATCTAAAATTTAAAAAGAAGATAAAAAAAGTAGATTGTGTTTTATTACATTGCACTATGTTATTTATGCTTTCTGCTGTGAAAAAATGGATGGCTACGCTACACACTTTTGTAATTCTTTTTAACTTTAATCATAAGATTATTTTTCGCCAAATCAATCAGAAACTGATACTATGGCTAACGAGACCAATCAAACACTTTACTAAACTGTATTTGGACAATTACATTTAAAAATGCTTGAAACATTCAACAAACAAGACTATGACCGTACTTTACAACCAGTTAACAATATCAAGGATAGGGCAAATTTATGGATGCAGACAAGCAGGCACATCATGTTTCATAACTTCCTCATATCATGTTTCGTAACTTCCATCGCATTGGGGGTGTTTGGTTCGTTGCAACTGCAAATCACAAATCACAGTTGCAAGTGAGATTTAAAGTTCTCCCTCAAAATATCCCCTAGTTTTCAACATAACATCTATCTTATATATTACAGTTATCCTTCTTCCCACCAAAACATAAAGGACATTTGAGTAATTGAGTTAAAATGTTTTAGGGGGAAACTTTAAATTTTCACTTGCAATTGCAACTTACACTTGCAAAAAAACAAACAACCCCAATTTGCATCTATTAGTGTAGGAGTGGAGTATAGATTAAAAGTGTGTAATACTTGACATCAGCCAGTCTTTGGGATAATCAAAAAAGCTTATCCAGTTCTGCTCACATTTCAACAGTAAATGTACACTCTAACGAAACCGTAATCTGATCAGCGTGAAAGTAAAATTTTAACTTCAAAGGGATCACTATGTGAGCACGGTTTAGGACATGTGCCTGTGCTAAATCAATGGCTAATTATCGTATGTCCAGCTATTCACAAGCACATTACAGGAAAATCATTGAGTACCTCAAAAGTGAGAGCAACAAAAATACTAGGCAAAGCCTATTACTTATAGTCCAGCCTAAAGATTATTCCATACTTCCTAGTCAAATTAGTTAGTAAGAAAAATATCAAACATCCCACAAGTATTCAAGAAACTCCCTCTGTTATTCCCTACTTCGTAGTCAAATTAGTTAGTAAGAAAAATATCAAACATCCCACAAGTATTCAAGAAACTCCCTCTGTGCACCCATTCTATACAAATAAAGTATATAAATCTTAACGAAGAAAATAAAGCAAACAACCAAGTGAAAGAAAGCTAAAGAGACTGTAAAAGGGAAGTAAGACAACACCTTCCAGGCGCTCTTTCCAAACACCACTCTTTAACTGAGAGATTGTATCACCAGGTATAAGAGAACCCAATTTTCCTTCAATTTCTTCTAAACTCATCTCTCCTGACTGCAAACATTAAAAAAGATGAATGAAGCTCCTAATACAATCTAAAAGTTCAGGTGACACATCCCCAACTACATTAAATATACATGAAAAAATCTTTGAAAGTAACAATTATTTTCCACAGGTTGGCTTTTCCAAACAATTTTTTTATTTTCGAAGAAAAATCTTTTAGAATTATAATTGAAATACCTCAACGTCTTCAGTCTCAACAGATGCCACAGCCTTGGAGTGTCCACCTCCATCAGCCTTTTTCACAGTTCCAGATTTCACTGGACCATTTTTTTTGCAGATGGCTGTACAAATTAGAAAAAAGTAAGTTAATTATATAATTAAATGCTAAGATTTCAGAAGAAAGTATCATCACAGCATATCCACTTAAAATCACGAATTACTCACAGCTGCCTGAACAGGCTTCTTCCCACTAAGCATACTAGCAGCTGATCTTCTTGTAAACGAGCTTCCCGCAGCCTTTAAATAAATAACCAAAATACACTGTCAGTTTTCCAGGAGTAACCACAATATAAACAAATACTAAAGAAAGAAAGATGAAAAAAAAATCCCCCCAACCATGTCAAGCTTGTACACGAGATAATATGTAATCTAACTCTGTGAACCAAAAACAGAAATAGATATCTAGTATCATTTTATTTTTCTTTGTAATGTTGGTTATCTAGTAACATTCAAGAAGAATGAAAGTTATTCTATCAGCCATGTCCAAGATTATCACAGCTATAACTCAAGCTCAGTACAGTGCATACAAATTGCAAAACTAATGCTCCAAGCACCAAAGGTCCACAACCAACTGCAAGCTTGAAAATCAACACTAATTAATACCATATACGAACATGGATTACAGGAGCAAAAAAGAATTAAGAGTGCAAATACACACACAAGACAAGAGAAAGTATATTAACTTCATTACAAAAGGAAGAAAATTAAGCATACCCTTCAAATTGACGACGTGTTGTGAAAAACATACCCTTCAAATTAGAAAAAACAAGAAGCACTTCATCAAATGATCTGAATAAAGATGCACAAAAGTAATTGTGGAATTCACAAATAAAACAAAAGTATTCAGAAACCCTAATTACCCCAATCGAAACCCTAATTATTCAGAATAAAAGATGTACATATTCAAAAGATGTACATAATAAAAACCCTAATTACCTTTAAGTGAGGGAGATGGGGCGACGACAGCGGGAAGAGGGGGGCGACGACAGTGGGAAGAGGGGGGCGACGGTAGCGGGAAGAGGCGACGGCAGCAGGGAAGAGGGGGGCAACGGAAGCGGGAAGAGGAGGATTTAGAGATTGGGTTTGGGGAAAGAGGGATTTAGGAGTTTTAGAGGGATAAAATGAAATATTTTGGGAGAAGAGAGAGGGAAAATAAAAAATTTTGGGGAAAAATAAATTATGGACTATACCCACAGTGTTTTATCTCATTTGTAGGTATATGATACCTATACCCACAGTTCTAGAGATCCGTCACTATAGGTGTCCGTTGGTATATGGCAAATTTCTTGTAGTGCTACTTAGAGATTATCCTAAGAATATGCCTTCGTCACATTTACGATCAAATTTTCCCAAGTTATCTAGGGTATTTAAAATAAACACTTTGCATCCAAATACACGAAAATAACTCATGTTTAGAATTTTCCCTAATATATTTCAAAAAATGCTTTCTCAAGATACTTCCTAATGATTACTTGGTTAATGATATAACATGCTGTATTGACAGCTTCGGCCCAAAACGACTTTGGTAAATCATTCTCACTAAGCATGGTGAAGTCCATTTCTTGAAGAGATCGATTTTTTCTTTCAACAACCCTATTTTGTTGGGGATTGCGAGGACAAGCGAACTCATATTTTATTTCCTTTCTATCACAAAAAGACGTAAAGAGTTCATTTTGAAATTCCCCACCATGATCACTACGAATATTAATGATGGTAAGGCTTTTCTCATTTTCTAATCTACGACAGAATTTTTGAAAAAAATATGATGTGTCATCCTTTTGTGACAAAAATGCAACCCAAGTGAATCTGCTGTAGTCATCTACAATTACAAAGGCATATCGTGCACCTCTATTACTACATGTTCGTGATGGTCTAAACAGATCCATGTGCAAAAGTTGAAGAGGACTAGAAGTTTATACCATTTTCTTAGGCATGTGAGAACTTTTAATTTGCTTACTGAACTGACATGATTCACAGGGTTTAACTTTCTCAAATTTGATTTTGGGAATTTCCGGTACAAGTTCCTTGTTGATAAGTTTGTTGAGATTATCCATGGCTGTGTGTTCGAGTCGCTGATGCTATAACCAATCATCTTCATTCTAGTAACAAAGCATCTCATATTTTCCTATGCTAATTCATTAGAATTATTAACATACACATTATTGCATCTGTTAGCAAGGAATAAACATGATTTATTGTTATCTAGTACAATGCATATATTTTTATCAAAAGTAACTGTATAACCTTTATCGCATAACTGACTGATGTTAAGTAAATTGTGTTTCAAACCTCTTACCAATAGTACATCCTCAATGGAGTATGATGAACCAACGTTTATTTTACCTTTACCGATGGTCTGACCAGTGCTATTATCTTCAAAGATGATATCCTTCCCTCTTTCCCTTGATAGTGATGTAAAGTATTTATTGTCACCTGTCATATGGTTTGAGCTGTAATATCCCGATCAGTTAATAATAATTTCATTTTTATTATTATTTATTTTATTATTATTTTATTATTGTTTTATTTTATTTTTCGGAATTGAAATATTTTTGGTGGATATTATTTAGTTTAATTAATAACCATCATTTGTATATATACCAGTCCATATGTATGCGCGATATACTATTTAGGTACTGAAAACTTCCGAGCCGACAATAAAATTTATTTTTATTATTATTTTCAGAATTCATTTATTTTTAAACGGATTGTGCGGTTTTACAAACAAAAATTATTGGTTCACTTATTAATCTATACGTGCGCGTATTGTATCAATTTCATGCGTTCGTATAAATCATGTAGTATATGTTTTGGACAAAAAAAAATCTTTTTTGTCATGATGTCTAGGATTTAATTGAAGGATTAAACATACGGTTTGGATTAATTAGGATTACATAAGAGTTTAAGGAGACTTCTACTAGAAGTCTCTCTTCCACCTCACCCCTCCACCTCATCACTCCACCTCACCCCCTCCTCCATAGAAATGGCCGGCCACCTCTTGGACAAAGGGTTTTTTGCAAAATCCCCTTGGTGCATTTTCACTCTCCATCCTCTCCTTTGTCCTATAAATACCCCCCCCCCCTCTCACCCCTTGCCTCAGTTACCGAAAATTGCGAGGAAAAGAAAGAGAGAAGAAAACCCTAGAGTTCTCTTGTAGGTTTGGAGCTTTAAAAAAAACTAGGAGGAAGGAGAAGGTGCTAAGCTAGTCCTTCCTACTTGAAAAACAAGGTGGGGGTTTCTCTACTTTCTTATATGTTGATTTTTGTGTTAATTTGTTGTCCTTTTATGGTTAGATATGTGTATTTATGTCTTTTGTTGATTAAAACAACTTTGACTAAATCATGAGCATATAAGTATTAATATGGATAAAAAAGAATCCCATAAGAAGTTGAATGGTGCAACTTAATAAAAACACATAAAGATTGGATCTTTAACCTTGCTATAATTATGGTTGTTGTTATGGTTAATTTTTACTACTTGGACTTTAAATTATGCATAAGAATGGTTGGAAAAATCAAAGGGATGGCACATAAGGAAAGTTGAAAGGATGGAACTCATAAAAAACCCGTAAAGATGGGACCTTTGAACTTGTTATGTTTATGGTTGTTATTTTGGTTACTTTGTTAAACACAAAGTTAACAACTTGGACTAAATACTATGTGCATATAAGATTAAGTAAGTGAGAATGGTCACATACCCATTTGGGGGGTTATAGAACTTAACATGTTAATTAAACGATAAGTCTTTTGTTGTATGTGATTTCCTATCTTAATAAAGAGAAAGTCTTTACTAACTTTTGTTCATAAAAAGTAAGTTTTATTGATGTAGGCACTTGTAGGTTGAAGGAAAATAGATTTTGTAATATGTAGGATTGTAGACTTAAGAAAGTTATTCTTTGCTTTATGTAAGAACTTGTAATTTGGTAAAAGTAGATCTTTCTAATAAGTGGGACTTGTAATCCCTAAAAGTAGTCTTTGTAATATGTAGGTAAGTTTTGATAGTTGTTTAGTTTTATTACCATGCTTGAGTGTGTAGCATTCTAGTTAGATTCTTAAAGAGAACCCATGAACCCATTCATGCTTATGAAACCCATGAACCCATCATGCTTGAGTTTTAATAAAGAATCCATCATGCTTGAGTTTTGTTGTTCTACGTTAAAATGAACTCATTCATGCTTGTGTGACATTCTAGTAAACAATCATGCTTGAGTTTCTAAGTATCTTAATGAAGAACCCATCATGCTTGAGTTGTAATAAAGAACCCATCATGCTTGAGTTTTGCTGTTCTATGTTAAAATGAACCCATTCATGCTTGTGACATTCTAGTAACCCATCATGCTTGAGTTGCTAATTGTTCTTAGTAAAGAACCCATCATGCTTGAGTTGTAATGAGAACCCATCATGCTTGATTTATGCTAAAATGAACCCATTCATGCTTGTGTGACATTCTAGTAACCCATCATGCTTGTGTTGCTAATTGTTCCTAGTAAAGAACCCATCATGTTTGAGTTGTAATGAGAACTCATCATGTTTGAGTTTTGCTGTTCTATGTTAAAATGAACCCATTCATGCTTATGTGACATTCTAGTAAACAATCATACTTGAGTTGCTAAGTATCTTAGTGAAGAACCCATCATGCTTGAGTTGTAATAAAGAACCCATCATGCTTGAGTTTTGTTGTTCTATGTTAAAATGAACCCATTCATGTTTGTGTGACATTCTAGTAAACAATCATGCTTGTGTTGCTAAGTATCTTAGTGAAGAACCCATCTTGCTTGAGTTGTAATAAAGAACCCATCATGCTTGAGTTTTGTTGTTCTATGTTAAAATAAACCTATGCTTAAGCTGTATGTTATAATGGTTTAGTTAATTTCTAAGAAGGAACCCATGAATGTAGCTCGCATGCTAACCTAATTAAACTATTGAAATGAACCCATGTTCCATGTTTATTCTAGTTGAATTTTAAAAAGAAACCCATGAAACTAGCTATGATGGTTTTATCTCATTTGATAGAACCCGTGCATTAGGTTCTCGGTGATTCTAGCTCAACTTGAGAAAGAACACATGAATCTAGTTGCATGTAGTTCTATTTTTTTTTTGGAAAAAAGAACCCATGAATTCTAGTCGTGTGAGGTTCTAATTGAAGTTGGACCCTATCTTGCGAACATTCTTCATCTTCATTGTGTAGGAAATTAATGGTTGGGAAAGTCACTAATGAGGTTAGCTTGATAAAAGATCGTCTAGGGTCTTGTAGTTACCCTAGGGGTCATTGACCATCAAGACTCGCATCTTACCGCCTTGGAAACTATGGATAAGTCTCACCTTGGGCGCCGGCGGATCTTAACCGGTGTGGGTTGATCGTGGACCGAGAGTGTTGACGAGATCCAAATTAGGGGTAGTGATGAGTGAGGGAGACCCCGTCACTAATGTCTTGGATCAATAGGCCGTGGGTTAGACCATGATAAACTCAAGAATTTCTGAGTTAAAATCTTGTAAGATTGTTTAGGTTTAGCGACATCGTTAGGGTAGTAGCTTATAAAGATCATTACTTAACCATTTTTGCCAAAAGGGAAGAGTTGGAATTAGGGGTGATACCTTATGACTCAACTCGTCCTATAGGCCGACACTAGGAGGTGTATGGGGTTGTATCTTCCCGTCAAAGGGATACGTACGGTGCCTTCTCATAAGTTGGGAGCACGGGTTGCGTATCTCACTCTGTTATGAAATACCATGATAAGAACGGTCTGTCGGAACTAGGGGATGGACCCCAAAAATTCCGTCACGTTCTATGCCAAGGAGAGTGAACGGGCCATAGATCACGGTCTATGAGTTATGGGTGCCACAAGGTAGGCTTTGTGCTATCCTGTGATTACGAGACCCTGTGTTTGTTTGGTTTTTGAGTGAGGTCTGGTGCGCCGGGTAGTAGTGGCGAACATAGACACCATGAGCATACTGTGTTGGTGGGATTTGACCACGTCTGCAACCTCATCAGTCACGTCTTATTTTTGGGAACATGTTGTGTACAAAATAGAATTCATAGCATGGGTTCAAATCCCCAAATATGGAGAACGGTCTGATATGGACGTATGTAGTTATGGAATGCATACAATTCCAGATCTCACTTGCATTAGAATTGGAGCATCCTATCCTTAGTTGACATTGCATTAGACTCTAAGTCATAGCACTCACGAACACTTAAACTACTCTGACATATTTCACCATGTTTTTATATGTTTGTTTTGGAGATTCACTACTAGTCATCAGCCTTTAAGAGTCAGTATATGTACTGATGTCCCCAGTCTAATAGGTTGTGGATACATGATCACCAAACCGGGAGGACTCTAGTCAAGACATGGTTTACAAGTGAAGAGCCCGATGTTATCATTTTCATTCATGTATACTCTGATGTAATATTGAATCAATGGAAACACTCGGCCTGTAATACTGAATTAGTAAAAGTTTTAAAATTTTCCTGATATCTGTGTATTGTGACTAATTGAATGTAAAGGTCCTGGCTCATGTCTCGAATTCTCCATATAGAAAGTTCGGAGCATTACAGAGTGGTATCAGAGCCAACTTCAATTTATAGTCCAACATAGGAGGAAAATAGACTTAGATGCCTTGTAGGAGTTTGGTTTTCTTTTAGCTTGTTGTAGATAATTATAATTCATATTGTTGGTCCTTCAACTTATGTTTTATGATATTTCTATATCTATGCTAATTCTCGTGTCCACTCCTTGCAGGATGGCGAACGGAGCATTTCCCTTAGGGAATGGATGGGCAAGCGGGATCGCGATCGAGGTGGACTCGGACTTAGAGCCCATCTCAGATGGGGATGAGTCACCAGTTGGGGTCGGATTGGCCAATGGGGCCCCCACAGCTGCCACGGTAGGGGATGCCCCTGTAAGGGACCCGATCCCAGTACACGCACCCCCGCTACCTCCCCAGCTTACCCCAGTAGAGCAGTCCTTGAGCAGGTCCTTCGCGATATCTCAATATGGGGTTGGTGCCATGTCTGTCTCGAGAAAAGGATGGACTCGTGTGAGTTTGTGACCCTCAACAATGAGAGGGGAGTGGGGGAGTTAAGGAGGGCCAAGATGAGGGCTGACCGCAGGATGGTGATCCTGAAGCACGCCCATCGTGTGCAGTTTGCGTGCTTAGAGCGCAAGTGCACGGAGCTTCAGGCACAGATCATACAGCTGCAGGCACTGCTAGCACCACCGCCTGCTGGAGGGGACCCAGCAGGAGACACTAGTAGTTCGACTAGGCAGTTAGGTGCCCGTAGGTTATTTTGTTATTTTGGTATTTTGCTTCCTACTTATATGATATAAATGTAAGGAAGATGATGCATATGTAAGATAAATGATTTTAATGAAATGAAGTTTAGCTTTATGTTTTTACAAGTCTTATGTCCATGTTGAGATTGGATTAATGTTATTTTCGCAATACCACAATATGATGCCTTTCTATGTTCCATTATTTTTCTCTATCAGATGGCTCGCAGAATAAGAAGCGGTAGGATCGACCCGATTGAAGGCAAAGGTAATGGAGGAAATGGTACAGGTCTGGATATAGGGACAGAATTCGCTCGTATGTACTAGGCTTTCGGTGACCTAGCTGAGGCAAGCCGAAACAATGTGCAGCAACAGGGAGCACCGTAGGTAACCATGGTATAGTAGCTACCAACTCCGTCAGGATGGTCAAATCCTTCCGAAGGATGAGGCCACCCATTTTTGAAGGGAAGGCAACCCGACAGCGGCTGACTATTGGGTTCGTCAAATCAAGACCGTGTTCGAAGTGATGCTGACACCCAATGACAACAAGGTCAGGTTGGCGAGCATTCTGCTGGAAAAAGACACCGGAGTCTGGTGGCAGTTAGTGAAGAGAGGCATGGGCGAATGGCCCATTACCTGGGAGGATTTCCTAGCAGAGTTCAGGCAGCACTATTTTCTGCTGTATGTGTAAGAAGAGAAGGCCATGGAGTTCTTCAACCTAAAACAGGGAAGCATGACAGTTCATGAATACGAAACCAAGTTCACCCAGATTTCCGTTATGAGGTCATGAAGACCAAGAGGTTCGAGTAGGAACTTAGGCCCATACTTAGAACCAAAATGATACCCTTTTGCATTCGGAGGTTTGAGAAGCTGGTCAGCCGTGCAGCTACGACGGAGTTGGATATGAACAGGGGGCCTGAATCGCAAGCAAACATCGAAAGATGGAACAAAGGGAAGAGGCCTGCACCTGCATCAAGATTCAGGAACCAGGGTCGGAATCAGAAGTTTCCAAGAACTGTTGGCAAGACTGGAGGCACCAAGCCAGGAAGTTGTTTCCTATGCAGTGAGCCAGGGCATTTTTAGAATCAATGCCCCAAGAAGAACTTCCAGAATGACACCCACACCTGTTACAATTGCGGGAAGATTGGCCATGTTTGGCCAGACTGTCCCCAGCTTCGAAGGGGCAACTGTAGGCCAGCCCTGAAGGCAACCAGTAAAGGGAAAGGGATTGCCCGCCAAGGGTGAGTATTTGCACTCACGGAGGAGGATGCCGATGAAGAAGAGGGAGTCATCACCGGTAGGTGAAGAACTAAGGCTATGTTACTATAATATTTGAATATTTTGACATAAGATAATGATGTAAACACTTTTTGTAAACAGGATGGATTAATATAAATGGAATTCAGGCAACTGTTTTATTCGATTGTGGCTCATCACATTCCTTTGTGTCTGAAGTATGTTCAAAAAGGTTGAAATGCACCCAAGAGGTAACTCCGGAATCAGTTTTATTGGTTGCTACCCCGTCTGGAGCGAGTCTCCCTACAAATTTGTGCTATAAGGGATGCAAACTCCAATTTGATGGAGAGACCCTGAGTATAGATTTGCTAGAGCTAGGCTTTGCAGGGATGGATGTAATTATTAGAATGGATTGGATGTCCAGGCACAAGGCTAGCATCGACTGCAGGGAGAAGAGGGTAGCCGTTATACCATCCGGAGGACCAGAACTTGTGTTTCAAGGAAAGAGGAAGCAGGGTGAAGATATTCTTGCTGCTGCAATTGGAGTGCGTGTTCCCAGTGAAGTCAAGGTGATACCAATCGTACGTAAATTTTCTCGCGTATTTTTGGAAGAATTATCTGGACTTCCACCGCACAGGGATGTTGAGTTCAGCATTACTGTCCAGCCAGGTAGCGCGCCAGTATCTAAGATACCATATTGGATGGCACCCGTGGAGCATAGAGAAGTCAAGGAGCAAATTGAAGAGCTGCTACAAAAGGGATTCATCAGGCCGAGTGCTTCACCCTGGGGAGCACCCGTACTACTTGTGAAGAAGAAGGATGGGACCGCGAGGATGTGCATCGATTACCGGTAGTTGAACAAGGTTACGGTTCAGAACCAGTACTAAATTCCCAGGATCGATGACTTATTTGATCAGCTCCAGGGAGCGGCTGTGTTCTCAAAGATTGACTTACGTTCAGGATATCATCAAGTTCGGGTCAAGAAGAAGATATACCCAAGACAGCTTTCGAACTTGGCACGGTCATTACGGGTTCTTAGTGATGCCATTCGGGGTGACCAGTGCTCCAACAATCTTTATGGATATGATGAACTGTATCTTACGACCATTCATCGATTCATTCGTGGTTTTCTTCTTAGATGGCATCTTGGTATATTAAAAAACAGAAGAGGAGCATTATGAGCATCTGACTGTAGTATTGAGCAATCTACGGGAGCATCAGCTTTATGCCAAGCTGTTAAAGTGTGAATTCTGGAATTCAGAAGTGGCATTCTTGGGCCATGTCCTTTCTAAGGAGGGAGTGGCTACAGATTCGAAGAAAATCGAGGCAGTAAAGAGTTGGCCTCAGTCGAGAACTGTGAAGGAGGTTAGGAGTTTCTTGGGCATGATGGGGTACTACAGGAAGTTCATCCAAAATTATGCCAGAATTGCTGTACCACTTACAGCACTGACCAAGAAGAACGTGAGCTTTGATTGGACTGAGAGACGTGAAGGGAGCTTTCAAGAGCTGAAGAACAAATTGATTTCTGCACCCATTTTGGTTCTGTCTCAACCAGATAAGGGGTATGTGATCTACACTGATGCCTTATTTTTGGGATTCGGATGTGTTCTGATGCAAGAGGGGAAGGTCATAGCGTACGGATCGAAGCAACTTCGACCACATGAGAAGAATTATCCGACGCACGACTTGGAATTGGCAGCAATAATTTTTGCTCTGAAGTTATGGCGGCACTATGTCTATGGGACCAGGGTAGAGATGTTCACCGACCATAAGAGCCTGAAGTATATCTACCAGCAAAAAGAATTGAATCTCATGCAGAGGCGATGGTTGGAGGTTTTGGAAGACATCAGGCCAGAGATATTATATCATCCAGGTAAAGCCAATGTCGTAGCAGACGCGCTCAACAGGAAATGGAGTATAGCCACGCTCATTGCAACGAGGAAAGAGCTAGATGAAGAGATCAGACAAGCCGGTATTGAAATAATTGTTCAAGATTTGAGCACGGTTTTGGCACGTCTGGAATTGCAACCGAGTTTGAATGACCGAGTTAAGAAGGCTCAGATAGGAGTTACAGAGATTGAAGCACTAAAGCGGCAAGTCAGTGAAGGAAAAGCCTCAGAGTTCAACATGAAGGATGGGTCGCTTTGGTTTGGAAACAGGTTGTGTGTACCTAAAGACGACGAATTGCAGGAAGACATCATGAAAGAAGCACACTCAACCACACTCACGGTTCACCCAGGAAGCACAAAGATGTATAAAGACGTAAAAAAACATTTCTGGTGGGCTAGAATGAAGCAGGATGTGGCAGGATTCGTAGCCAAATGCCTTACATGTCAGAAAGTTAAGGCAGAAAATCAGAAACCAGGAGATCTATGACAACCATTGCCCATTCCAGAGTGGAAATGGGAGAACATTAGCATGGATTTCATCACTGGTCTGCCCAGAAGTTCGAAAGGGAACGACTCAGTTTGGGTTATAGTGGATCGTTTGACAAAATCTGCACACTTTCTTCCAGTAAAGACGACTTGGTCAGTGGAGAAGCTAGTAGTAGTCTACATCGAAGGCATTGTAAAGCTACATGGAGTGCCAGTATCGATCGTTTTTGATCGAGATGCAAGATTTACGTCTCGATTTTGGCAAAGTCTGCAAGAAACATTAGGGACGAAATCAGAGTTCAGCACGGCATTCCACCCGCAGACTGATGGACAGACAGAGAGAGTTAACAGGATTCTCGAGGATATGCTCAAAGCATGCATAATGGACTTCGGAGGGAGCTGGGAATGACACTTGGCATTGGTAGAGTTCGCATATAGTAACAGCTACCAAGCAAGTATAGAGATGGCTCCATATGAAGCATTGTATGGGAGGAAATGTAGGACACCCGTGTGCTGGTACGAAGTTGGAGAGAGGCAGATGTTTGGACCTAAAATAGTGCAACAAACGTCCGAGAAAATCGAGCTAATCAGAAAAAGGATGCAAGTAGCACAAAGCAGGAAGAAGAGCTACGCCGATAATCGTAGACGAGATTTAGAATTCGAAGAAGGTGATTCGGTATTTATGAAAATCTCGCCTACAAAGGGAGTGATCAGGTTCGGAAAGAGTGGCAAGTTGGCACCGAGATATATTGGACCGTACCAGATTTTGAAGAGAATCGAGAAGACGGCGTACAGGCTAGAGCTACCAGCCGAATTGTCTCAGGTACACAATGTATTTCATGTTTCAATGCTAAGGAAGTACGTACCGGATCTGAATCACCAACTGCCAGACATTCCTAAAGACCTACGGGTGGATCTTACATATAAGGAACGACCAGTGAGAATTATTGATCGTCAGGATAAAGTGCTAAGGAACAAAACTATTCCGATGATCAAGGTTCTTTAGAAGAATCAATTCGTGGAGGAAGCCACTTGGGAACCAAAAGACCAGATGAAGCTTTCTTTTCCCGAGTTATTTTGAGTATTACCTTTTATTTTCAGTTCTTCCCACTTAGTAATAGTTCTGAGGACAGAACTAGTCTAAGGAGGGAGTAATGTAATATCCCGATCAGTTAATAATATTTTTATTTTTTTATTTTTATTATTTTTATTTATTTTATTTTATTTTATTTTTCGGAATTGAAATATTTTTGGTGGATATTACTTAGTTTAATTAATAACCATCATCTGTATATATACCAGTCCATATGTATGTTCGATATACTGTTTAGGTACTAGAAACTTCCGAGCCGACAATTAAATTTATTTTTATTATTATTTTCAGAATTAATTTATTTTTATACAGATTGTGCGGTTTTACGAACAAAAATTATCGGTACACTTATTAATCTATCCGTGCGCGTATTGTATCAATTTCATGCGTTCGTACAAATCATGTAGTATAAGTTTTGGACAAAAAAAAATCTTTTTTGTCATGATGACTAGGATTTAATTGAAGGATTAAACCTAGGGTTTGGATTAATTAGGATTACATAAGAGTTTAAGGACTAGAAGTCTCTCCTCCACCTCACCCCTCCACCTCATCACTCCACTTCACCCCCTCCCCCATAGAAATGGCCGGCCACCTCTTAGACCAAGGGGGTGTTTGCAAAATCCCCTTGGTGCATTTTCACTCTCCACCCGCTCCTTTGTTCTATAACCCCCCCCCCCCCCCCCCCACCCCCTCTCACCCCTTGCCTCATTTACCAAAATTGAGAGGAAAAGAAAGAGAGAAGAAAATCCTAGAGTTCGCTTGTAGGTTTGGAGCTTTCAAAAAAAACTAGGAGGAAGGAGAAGGTGCTAAGCTAGTCCTTCCTACTTGAAAAACAAGATGGGGGTTTCTCTACTTTCTTATATGTTGATTTTTGTTTTAATTTGTTCTCTACTTATGGTTAGATATGTGTATGTATGTTTTATGTTGATTAAAACAACTTGGACTAAATCATGAGCATATAAGTAGTAATATGAATCAAAAAGAATCCCATGAGAAGTTGAATGGTGGAACTTAATAAAAACACATAAAGATTGGATCTTTAACCTTGCTATAATTATGGTTGTTGTTATGGTTAATTTTTTACTACTTGGACTTTAAATTATGCATAAAAATGGTTGGAAAAATCAAAGGGATGGCATATAAGGAAAGTTGAAAGGATGGAACTCACAAAAAACCCATAAAGATGGGACCTTTGAACTTGTTATATTTATAATTGTTATTTTGGTTAATTTTGTTAAACACAAAGTTAACAACTTGGACTAAATACTATGTGCATATAAGATTAAGTAAGTGAGAATGGTCACATACCCATTTTGGGGGTTATAGAACTTAACATGTTAATTAAAAGACAAGTCTTTTCTTGTATGTGATTTCCTATCTTATTAAAGAGCAAGTCTTTACTAACTTTTGTTCATAAAAAGTAAGTTTTATTGATGTAGGCACTTGTAGGTTGAAGGAAAATAGATTTTGAAATATGTTGGATTGTAGACTGAAGAAAGTTATTCTTTGCTTCATGTAAGAACTTGTAATTTGGTAAAAGTAGCTCTTTGTAATAAGTGGGACTTGTAATCCTTAAAAGTAGTCTTTGTAATATGTAGGTAAGTTTTGATAGTTGTTAGTTTTATTACCATGCTTGAGTGTGTAGCATTCTAGTTAGACTGTTAAAGAGAACCAATGAACCCATTCATGCTTATGAAACCAATGATCCCATCATGCTTGAGTTTTAATAAAGAACCCATCATGCTTGAGTTTTGTTGTTCTATGTTAAAATGAACCTACGCTTAAGTTGTCTGTTATAATGGTTTAGTTAATTTCTAAGAAGGAACCCATGAATGTAGCTCGCATGCTAACCTAATTAAACTATTGAAATGAACCCATGTTCCATGTTTATTCTAGTCGACTTTTAAAAACAAACACATGAAACTAGCTTTATGGTGGTTCTAGCTCAATTGATAGAACCCGTGCATTAGGTTCTAGGTGATTCTAGCTCAACTTGAGAAAGAACCCATGAATCTAGTTGCATGTAGTTCTAGTTCAATTTGGGAAAAAGAACCCATGAATTCTAGTCGTGTGAGGTTCTAATTGAAGTTGGACCCTCTCTTGCGAACATTCTTCATCTTCATTGTGTGGGAAATTAATGGTTGGGAAAGTCACTAATGAGGTTAGCTTGATAAAAGCTCGTCTAGGGTCTTGTAGTTACCCTAGAGGTCATTGACCATCAAGACTCCCATCTTACTGCCTTGGAAACTATTGATAAGTCTCACCTCGAGCGCCGACGGATCTTAACCGGTGTGGGTTGATCGCGGGTCGAGAGTGTTGACGAGATCCGAGTTAGGGGTAGTGATGATTGAGGGAGACCCCGTCACTAATGTCTTGGATCAATAAGCTGTGGGTTGGACCATGATAAATTCAAGAATTTCTAAGTTAAAATCTTGTAAGATTGTTTGGGTTTAGTGACATCGTTAGGGTAGTAGCTTATAAAGATCATTACTTAACCATTTTTGCCAAAAGGGAAGAGTTGGAATTAGGGGTGATACCTTATGACCCAACTCGTCCTATAGGCCGATACTAGGAGGTGTATGGGGTTGTACCTTCCCGTCAAAGGGATACGTATGGTGCATTCTCACGAGTTGGGAGCACGGGTTGCGTATCTCACTCTGTTAATTCTTGAAATACCATGATAAGAACGGTCTGTTGGAACTAGGGGATGGACCCCGGAAATTCCGTCACGTTCTATGCCAGGGAGAGCAAACGGGCCATAAATCACGGTCTATGAGTTATGGGTGCCACAGGGTAGGCTTCGTGCTATCCTGCGCTTGTGAGACCCTGTGTTCGTCTGGTTTTTGAGTGAGGTCCAGTGCGCCGGGTAGTTGTAGAAAATATAGACACCATGAGCGTACTGTGTTGGTCGGACTTGACCACGTCTGCAACCTCATCAGTCATGTTGTATTGTCGGGAACAGGTTGTGTACAAAATAGAATTCATAAAGTGGGTTCAAATCCCTAAATATGGAGAACGGCCTGATATGGACGTATATAATTATGGGATGCATACGATTCCAGATTCTCGCTTGAATTAGAATAGGAGCATCCTAGCCTTAGTTGACATTGCATTAGATTTTAAGTCATAGCACTCACGAACACTTAAACTACACTGACATATTTCACCATGTTTTTATATGTTTGTTTTGAAGATTCGCTACTAGTCATCAGCCTTTAAGCGTTAGTATATGTACTGACGTCCCCACTTTAATATGTTGTGGATACAGGATCACCAAACCGGGAGGAATCTAGTCAAGGCATGGTTTACAAGTGAAGAGCCCAATGTTATCATTTTCATTCATGTATACTCTGATGTAATATTGAATCAATGGAAACACTCGACCTGTAATATTGTATTTGTAAAAAGTTTTAAAATTTTCCTGATTTCTGTGTATTGTGACTAATTGAATATAAAGGTCCTGGCTCGTGTCTCGAATTCTCCATATAGGAAGTTTGGGGCGTTACATGAGCATCCACTATCAAGGTGCTACCGATCTTTAGTCTTGATACATTGATGTATTAAGAATAGTTGGTATAATTTTGGGTGCCCAAGTTTGTATTAAACCTGCATTTACATTCTTTCTCACCCAAACAAAATTAGTATTCCTTTTTAATCAACAGGTATAAGATATATGTCCTAATTTACAGCAATAGTGATATGTGATACGATTATGCCTTGCATCATGCACATGTGCATAGTTTTGTGTTGATTTGTAACTATTTTGGTGACTATGCATATGTGTATGATAGGGTTGCTTAGAATTGTGACGTTGTATTGGCTCATTGTAACCAAGTTCTCGATTATCATGATATGACCTTGAACTGTTTATAATAAGATAACTGGGCCCCTCATATTTTTCAATAATTTTTTCGAGCTGAATTATTCTATTACAAAGCACTTTTCTAGTATTCTCATCATCTTTGGTGTTTCAACGAAGAGTGTCTAGGATAGCATCAAGTATTCTTGTTTGTTCAAGTGCTTCTTTACAACCTTCCACTACCTCATCAAATTTTCTTTTGCAGTCATTTAAATCATCAGTGAGTTTAGCATATAAACATATTTCTCATAAATTTCTTTTAGATTTTCATCATGTGTTGCTAAGGATTTTTGAATCTGTTGTTTTAAATACTCGTTTTCCTCTATCAACACATCAAGGCCTTTCCTAAATGACTCGAATTTTTCAATAATCTAAGTTTTTTTAATTTTCAACTTTTGATTTTTAGCAATGCAAGAGTCATGTGATTCATTTGACATTTGTATATATTGTCTCAAATCACGACTTAATTTCTTTGCATAATCTTTTAAACCATTACACATATCAACTAAATCATCATAGGTGGGTTCTTCGATTACATCTTCTTGGGGTGGAGATTGCACCTCATCATTCCCAAGAGCCATGAATCCAAAGTTGTGTTTTTGCTTTTCATCGCTGGGATCTGAATCTCGCCTTGTTGCCTTCAATGCTTTGTTTCTAAATCCTGGGTTGGAGTGATAATAATCCTTGTTTCTGTCCTGTGAGATGGGACAGTTTGGGCAAATATGTTCCGGCTTCTTACATTTGTAACATATGTCATCTTTGTCCTTTTCTCATCCTCCTTGAGACCTGCCATACTTTTTGTGTTTGAGATACTTACGGAATTGTTTGGTCAATAGCGCGATATCTTCATCTGATTCTTCATGATTTGACTCTGATTTGGATGATCGCAAAGTTTCTGCTTTCAAGGCAATGGTCTTTTCTTCAGTTTTGGATTCAATCCCAATGATCTGCCAGTACCTTTTTGTTTTGGTCATCTCCTTCACATACTTCTTCAATTTCTTTGGAAAGTGTAGTGCTCGAACCCTTTTTCTTCAAGTGTCTCCCTCATTGCTGCAGCTTTAACGTCCCATTCAGGTGTGAGATAGCTTATGAGTTTTCCGACCTTTCGTTCATCATCCAACCCCTTACCTAAGCTCTCAAGCTCATGTGCAATAATGTCGAAGCGGGCAAACATCTGATCTACGTTCTCTCCTGGAAACATACGGAAAACATCAAACTTATAAAAGCATATATTATTTTTTGCCTTTACCTCAGACGAAGTTCCTTCATGCCGTTTTAGCATGTGTTCCAAATTTCATAGATTTTTTTTGCAATTTCGTCCACATCACATCAACTCTTCATTATTTAGACCTGCATAGAGTGATGTCATAACTTTGGAGTTTGCAATTTTTAATGCTAGTTCAGCTTTTGTGAAAGCTCTCTTTCCATCACTGACGGGAATATTTGTTTTGTTTATGCAAACATTCCATACTTCTTCTCCAAGCATCTGCAAAAAATGAGACACACAAACTTTCCAAATATCATAGCATTTTCCATCAAAATAAGGTGAACGTGTTAGACTTGTCCCATTGGAGATAAATGGCTTCAACGAGTATAAGTTTCTGGGAGGAGGGATTTCGGCCATTAAAGATTTTGCTCAAGCGTTTAAGCTCTTAATAAGCACCTCGCTCTGATACCACTGTAAATCACCCTTGGGGGGTGAATAGGGTGATTGTGCGGAAATTAAAAATTCAAATGAATTGCATAAAGTAAAAAGATAGAGTAAGAGAAAGCAAACAGAGCACCGAGCAAAACACAATGATATAACGTGGTTCGACTCCCTGGTCTACGTCCACACCACCTTCTTGTAGCAATTCTCCGCCACAAGCGTTTCACTATACTTTAAACCATTGTACAGTGATTCTTGAAATTCAGGGTGAGAGACCTATTACACCCACAGGGCTTCTACAAATAAGTCCCGCAAAACTCACTAAAGTAGAAGGAAAAAAAAATTCTCAAGATCTAAAAGTCCTTGAATAAAGAAGACAATAACATCTCTCACACTCAGAGTGTTGATTGAATAATTCACCTCAATATATAGAGTGAGGAAATGCATCTTTCCTAAAATAAAAGGATATTTCCGAAATAGTCAGATCTGTACTTGGACGGTCGACCACAATGATGAACAGTCGACCGTTCATCTTTTAACTCGAAAGTCGAGAGATGACCGGTCGACTGATTCATCTTTTTCACAGAAATGAACGGTCGACGTTTGTGTCAGTCGACCGTCATTTTGTGTGGTCGATCTCTATCGTGCATATTCGACTTATATTTGACGATTTTACTTTATATTCTTTCCAAAACTAATTTATCAATCAACACTACTTTACATATATTCTCCTCACATAAACAAAAATAAATTATATATTTTTACTGGCTTTCTTGAAGATTTAAAACACATGTTTATTGTGTGCAATCTTCATTGATATTTTCGGTTCATGCCTCTTTTGATTGATTTCCAATCACTTTGAATCTTTTATTTTGGTTTTCCTTTTTCTGTAGATCCTGTATATCTTAACTGAAAATATTAGTTGTAGATGATACGTTTTGTGCACACCAAACTTAAGGTCAACAATAACTAGTGCAGATGTTTATGCATATTTTGAAAAACACTTTGTAGCTATAAACTACTTCAAATATAAAAAATTTGAAGAAAACTCCCTACAGGGAGACAACGAGTTTGAACAAAACTTTATGGATTCCAAAGAATTCAATCAACAGTCAGACACATCAAATGAATATCAATATGATATAAATATGAATGAGTCAAGAGGACCAGTTACTAATCCTCCTCCTCTGGAACAACCATCAACAAGTACCATTCAGGATGAAACTAATACTGGAAATCCTGAAGATCCAATTTTATTAGAATGATTCGTAATTATGGTAAAAGATCTAATTGGATCAAATCTCATTCATCTCAAAAGACATCTAAACACTATGAAAACCAAAATTATATGGGGTAAACAATGAATATTGATAATTTACCTCATAGAAAAATTGAACAATATTTAGTCAATTGAATTGGATCACAAGAGGCAGATATTTCTTGAGTGTAGCAATGGCATCTGGACTAGAACCTGTGATGATCAAGTCGTCAACATAGACAAGAAGACCAGTAAATTCATCAGCTGTGGATTTAATAAAAAGCGAGTAGTCGGCTTTAGATTGGGAGAAACTAGCTGAGAGGAGTGCATTGGAGAACTTGGAAAACCACTGTCGTGAGGCTTGTTTAAGCCCATACAAAGATTTATGCAACCGACAAACTGTATGACAATTGTGAGGGCCTTTCTTGTGTGTGTAACCAGGAGGCATCTTCATGTAGACCTCTTCACCAAGATCGCCATGAAGAAATGCATTTTGTACTTCAAGCTGATGCAATCCCCAATTCCGGACAGTAGCGATTGCAAGAACAGTACGGACAGTGACAAGCTTCATAACTGGAGCAAAGGTTTCGCTGTAATCAATGCCTTTTTTCTGACTATAGCCCTTAGCCACTAGTCGAGCTTTGTAACTCTCTATAGAACCATCTGAACGATGCTTGATCTTAAACACCCATCGACTACCGATAGCATGTTTTTCAGTGGGAAGAGGAACAACAGACCATGTCTTATTCTCCTCCAAGGCGGCAATTTCAGAATCCATGGCAGCTCTCCATTGTGGGTTCTTAATAGCTTGTGTGAAACTGGTAGGTTCTGTTGAAGAAGAAACGATAACACAAAAGAACGATATCTTGGAGATAGATTAGAATAATCAAGGAATGAAGAAATAGGATACCTTGTGCCAGAGCAACAATAGTGGCATGCCTAGAGACGTCGGAAGCTGTATAATGACAGTGGTAGTCCTTCAAGTAATTAGGTTTCTGTCAGTTATCTCTTTGAGGATATCTAGGAGGAACAGGTTGTGATGTGGGCACGATATTTTGGAGAGGAGGCGAAGCATGAGTTTCCAGTGTAGGACTTGTAGGAGGTATAGGTGATGACGGTTCACTTGTGGTCATGTTAAGTGAGGGAACTGTGGGAGAAATTGGGGATGGTGTGTCATGAACAGAAGGTATCTCACGAGCATCAGTGAGAGATGTAATGGAAGGTTCGACTACGGGAGCTTGTGAATGATGATTTGGAATGTCCACAGTATCAGAAATGATTGGGAGAGGAATGGTAGTGTCAGATGAGATTGGTGGATCATTGACTGTTTCCTGAAATGGGAAAGTGGATTCATGGAATATGACATGGCGATTGACAAAATATTCTTTCTTTTGTAGATCATAAAGTTTGTATCCTTTTTGAGCAAAAGGATAGCCAATAAATATGGAATGTCGTGCACGAGGTGAAAATTTTGTTCTACCTTTAGATGGTGTGGTAGCAAAACAAAGAGACCCAAAAATACGTAAGTGAGTGTACTTGGGTGGTTCAGCAAATAATTTTTTGAAAGGGGAAATATTACCAAGTAAAGGAGTTGGTAACCTGTTAATGATATATGCAGCAGTAAGCACACAATCCAGCAGTAAGCGAATGATTTTCATCATCCATAAGCTGTTCAAGAATCTTTACAATATTTCACAAAATAATCAGAGTCGGAAGCCAGAAAAATCAACCACATGCACATATGAACCAAATACCATTAAGAATACTTGAAATAAAATATATTAATCTCAAATAGTCATGATCTGAATAACACAAATAATCCTGGGTCACATTGCCCAAATACAAGAATAAATCCAAGTCTCAAAATATAGTTATTGTCCAAAATAAGTAACAAGAATAATAATAGCAAAATTCTAGCATCTAGTACATCATGTCACCAATACCATCTGGAACCTGTCCTCCAAAATCTGCAATTAAACGAATGCAGGAAAGAGAAAAAGAGAAAACACAAGTATCCGTCAATTGCAAGTTACGGGTCATAAATAATGTAGGATACAAGTACATGAGAAAACGAACTAGCAACATGGTACACTAAGAGGTACAGGTAACATGAGTCAAGTGTCAGGTAAACAGGTCAACATGTAACAGGTATCAGGTAACAGGTATACAGTTAAACAGGTAATCATGTAACAAGTATCAAGTATCAAATCTCATGTATCATGTAGCTAAATATCAAGCAAGCCTGTATCGTGTTCAAGTATCTTGTTCAGGTCTCATGTTCAAGTATTATGTATTAAATATCTTGTATTATTACAATCTAGGTAATACTTCATGTGCAATCCTTTTATTACATGGTTGTTACAGTCAATGCAGTTTCGCTTTAGATTTCTTAGTGGACCATAGAGGTCAGTATACTCAGGAATCAGAACAGAAATAGGTAAGGTTCATGAAGCAACAGGTACATGAATCATCCGATTCATGCAGCAACAGGTTCATGAAGCAATAGGTACACGACCAATAGGTCCGTGCAGCAACAAGTAACAGGTATATGAACCAACAGGTCCATGCCTCAACAGGTAACAGGTACATGAATCAACAGATCCATGCATCAACAGGTTCATGTATCAACATGAATCAAAAATGGGAAACACGGGCCCCCTTCCGAGTACATATTTCTGAACTATCCACTATTAGATCTTTCTCTTAAACTCCGGCTTGGTTATTTATTATTATAATCAGGCATGCATGTATGTGTCGCAAAATAAAGTAAGGATAACAGGGTATAAACATGTATCAAGTTCAGGATGCAAGATAATCAAGTACAGGTACAAGATATCACATAACAGGGTAAGACAACTAGCTTTCTAATTCAGGACAGCAAGACAGTATTGTACTAAAATAGTGATTCCTGCTACATCCAAATCTTAATCCGTTAAAGGATCTGGAAAATAGACTTCCACACGAATCCAGCGAGTATAATTAAGTCATATAGTGTTTCAGAAAATCACAACTCAAAACTGATTTGAAAACAGAAAACACGTTCAGACAGGAATCAGGAAAACGAATTCTTAGTCAGAAAAACAACATCAAAACCTCTTAAATAATTTCACAAAATATCTGGGGTATTCCCCAATATTTCCAGACTCAAAATATAAAGTTTCCGAATTTTTCAGGAAAAATAGATAAGCCATAAAAAATAAGAAAGCATCACGAAAACATAGTTTAGCAAATCTGGAAATCTCAACACTGCTGTACGAAAACTAAGATATCTTGCAATCAGTGAATCGAAATCCAATTCCGCCAAAGGAATATGAAAATAGATAAAATTTACTAACTTTCACATTTCACAAACATTTTTCATACAGTATAAGGAATCATGGTGAAAATAGGATTCTTTACAAAACAGCGAGCAAAATACAACACAAGTAGGTTTTAGAAACGAGCATGAAACATCACATAAAACTTATCAATAAAATTCATCATAATTCTGAGTAGTCCCTAATATCATAAAGAAACACTGACCAAAATATTGGATCTAGATAATATGTATAGAATAGTTCTTGAAAATAGTTAGTTAACAAAATTAACCCAAAACAGAATCTGGAATTGATCGACATTTTTGTACTAAAATAGTCATAACTCAGTCATACGAAATCCAAAACAAGCAAAACAAGTGGGGTTTGAAAATAGACAAAATTATCTAAAATTTATCTTTTATACAGGAATCAAGATACTGTCTGTAGCATAAACGAAAACAGCAATCAAAACAGAACACCCAGTAAATACAGATTTCACACTTCAAATCTAGGACATCATAACTTCAAGAATATTGATCCAAACACATCCAAACTTGAAATACAACCTGCCAAGTGTCTAAACATCATGCTTTAGTGTTATTAACAAGTCTACACCTATTATTACACATGGGTATTAATCCAAACACAATTTAACATCATTATTCACATACATGATTAAAAATCAAGAATTGGGCAATTCCTAGGTTATCACATATCAAGATTTGTGTCATGAGTCATGTACGGCCAAATTATCACAATAGAGACAAAACCCATCAAGGAAAACACAATCTTTGGTTGTCTCTAGACCCAACTACACTACATGTGAACTTTTTTACTTATATCAACCTAATGAATTGTAGTACAAGTTACTTGTCTTAATTTGGAGATGAAGAACGATGCAAATCAAAAGTGGGACCAAATCCCACGAACGAAAATTCACGAACTCCCGAACGATCCACACGCGCACTCGAGTACGCGCAATAAAAATTCCAAGAGAGAGTGCACAACAGCGGATGAAAAGGAAGCGGGAGAGATAAAGCAAGGAAATAGGGTTCAATGGTTTGGGAAAAATAAAAGCAGCAAGGATTGAAACTATATATAAGGATATATATACAGGGGTACATAAGAATTAGGGTTGAATAAAGGGAAGGGTGCATACAGATGCTGACGGCTCCAAAGAAAAGAATGGGACGGGTATGGGTGGAAACCAGGTGGGGAAAAAAAAGGAGCTCACGGTAGGAATATAAAGTAAGGCAAAAGGTGGGAATATATATTAGGTTCGGTTGGGTATGGGATTAGTAGATAATTAATAGGTGTAGTTTAGTTAAAGGGTGATTAATAGGTATGGTAATCCGGTAATGGGTAGGTAACTAACATGTGTATTAGAGTTGATAGGTATTAGTGTTGCATACTGGGTAGTCAATAGGTAATGGATTGGGTTATTTGGTATAAACGGGTTGGGTAGTTAAGGTTAAATGGGTAGGGTATTGTTGGGTATTGGGGATTTATATAATGGGTATGGGTAAATTAAAAAATAGGATAATTGGATTTATATAATAAAATCCAATAAGGAAATTTAAAAAAAATGCAATAGAAAAGTAAAATAAAATAAAATAACCAAATAATAAAAATATACAATTTGGACTTTATACTAATAATAATAATAAAAATAATAACAATAACAATAATAAATTAGGTTTAAAACAACAGTAATAATAAGACTAATAATAACAATAAAAATTCGAATTGGGTTTCAATATAAAAATCTTTGAAAATATTTAAGAATAAAGTCAATGATCGAAAACATATTTTAATAAAAAAATTCAAAAATACATTTTGATAAAAGAATTTGAAAACCGGAAAAATAATTTGCAAAATTTTTTTAAAAAAATACAGGAAATACACAAAAATACATTTTTGAAAAAACAGGGATTACACATAATCGCCCAAAAAATGGATTGGTAAGTTTTTGAAATTTTAATGCACGAGCAACCTCAAGAAGGTGTCGATGTTTGCGCTCAACGACACCATTCTGTTGAGGAGTATAAGGACAAGATGTTTGATGTAAGATGCCATTATCGAGGAATTTTTTTTAAGGGATAAGAACTCACTGCCATTATCAGATCGAAAAATTTTAACAGCAGTTCGGAATTGATTTTTGACTAGAGTGATGAAGTATTTGATAAAACCTTGAGAATCAGATTTAGATTTCATGAGAAAGATCCAAGTACATCTTGTGTAATCATCAACAATGGTAAGAAAGTACTTCTCTCCATGTAAGGTGGGAGTTGAATACCCTCCCCATATGTCACAGTGAATTCGCTCAAAAGGAAACGAAGTAGTAATCGAACTGTTTGGAAATGGTAATTTAGTTTGTTTTGCAAGAGGACAAATCTCACAAGAGCATTTTGAATGAGAAAAAGAAATTTCATTGAAATTATTGGATAAAAATTGCAATCTTCTAGATGACAAATGACCAAGACGATAATGCCATACAGACACATTACTTATGGAAGGACTACTAGATAAATAATATAAGCCTCCGACTTCTCTAGCTACTCCAATCGTCGTCCTCCTGGTTCGGTCTTGAAATGAACATTCAGTAGGTGAGAAAACAACGAGACAATCAAGAGACATACTGAGTTTGCTAACAGAAATAAGATTAAAACCGAAGCAAGGAATAAAGAGGACATGAGATAAAAGGATGGAAGGTGTGAGTTGAACATCACCAATGTGAGTAACTCTTGCAAAGACACCATTAGGTAGCTTAACAGGAGGAAAAGAACTAGTTGCAACAATATTTGAAAGAAGAGGTAGATCATAAACATTGTGATTTGTGGCCCCTGAGTCGACTATCCAAAGAATTCTAGATTGCATAGAAGAAAAACAGGATTTTAAAGAAGGAAGGCAAAGTTTACCTGTTAGATTCACACTAGGCTGTAAATTACCATCTTGGAGGATACTCAAGAGTTTCTGAAATTGTTCTGAAGTAAGAGATTGAGCAGATCGAAGTTTCTCAGTACTGGAACTGGTTTCGTGAATGCTAGTTGGCTTGTGTAGACGATGACTAGGCGGGAAACCACGTAACACATAACACTTTTCCTTGTAGTGACCATGACAGTGACAGTGATCACAATAAAGACGACCTTTGTGCTTTTGTTGAGATCCAGCTTTAGCATTGGCAGCTGGAATAGGAGTAACCGAAGAAGACGGGCCTCTAGTATTGATGTGGAAGGCTGCAGCATCTGAGATAGTTATGTGTTGATCAATAGAGGCAATAGCACGCTGGCGTTCTTCTTGCAGTATGAGAGAATAGGCTTTGTTGATCGAAGGTAATGGATCCATGAGGAGGACCTGTCCGTGGATGGCACCAAAAGACTCGTGGAGTCCTAAAAGAAATTGGATCAGTTGTTCACTATTCTGAGTAGACTGGAAAGTCTTTGATGCACCACACGAGCATTGGGGAAGGGGCTGCAATAATGTGAGTTCATCCCAAGTAGTTTTCAACTTTGTGTAATAGGCTGAAAGAGAAATAACACCTTGAGTGCACAAGGCAAGATCACGACGTAGCTGGAATATACGAGGAGCATTACATTGAGCGAAACGTTCATCAAGGTCCTGCCATATATCATTGGCATTCACAGCATAAATGATGCTTTCAGCAATTTCTTTGTTGAGGGAGTTGAGAATCCATGATTTCACCATGTCATTATATCGTTTCCAGAGAGCATAATCAGGTGAATCAGGGGACGGAGGTGTAGTGCAGCCATCAGCGACGGAAAGCTTGTTCTTGGCGCCTAGAGAAGTTTTCATGGCGCGATTCCAACTGGCAAAATTGTTGCCATCCAATACCTGGCTGACTAGAGCAGCTCCGGGATTATCAGAATGATGCAAGAAGAAAGGACTGGAGAACTCTGTAGTTGAATCATTGTTGTTTCGATTGCCATTGATTTGAGTGGAGGGTTCAATGGAGGACTTATTAGATGGAGGTTTTGTTGCCATGTTGATGATGAAGGAAGAAAGAACACTCTGATACCAAATTGGATCACAAGATGAAAGATGAGGAAAGATATTATTATGAAGTTAGAAACCTGTGAATATATAGTTACAAGTATAACAAACTCCACCAATAGTGTAGGATGGTTAACAAACTTACAACAGGCAATATACAAAATGCTTACAAACTCCTCCTATAGAGCTGCAGACTAACAAAACTTCTAACAGTATAGATCTTATCTCCTAATAAATTGGTCTCAACATATAGTCGGAACAATTTTCCTATTACCCGGAGAGTTATCGATTCCATAATTTATACAATTTGCTACTAGTCATTGGGAAGAAAATTCCTTAGCATGGTTACGGAATCTGGAAAAAAACAAATTTAGAAGCAATAAGAAAAATAGAAAGCTCTTCATCAAAACAAGAAGCGTTAGCAGCATTACTGAAGTTACTAATTGCTGACTTTACTAAAGAAGATCCAACTTCAGATAAAAACAGCGAAAAAACATTAATAAAAATAATGTTATGCGATATATGTATGCTAGAAAAATTTGTATCTACATACATAGGTTTAATATTTCAACTAAATACAACATTGCAGAAAACATCTTGGATTAAAAGATTTTTTTCTACAATTCCTTATCCTTGAAATTAAATTGTTCAAGAAAAATATGTCTAGTTAAGATTAAAAAATATATCATCAAACAAGAATGATGACACATCACATTCAACATGCATGCTTTCTCAAAAAAGCTTGTATAGATACTATGGAGCAAATTTGTGAGCAAGTCACAGCTCATAAACAAATGAATCAACAAATAAAATATTCAAAACTAGGATATTCTTGCTGTAGCAAATATTCTGAAGATATTAACTTAAAATTTTTGGATGTCCTCTAGAATATGAATTCGGAAAATGACCTATATCCTTTAAACAAAGGAAAATGCCTACATTCCTAATTACCCACAAAAAATGAAAACCGGAGTTTAAAAGAAAATACACAAAGAAGAAGAAATTCTCTAAAAATAAATTTCTTAAAAAACAAAAAAAATGCATGTAGTATTGTTTAATGCTATACACCCCTACACTTTTGAATGAATAAGAAAGTTTAAGACTTTCTTCCCATTCCATAACTTATCTAGACTTATATCACATGTTATAGTAAGAATGTAAGATTTTTTAAAATAGACATGCTGTTTATAAAGCCTCCGCTACAATTTTATAGGTGATTAGTATTATGATCATGCAGTTAACCTTTTCTATGGTGTACCGTTTTTCCTTCTCGCAAAACCATTTTTTTGTGGTGTATAAGGGGCAGTAACTTGATGAATAATACCATGTTGTTCCAGTTAACTGCCGAAGAAATACTCTCTCTATCTACAAAAAATTTAATTTTCCTTCAGGAGTTGATGTTTAACTTTCGATTTATAAATTGTAAACATAGTAAATGCTTTGTCGTTTGATTTTTTTAACATATGGAAAATCTACCAGTCAATAAAAGTAATGAATTACGAATTATATTTCACCACAACGTACTGACATGCACTAAATCCAAGATTTGAGATTATCTTTTCAAATTGTAAAAATTTTTCTTTGCTATTTGAATTTAACACAATTCACATTTGTCAAATCAAAACGGTTAATATTAAAATGGATTAAATATAACTTTTTAATGTTATTGATAAGATTATGGTTTCCATGTGCCGAATGATAATGCCATAAATTAGAAGACTACGGTATAAGAAAAAGATTTACCTTATTAATATTTAGTTTAACTATTCCATTACCAGAGAGACCCTTCTTGTTGAAGATTAATTGTTGGATTCAAATAAAACCAAAAGTTCCTTGCTACATAAATCTGCAAAACTGAATTATTTCTAATTTAGGGTATACGAAAAAACGTTAGGCAAAAGCTTATTCTTGATGTAAAATCTCGTTTCATAGTCCCTTTTCAATCATGTTGGTTTTCAATCATGTTGGCATGTCAGTTGGTTTTTTTAATACATTTGTTTGTCCCTATTGGAATGAGGTTGCTTGTGCGCTGTAGATAAATATTGTATTAAGATTACGGTTTTACATATTGGATTTCAGACTCATCTCGGCAAGAGGTGTTTCGTCTTGGATAGGAGATATTGGAGGGAATCTTGGGGAATTTAGATCATCTCGGATGTTCGTTTTGGACACTCAATAAATATATATTTTTTGTTGCTAAACAATATATTAAATGTTCTACATGTCATTTAACATTAGTGTATCTATTTACTACTTTCTAATGCTCTATAACTCTTAACACTTGTTGCATTCTTGTTGCAGGCCCAAAATGAGATACTTCAGTGCATACAAAAAGCCAAACAAACTGAAAACAAGATAGAGGAATTTGTAAATTCATGGTGTTGTAATGTTGTATGAGAAATATGCACTATTTGGCTACTAAATAGTCATTTGAATTTTGTAAATTATGGCTGCAAAGATTTAGTAAATTCATAATGTCATTTGGCAAAGGTTATTGGATGTTTCTCTAATTTGTGCTCTTTGTAATGCAGTTATGCAAAGTGTAGAAATCAAGAAAACCGAAGAAAAACATATTAGTTCAAAGAGTACCCTGTCGCATGTACAACTCATGAGCAATGCACATGTACAGCTTCATGTTCAAATCATTATGATGAGTAACAAAAGGTCTAGCAGCTTCTCCACCAGCTATCATATTCATCAGAACTATGTATTAGACAGGAAAGGTAGAACTCCATGAAGAAGATTTAGTATGAAAAGAAAGGTCCAAAACAAACCTCCAAGAAATCGAAATCATCGAGGAAACTGCGAATATAAGAAATGATCTTAGCTCTGGACATAAATATTTGCTTAACCTCACCGTTCAACATCAAGTCCTGGTATCTTTGACGATATCGAGTTTCCTATTAATATATGAAGAGCAACTTCAGTAATACTCTAGTTAATTTTGGCAAAGAATATATATATTGAACCAACAATACCTGCGCAACTAAAGATATTAATTATTCAGATAATTGTACAAATATGTTTGATCAAACTAACTATGGAGTATGCATTTTTCATTCAATTCCACTTAGTTGGCAAACACAAACAAGAGGATATATGAAACACCGGTAAAACTCTGGGTTGTACTACAAAAGTTTCAAAGCAACACAAAACATACCTGATCTTTCAGAATATATGTTTTAGGATTCCTTGTCATTCCTGGAACCCACTCAGTAGTTGGCTTCCCTTCTTGTTTTTGTAGACAATTCAAAGCAACAATTTAAAAACTAATAATCACCAAAAACAATTTAAACTACATACAAGAGATGAGTTTGTCATTATCCTAAAAACAATTTAAATTCCCCCAACTTGTCCTTTCAATGCAACCCATATAACTAGTTGCGTCAGGAACTTGAATCATCCACTGCAAAATTACTCATCACCGAATGTAAAGATTGGTAAAGTCTTATAATAAAATCTAATACCTGGGCAACACTGATTGTATTTTAACCATACACAACAAAGTAGCACATAACCATATAGAACAAAGTAGCACATAGCTGAAAATATTACGATATTAACAAAATATTTAACAAACAATTCCATGATAATTCACTGAAACTGAAGTATTACCTCCAGCAATGTACTCAACACTAAATTTTGAAACCATTTCAATATTTCATCATACCTAAGAATATACAAAAATGTCAGCATAGATAACAAGGAAACAAGCTGAAACAGAAAGAAACAAGCTGAAACAGAAACAGAAAACTGAAACAAGCTGAAACAGAATGAAACAAGCTTGGGGCTGTTGTCTAATAAACAAATCAAAGACCAAACAGTAAACCATATAACATAAATACAATCAATATAAAATTGCAAAGTGTACAATATTCACTTATAAATACTTAATGAGAGGATCCTCTCGTATTTCAATCAACAAATCAAGACTGTCCAAACCAAAATCAAGAGGAAATTGCAAGGTGCACTGATATGGGGTAGATGACGTGGCCCCATCCGGGCCATCAGATCCCCTCAAATTTCGCTCCTCCATGATCATCAGGTCAAAGCAGGTCCAACGGGCTTCAGTCCATTCAGGCCCACAAGCAAACGGGTCCGACCCGGTCCGTTAGGGATCTCAGACCTGTTTACTCCTGCCTATACCAGACCCCCTCATCATTTTTAAAGGTAATAAACTTTTTTCCACCTGAAACCTAGCTACTGTTGCTTTCTCAATGACTGATTAGATCGTCGGAAGGGCTGTCGCCCGGACTTCTCCCGATGTTTCCAGGCAGTGTGCAGGTACAAAAGACCGAGCCGAGCTACTAGATCCGAGCCGAGCACCGGGCCTCTACCTCTCTCCTGCTACTCCCGAGCCGGTCTTACAGCCTAGGATCAGATCGACGTCAGTACCACATCTTCCGCTATACAAATTACAACAACTCACACCTGTTGCCCTCACACCCCAAAAACAAATAGCATCAGGTTGATACCGTCTATGGGAAACTTTAGGTACTGAACCAGCCAGGGACGTCATCACAAGTCCAAACTCTTTCATGGCTCCCAAAGCAAGGAGGGCCATCACCTCCGGACGTCGTCCTGATCCCCCTCCCCATCACAGCCATGCGGACGCCCAGGGCTCTAATCAACCGTGGGTCAATGGCGTAGCCTGACTCGGACCAGGCGCTTCTCACTCAGTCGCGACTGACTTGCGGCGCTTCATCCAAAATCGGTAGGCCAGTCGAACCAGGGGAGGGTCCGCTTCCAACTCAGTCCCAAACTAGGGAAGACAGCCGGCCCCAGAACGGGAGCCGGGACATAGCCGCTCACCCCGAGGACCTCAACCATCGCGTGACCCGGTGGGGCAAGCCCCAGTCACGAGGGTCGAGTTTTAGAATTTTCGGGACGAAGTCCTCTAGGCAGTCCGAGGCGGTCCTAGGACCGAGGCGGGTAACGACTTCATCCCTCAGCCAGAAGCCCGGGGCGGAGAATCCCACCGGTTGACCTGCCCGCTTGAACAAGAAGATGCCGTCCTTCGACGCCTCTGAAAGATGGAGAACCGCCTTGCCCATTTCGGCGAGAGCGTGCCGATGCCGGGCCATGGTTATAGGCTGACCCGACCGCCATTTTCCACTCAAATCTTGGAAGCCGAAATCCCCAGAAATTTCAGGCCTCCCCAATTCGAGATGTACAATGGTGAGGGTGATCCTGCTGATCACATGGAAGGGTTCAAAACCCTCATGCTGATTCACAGCACCTCGGATCCTCTCCTATGCCGTGCTTTCCTTGCCACACTGTGTGGCCCGGCTCGGGAATGGTTCTCGGAGCTCCTCCTCAGTTCGGTCTTTTCTTTCGAACAGTTAGAAGTGAGTTTTCTAGTCCACTTCGTAACTAGCAGAAAGGTCGAAAAGACGAGCACGTCCCTTCTGGACCTCAGACAGAAGGAAGGGGAGCCACTCCGTGAGTTCGTTCAGAGGTTCACTGCCGAGGTGAGGTCGGCCACCTCTCTAGATGTGGGCATCACTTCCGTAGCTTTCTGACACAATGTTCGCCACGACCAGCTCAAGGCCTCCTTAGCCAAGAAACCGCCCATCGACTTCCCCGACCTGCTCAACAAGGTTGAGAAGTACATTCGGGTGGAAGAGGCCCTACACCCTGAGGGCGCCAAAGAAGCCATGGCCATAGGGAAGCACAAGGCGAACGATGCAAGCCTGTCAAGAAAGGCACGAAAGAGGCGGCCAATCTGAAAAGAATTCCTCCTGTCCCCCGCTTTGAAAGGTATACCTCACTGACCCAGAACGTGTCAGCAATCCTGATGGAGATCGAGGATAAAGGGATCATCCGACTCCCTCCCCGACCGAGCAACAACAAGAAGCGGGACCAGAGATTCTACTGTCGCTTCCACTGAGACAATGGGCACGAGATGGACAACTGCCGGACCCTCAAATACGAGACTGAGGCCCGCATACAATGGGGGTACCTAAGGCAGTTCACCCAGGATAACCCAAGAGATCGGAGGGATCCGAGGCCTTCACCTCCCCATCGAACGACCAACCGACAACCCGAGCGCGACCCCGAGACTGAGGAGACCGGAGGGCAAGCCATCCTACACTGTGTCCATGGTGGACCCCTGGGAGGGGAATCCAATAATTCCCGTAAGGCCTTCGTCCGAGTGGTTAACTCTGTTCGAGACCATCCTTCCTCCCAGATTTAGCAGTGACCAGTCTCCTTCTTCGGAGAGGACCTGGAGGGAGTCCGGCTCCTGCATTGCGCCACCCTCGTCATCAGCCTCATCATGGCAAACTTTGAAGTTCGCCGAATACTCATGGACAACGGAATCTTAGTTAACATGCTCTTCTTGAAAGCATTTGAGAACCTCAAGATTCCTCGAGATAAGCTAAAGCCGGCTGAGTACACCCTTCACGGGTTCTCGGATGCCCCTGTACAAATCAAAGGGATCGTGACACTGGATGTAACAACCGACACGACCCCTATCATACGGACCAAATCAATGGACTTCATGGTGGTCAACGTCAAGGCGACGTACAATGCCATTCTCGGCCGACCTGGGCTCTGCTCGTTTCAGGCCATCCCCTCGGCCTACCACCTGAAGTTGAAGTTCCCCATTGACCTCGGGTGGAATCAGGAGTCTGCACGTTTGTACTACATGATCGCGGTAGGAGGCGGGGTGTTTTCCCTTGACGTAGTCGAGCTTCCACCTAAAAGAATCCAGCCCAAGTTAGAACCCATGAACGAATGAGAGGAGGTCTCATTTGAGGCCGAAGACAAGTCTAAGTGGTTCCTGTGAGCCGCTCCCTTTCCCCCGACCTTCGACCAAGCCTGATTGATTGCATCCGCCGCAATATCGACCTATTCGCTTGGACCCCGTCCGACATGCCCGGGATTTCCGAAGACCTGATCATGCATCGGCTGAGCGTTGCCCTGTGTTCTAAGCCGATCCATCAGAAGCGATGCAAGTTCGCCCCGGAAAAGCAACAAGCTGTAAAAGTGGAGGTGGACAAATTGTTGTCCGCCCGGTTCATTCAAGAGGTCAGCTATCCCGAGTGGCTGGCTAACATTGTGATGGTGAAGAAGGCCAGTGGGAGCTGGAGGATCTGCATAGACTTCACGGACGTCAACAGGGCGTGCCCCAAAGACCCTTCCCCCTCCCGAGCATCAATGTTCTGATCGACACAACGTCGGGTCATGAGCTACTGACCTTCATAGATGCCTTTTCAGGCTATAATCAAATCTGAATATTCCCTCCGGACATCGCCAAAACATCCTTCGTTACCAACCAGGGTCTTTACTGTTACCGGGTCATGGCATTCGGGCTCAAGAACGCCGGAGCCACCTACTAGAGACTTGTCAACCGAGTTTTCAAATATCAGATCGATCATAACATGGAGGTATACATTGACGACATGCTCGTCAAGAGCCGGTGAGGGCAGGACCATGTCGCCGACCTTGAGGAAGCCTTTGGCGTTCTTCGGTCCCACAACAGGAGGCTCAATCCTGCCAAGTGTGCCTTCGGCATCTCCTCAGGAAAATTTCTTAGGTTCTCCATTAGCCATCACGGTATAGAGGCAAATCTCAAGAAGATCCAGGCCATAATAGACATGGCCCCTCCCAGAAACATTAAGGAGGTTCAACGGCTCACGGGAAGACTAGCAGCCATTGGCCGCTTTCTCTCCAAGTCTAGAGAGAAATCCCTCCCCTTCTTCATGGCTCCGCGGGGAGCAAAAGGCTTCCAATGAGGCGACCCCCAACAATAGGCGTTCGACCAGTTAAAGTCCTACCTCGCCAACCCCCCACTTCTGAGCAAACCCGAACCAGGCAAACCCCTCTTTCTGTACCTTTCAGCCTCGAAAAACCGCTCAGTGGCTGCTCGTCCGGGAGGACGACGGAATTTAGAAGCCTCTCTACCATGTGAGCAAAGTCCTACTCTCGACAGACACCCGATACGCAAAGATGGAAAAGGTTGCTTACGCCCTGGTCATGGTCGTGCGAAATCTCCATCCTTATTTCCTGACCCACTCGATCCAGGTCCTTACGGACCAGCCTCTTAAGGCCGTCCTCCACAAGCCCGAGAGTTCCGACATCTTAGTCAAGTGGTCGACGAGCTGGGCCAGTACGACATCGACTACCAGCCCAGGACAGCCATTAAGGGACAGGCCTTCGCCGAATTGATCACAGAGTGCACTATCTCCGAGCCGTCCGACTTTCAAGAGGTAGATCCGGTTTCGAAAGTTCATGTCGACGGCTCGTCTTACGAGGTAGGAAATGGCACAGGCATCATCCTCAAAGGTCCCGACAACTTCATTCTCCAGTATTCTCTTTGCCTGATCTTCCCAGCCTTTAAAAATGAGGCTGTAGAGGCTATGATCACAGGGCTCACCCTAGCGCACAAGGCTGGGCCCATGCAAATTAGGGCCTTTAGTGGCTCCCAGCTCGTGGTCAACCAGATCACCGGGGAGTATGAGACTCGTGAGGCACAGATGGTCCGATACTTGGTGGTAGTCCAGCAACTCTTAACGTCTTTTGATTTTTCCTCAGTAGAACGGATCCCCAGGGAGCAAAATGCCTAGGCTGATTCCTTGTCAAAACTCACCTCTTCATCCTTCGAAGGCCTCGACCGCACCGTCCTAATCGAAGTCCTCCTTAAGCCCAACATCGACCTCCCCGAAGCCTTCTGCCTCACCACCAAACCTAAACCAGACAACTGGATGACTCCCATCTGGAAGTTCCTGGCGGAGGGGGAGCTTCCTCAAGATCCGGACGAGGCGAGAAGGACCAGGGTTCGTTCAGAAAGATTCATCATAATCAACGAGATACTCTTCAAGCGCTCGTACACAACAGCGGACGGCAGACCCTACCTTCGCTGTCTGGCCCCCGATGAGGCCAAATACGCTCTGAAGGAACTACGTGAAGGAATCAGGGGGTGTCACATGGGGAGCAGGTTGCTCACCAGAAAATTCCTAAACCACGGGTACTACTAGCCGACCATGTTACAAGACGCCCAGGACCTCGTCAAAAGGTGAGGCCCCTGCCAACCTCCTCGGTGAAATGGCTTCCATAAGCCAACCTCCGCTCCCTGGCCAGTTCGACCCCTTTTGCTATGTGGGGAATGGACTTGGTTAGCCCTTTTCCAAAAGCGACTGGCCAAAGGAAGTTCCTGGTGGTGGCCATCGAACACTTCACCAAATGGATTGAGGCAGAGCCCCTGGCCACGATCACAGAACACCAAACTCAGCAATTTTTTTGGAAGCGCATCATCTGTCGGTTCGGGATCTCGCAGGTACTCATCACAGACAACGGGACCTAATTTGTAGGCAAGAACTTTCGGAAGTTCTGCGAAGACATCGGTGTCCAACAGCGCTTCCCATCAATATGTCATCCTCAGTAAAACGGCTAGGCCAAAAACACGAACTGTCAAATCTTTGACGGCCTCAAGAAACAGTTGGATAATTCATCCAAGGGGCTGTGGGTCGACGAGCTGCCGAGCGTACTCTGGGCGCACCGGACGACGAAGAGAATCTCCATGGGTGAGTCACCGTTCAACCTAACCTATGGCACAGAGGCAGTTATCCCCTTTGAGATCGCGCTCCCAATGCCAAGGATCATGGCCTTTGGAGAGGAGAACAACTCAACGAACCTTAGAGCCAACTTGGATCTAATCGACGAGGTCACGGAAAAAATCTGCCGTCAGAAAAAGCATATACCAATAACGGATCAAGAGGTTTTATAACAAGAAGGTTCGCCCCACCGACATCAAGTAAGGTGACCTCGTGCTCAGAAAGCTAGCAGTATCCGACCCCAGCAAAAAGAGAAAGTTTGCTCCTAATTGGGAGGGCCCGTATAAGGTCTCTGAAGTGGTACACCCCGGCACGTGCCGACTCACAGACCTAGAGGGCAGAGTAGTAAAGAGGCCCTGGAATGCGGAACACCTCATCAAGTACCTCGAGGGAGGGGGCTAAAACAACTTATGTAATCGGCACCACGTGCCTCTCTTTTGTTTTTGTGTAAATAATAAAGTGTAAACCTTGGCATTTCCCATATAATTTTTATTTTTGTGCGACTTTCCGTGCATTCGCCACACCCTAGCTTTTCTACTAGCATGGGAGCTCGATATTCGGCATTGACCTTGAGCAATGTCCTAGATTTCTCAAGCTGTATGGGCTAGGCGCTCGGCGATCACCTCAAGCCACACCCTAGCTTTTCTACAAGTATGGGGCTCGACATTCGGCATTGACCTCGAGCAACACCCTAGCTTTTCTATAAGCATGGGGGCTCGACATTCGACATTGACCTCGACCCACACCCTAGCTTTTCTACAAGTATGGCGGCTCGACATTCGGTATTGACCTCGAGCAATGCCCTAGCTTTTCCAAGCTGTATGGGATAAGCGCTCGGTAATGACCTCGGGCCACACCCTAATTTTTCTATAAGCATGGGGGCTCGACATTCGGCATTGACCTCGAGCAATGTCCTAGCTTTCTCAAGCTGTATGGGCTAGGCTCTCGGCAATCACCTCGAGCCACACCCTAGCTTTTCTACAGGCATGGGGTCTCGACATTCGGCATTGACCTCGAGCAATGCCCTAGCTTTCTCAAGCTGTATGGGCTAGGCGCTCGGCAATGACCTCGGGCCACACCCTAGCTTTTCTACAAGCATGGGGGCTCTACATTCTGCATTGACCTCGAGCAATGCCCTAACTTTCTCACGCTGTATGGGCTAGGCGCTCGACAATGACTTCGGACCACACCCTAGCTTTTCTACAAGAATGGGGGCTTGACATTCAGCATTGACCTTGAGCAACGCCCTAGCTTTCTCAAGTTGTATGGGCTAGGTGCTCGGCAATCACCTCGAGCCACATCCTAGCTTTTCTATAAGCATGTGGGCTCGACATTCGGCATTGACCTCGAGCAATGCCCTAGCTTTCTCAAGCTGTATAGGCTAGGCGCTCGACAATGACCTCGGACCACACCCTTGCTTTTCTACAAGCATGGGGACTCGACATTCGGCATTGACCTCAAGCAATGCCCTAGCATTCTCAAGCTGTATGGGCTAGGCGCTCGGCAATAACCTCGGGCCACACCATAGCTTTTCTACAAGCATGAGGGACTCGACATTCGGCATTGACCTCGAGCCACACCATAGCTGTAACGCCCCGAATCCCAAATACACTGAATTCGAGATGTTCTACAGGATCTTTTCACTTTCTTAGCACACTTTTACAGGGAAATTAAAACTTTGCATCATACATCAGAGTTTACATCATAATTACATCTTTCTTTTGCACAGCGGAAGTAAAATACAACAATTGAATACAAGTACAACAGCTTGATAAAATCTTTAAGCATCCAAATCCTCTTTAATCTTTTGCATAACATTTACCTGCATGTTAGACTGTGGGTACGTCAGTTTATTCAACCGACGATCATTATACACGGCCGTCCTCGCTTGCCGGAAATAGTATAACTTAACATTTCATATTTAACAAACACAAACTTGTCACATTCAGACTAAAGGGACTACCCTATTGATGTCGTGTTGTGATTGTGCACTTAGTCCTTAATGCAGTTAATTATATGACACTAATGCACACTTGTTCGGATTCTATGCATCCCATACTACATAGGTCCGAGGGCAAGCCCTTATTCGTCTTCATCTTTATAGGGTTCAATCCCCCGTTATGATCTAATCTACTACTGTAATTACGGTAAGTATCCTAGATGTTATCTGACCTACGAACTCATGTTTAGGCACTCTGGAGTAGTATCCTCACCCAGACGCATCATGGGAATTCCTGGGATACGCTCTCACCATAAACATGACACCACCCGTAGTCTTCAAACATCCCACGAGCGTCGCCACTGGGACGGTACTCTGGAACAGTATCCTCACCCAGACTCGTCATGGGAATTCCTGGGATACGCTCTCGCCGCTACCCAGGGCCCTCATACTCCGTGTTTTTCTCTTACTTTCATCACGTCTTCACTATGCACTAGTCCTTAGTTTTATTTAAAAATCATGAACAAAATAATCACTAGAGTTAGCCTCTCCATCGACCGGACTTATTCATTTAATTCATCATGACCAACCTCGGTCTAATTTCAATTCAATTCACTTTTCTCAATGCCGGGGAGACTTAGCTACTCTATTTCAAATTTCATTTCACAATCTTTAACTCCTGACAATTTCCATGTCGAGTTTCATACTCATTCTTTTTCAATTCATGATTACACTTTATTCACAAGTCCACGATGATACTTTTAATTCATGAGTTCAAAATGAAAACAATTCGTGCATATAGCCAACAATTTCTTTTCCTTTTTCATAAATCATGGTTTTTATTTTCATAACCATACATGAATTTATACAACTTCATAAAATCACATTTCAACCTTCATATTTCATATCTTGCACAATACTCATAATGAAAATAAATAAAATCATGTCACGCCACAAGCACTTATGCCAATTACTTTATAATAGCCTATCTTTATAAGTTATAAAAATCACAAGTGTATATCTCATAACCAAAGCTCCATTTATGCTTTTTATTCACAAACCATATTGTATTTCATTCTAAAAATACCCAAATCACTCTTATAAAATTCCTTGTATTTTTATGAGAATTACCATATTTATTTCATAATTTTTGGACTTCAAAAACACCCAAAAAAAAATATTTTTTTCCAATATGCCAAAGGCAAGAATCGAACCAGGCGCCACACCAAGACCAAACAGAGCGCCGACCACTAGGCCGAACTCGGCTCACGTCATATAGGCGACTGGGTTGTATATAACCCTTAGGTTCGCTGCTTACTGTTTTGGGGTAATTTTAAAAAAAGAAGTGTTCGGCCTGGGGTTCGAACCGTGCGACACAGAGAAGCCAACCGGGGTCCCGACCACCTGAGCCACTGGCTCGGGTTGTCACTAACCCAAATCAAATCCCGTTTGTATTATTTTCGTACTGTTTTGAAAGTAACTCGATATTCATTAAGCCATAGCTTCTTATTACTTTGATAAAATTTTATAAAAACTTCCAGATTAGATCCTCAGTCATAAAAGTTCATACCAGTAAAATAATATAATTTTTGGTGCTAATAAAATATATTTTTCACACACAAAAATCCAAAATTAATTCATTAAACTACAAAATTTGCATTTTCGACATTGCCATACATTTAATCTACTAGTCTTTTATTCACTAATTCCATGGTGATAATTTACTGATATTATTTATTAATTCAACCATCACATATAATTCCCATAGTCCACATTCATATCAACATGAAGGTCCATCTATCACAATTAACAAGTGTACATTATGTCTCTAATCATAACAACAACACTCTTAATTCAATTTAATCACTATCACAACTTCACAATAATAAACATGGGGTAATCTACACACAATTTAATCTTAATACTAGAGCCATATAAGTTATTCAATACATTTCAATCAATTCACATGCTAACTACTCAAATTAAGTGGGCTCTTTATAATATTTTTCATGCATCTTTAATGGTGTAAAATTAACATGGATCTACTTTAGAAATATAAAATGTTTCACCCACCTCAATTGGAGAGAAACACAAACAAAAGTAATCGAATCCTTGTAGATGAACGCACCGCCTCCTAGCAAAAAGCGCTCAAGCTCCAAGCCTCCAAGCCTATGCCGAATGCTTCCTTCAAGCTCCACCCGATGCTCCTTGATGATGCCGGCCACTCCAAGCACACAAAACCCACACAACTCTCTTATCTTTTATAACTCCCACAATAATAATAATACTATAAATTAGAAATACACTTTGCATATGAAAAGTTAGCCATGAGGGGGGGGGGGGGTATTTATACAAAAAAATGAGGGGAATGGAGGGCTAAGATCATCTTGGTGGTTGTTGGATGAAGGGTTTAGATCAAAGTAGAAGTTACAAGAACTACCCACTTCCTTGAAACTACCCCCATGTTCTCCACACCCAAACTCAAAAGTTCCCTCCAAAAAGAATGCTACCGGCCATCCCTTAGAAGAGTGTGCATTGCACGTGTACGTGTAGTGCACGTGCATGCAACTAGGCCAATTTTGTACATTTCAAAATTGTATAAAAATAATTTTGTTTTAAAAAAAAGTCTTCTACATGACAAGTTTAATTAAAATTAATTAATTCATGGGCTTTCTTTTTGGGCCAAAATAATTTTATAAAAATAATTAAAATAAAATTGCTTTTGGGCTTTTAAGAAAAGGCTTTTTAATTAAATCAAAGAAGGCTTTTAAAGAAGGCTTTTTGTACTAAAATAATTTGAGAAAATTATATTTAAACATACACATCTTGATAAAATAATCTAACAAAATATATTGCACGTGCACAACACGTGCAAAATAAATAATTTCTCATTAATTGAAAAATCAGGGTATTACAATAGCTTTGCTACAGGTATGTGGGCTCGACATTCGGCATTGACCTCGAGTAATGCCCTAGCTTTCTCAAGTTGTATGATCTAGGCACTCGGCGGTAACCTCGAGCCACCGCCTAGCTTTTCTACAAGCATGGGGCTCGACATTCGGCATTGACCTCGAGCAATACCTTACCTTTCTCAAGCTGTATGGGCTAGGCACTCGGCAATCACCTCGAGCCACACCCTAGGTTTTCTACTAACATGGGGGCTTGACTTTCGGCATTGACCTCGAGCAATGCCCTAGCTTTCTCAAGCTGTTGGGCTAGGCGCTCGGCAATGACCTCGGGCCACACCCTATCTTTTCTACAAGCATGGGGGCTCGACATTCGGCATTGACCTCGAGCAATGCCCTAGCTTTCTCAAGCTGTATGGGCTAGGTGCTCGACAATGACATCGAACCACACCCTAGCTTTTCTACAAAGCATGGGGGCTCGACATTCGGTGTACACTACAGGCAGTGTCCTAAGCTTTCTTACAAGTCGGAGGGATAGAAAAGAATCAAATTTCATTCATCATAACGCCTTGAATGGCCACAGTACAATAGAGATTATTATAATGGTTCTTTTTACCCCAACCTAAGTATTTCTCGAGGGACTTTATTGGCTAACACAGACCATCTCGAGCCCCACCGAGCGGGTCCATCCTCCATTATGCTCGTTCGGCACCACCGGCATCGCCAGTGTAGACCTCCCAGCAACAGAGCTTTGTTCATCAGCCAGCCTCACCATTTCCAGATACAGGGTCAGTGAGGAACCCAAGACAGAGGTGCCGCCTCCCCCGAAAGGGCCAAACCGGATCTGCCTGTGCCGAGCATGACCTTCAGCCTCTGAATTTCCAGCTCCTTCTCCACCACGACCTCATGGAGAACAGACTCAGAGGTCGATTGCCTGGTGGAGGCATCAGACATCGACCAGTCCGTCTTGGCACTCCCCCAGTCCCGATCGGTTGTAGCCTTCTTCAGATGCACCGCCTCTAAGCTGAGCTCCTTGGACTTGTTCATGAAATAGCTCACGTCGACTTCCCAATCACGAGCCTATTTGCTATAAAGAATCAAGACACTCTCCTTTGAATCCAGCATGTTCCGAAGTTGCCTGACCTCGACAGAACTGCGGTTGGCTCCTAGGGTCTCTTCCATCTGACAAAAAGGAGAGGAAACAAGATTTCACTCCAAGCTTTTTAAAAACGACAAGTCATAACAGGTCGGCCAAAAAACACATGTTTATATTAATCTCAAAAAAATAGTTACAAAAAAGCGGTGGCCAGTCCGCGCTCGGCTAATACAGAGAAAAAGAAGAAAATATAAAGACTACTTCTTAGGAGGGATCTGCACCTCTTCGTCGGCGGTCGCTCCCCCTGTCCCTCTCTCCATGCTCGGGTCTTTTGGCGCCTCGTCACCCTCACCTCTGGGGGTCAGTGGGAGCATGGGCAGCTGCCAGCTATAGTGGAGGTGGTCGATCTTCACTTGAGGGTAAAGGAGCAGAAAGTGCTCCTTCGCTCGATCATACGCCTCGTCTTGGGCGTTCATAAGCTCCTCCCCTGCCGCAGCCTGCAGCTCCTCATACTCCGCAACCGCCTTTCCTCGGACCTCCGCCAAAGAACGGAGGTGCTGGTTCTGTTCGGAGGCGAGGTCATCTTGAAGGGCATGTAGCGCACCCTGAGCTGCCGTTAGTACGATCTTCAGGTCCTTCGCCTCACATAGGTACCTGTCGGCGTTCTGCTTCTCAATCGCCAACTCCTTCTCGAAGCACCTCTTCAGTTGCGCCCCGACCTTCAAGACCTCAGCAACCTTACGGATGCTGGAGCTTGGTGCCGACTCTGGCGCGTCTCTAGCCGAGGGGGCCTTCTTCGATTTCCTATGGTGCCACTCCGAGGGGCCCTCGGAGCCCCCTAGGCAGACCCCGCCTGCAGTGCTGCCTTCTCGGCCCTTCTCTTCTAGGCCAGAGCCTGCATGGCTTTCCTTGCGTCGAGCTTTGACTAATCCATCACTGCAGAGAAAAAAAGGGAATGTTAAAACAAAAGTAGAAAGTTAAACAAAAAAGGAACGAAAACATACAAGGGTCGGCTGGGCTCAGTCCGGTCCGGGCTAAGTGCAATTCTGTCACATTCGGCCAACCGATGTTGGGTCCTCGACAATCCTATCAACATCTGCCCACTCCTCCTCAGTCAAGTCCCTTCGCCTCGGAGGTTTGTGGTTCGGCTTATAGAAATTCCAAACTGTGGGAATCTCCCAAGGCACCTCGCTTCGGACCACGAAGTACTTAGCCTTCCTCCCCTTGATGGAATCTTAATGCTCGTGCACCACCTTCTTATGGGGGCGAGGCGATATGTAGTAGATGCCCTCCTGATCTTCGAGCGAGCTAACCCCTAAGACGACCTGGAAATACTTCAGCTTCAGGGGCACCTTCTTCTCTTCGCACTTAAGAATGAAGCAGGCCAACTGCTTCCACGAGTTGGGGCCGTACTGCATTTGACAGAGGTCCCCCCACCTCAGCACCCGCTTGATGAATGGATGCAACAACAGCCTTAACCCCAAGACGAAAACATCCTCGGGAAACATGTAGTATTTAGGGGCCAACACGGTGGTAGGGCGAAGACCGGGGCTCGGGATCATCAGCACGTACTCTCGCCTGATGAAATAACTAGCCCTTATCACAGGTTGGTAGTCGGACTTCAGGACGCAATGAACCTTGTCCATCTGTATCTGTGCCCTGTGCCAGTTAAGATACCTCTACGCCAAATTGAACCAAGTTCTCGACATCATCCAAGTACATCCTGATAGACCGCGGGTTCTTGTAGTATGGGACATTGAGCACGTGTGTTGGCTCGAACTCATCTGGTGTCATCGGCAGGTGCCACTTCCTCTTCTTCTTCCGGATGCAAGGAGCCTTCGGCGGAGACGGTGTCGCCAAAGGTGGGAGCGGGGGGAGAGCCTGTCCTTCCTTGTTACCTTCCTTATCCTCCTCTCCCTCAACTCCTCCCTCACATCCTCCCTGATCAACCACTCCCACGTCAACCTCCTCACCTAATACCTCGACCTCTCCAGTAGAAGCGGACTCTACCATGGGTGGCTTACGGCTTTGGAGCGGCACCACGTCCAAAACTTGGTCGTCTAAATCCCAGGACATGGAGTCCGACTAACGATCCCTCTCCAAAACTGAGAGTGCGACATAATAAAAAATACTAACCTGTATTTCGTGAACTGAGAGATCAACGGAGAAGTCGTCGTCGGTGGGTAGAGAGAGAAGCTCATGTTGTTTAGAAAGAGAAAGCAAAGTGAAGAAATGGTGAGGGTGGGGGGGGGATTTATAGAGTGACTAACGATGCCTTAAATTCTGCGTTGGAATACTAACCATTCAATCTTGATCATCAAGATCTAACGGCTGATGAGATTTTGACACCTCAAATTCTACATTGGAATCCCAATCGGTTCAATCTTGATCATCAAGATCTAACAGCTGATAAGATTTCGATGCCTCGAATTCCACCCCTATGACGTCAACATCATATACAACGTCCTAGCTTTCACAAAAGCTATATGGGATCAACACTCAGCAGTGACCTCGAGCCACCACCTAGCTTTCACATGAAGCGATGGGGCTCGACGCTCGGTGATAACCTCGAGCCACCACCTAGCTTTCACACAAGCAGGGGGCTCGACGCTCGGAAGTGACCTCGAGCCGCACCCTAGATTTCACACAAAGCGATGGGGCTCGACGCTCGGCAGTGGCCTCAAGCCACCACCTTGCTTTCACAACAAGCAGGGGGCTCGATGCTTCGCAGTGACCTCGAGCCATGCCCTAGTTTTCACAACAAGCAGGGGGCTCGACGCTCGGCAATGACCTCGAGCCACCACCTGCTTTCACGACTAGCAGAGGGGCTCGATGCTCGGCAGTGACCTCGAGCCACCACCGAGCTTTCACACAAATAGGGGGCTCGACGCTCGACAGTGACCTCGAGCTACACCTAGCTTTCACACAGGCAGGGGGCTCGATGCTCGATAGTGACCTCGAGCCATGCCCTAGCTTTCACACAAAGCGATGGGGCTCAACGCTCGGCAGTGGCCTCGAGCCACCACCTAGCTTTCACAACATGCAGGGGGCTCGACGCTCGGCAATGACCTCGAGCCACCACCTAGCTTTCACAACGATCAGGGGGGCTCAACGCTCGGCAGTGAACTCGAGCCACCACCTAGCTTTCACAACAAGCAGGGGGCTCGACGCTCGGCAGTGATCTCGAGCCATGCCCTAGTTTTCATAACAAGCAGGGGGCTCGACGCTCGGCAATGACCTCGAGCCACCACCTGGCTTGCACAGGCAATGACCTCGAGCCACCACCTGGTTTTCACAACTAGCAGGGAGGCTCGACGCTCGGCAGTGACCTCGAGCCACCGACCTAGCTTTCACACAAGTAGGGGGGCTCGACGCTCGGCAGTGACCTCGAGCCACACCTAGCTTTCACACAAGCAGGGGGCTCGACGCTCGACAGTGACCTCGCGCCATGCACTAGCTTTCACACAAAGCGATGGGGCTCAATGCTCGGCAGTGGCCTCGAGCCACCACCTAGTTTTCACAACACACAGTGGGCTCGATGCTCGGCAATGATCTCGAGCCACCACCTAGCTTTCACAACGAGCAGGGGGGCTCGACACTCGACAGTGATCTCGAGCCACCACCTAGCTTTAACAACAAGCAAGGGCTCGATGCTCGGCAGTGACCTCGAGCCAAGCCCTAGTTTTCACAACAATCAGGGGGGCTCGACGCTCAGCAGTGACCTCGAGCCACTACCTAGCTTTCACAAAAGCGGGGCCTCGACGACGCTTGGCAGTGACCTCGAGCCACCACCTAGCGTTCACACAAGCAGGGGGGTTCGATGCTCGGTAGTGACCTCGAGCTACCACCTAGCTTTCACACGAAGCGATGGGGCTCGATGCTCGGCGGTAACCTCGAGCCACCACTTAGGTTCACACAAGCAGGGGACTCGACGCTCGAAAATGACCTCGAGCCACCACCTAGCTTTCACACAAGCAGGGGGGCTCGACGCTCAGAAGTGACCTCGAGCCATGCCCTCGTTTTCACAACAAGCAGGGGGCTCGACGCTCGGCAATGATCTCGAGCCACCACCTGGCTTTCACAACAAGCAGGGGGCTCGACGCTCGGCAATGACCTCGAACCACCACCTAGCTTTCACACAAGCAGGGGGCTCGATGCTCGGCAGTGACCTCGAACCACCACCTAGCTTTCACACGAAGCGATGGGGCTCGACGCTCGGCGGTAACCTCGAGCCATCACCTAGCTTTCACACAAGAAGGGGGCTTGACACTCGACAGTGACCTCAAGTGTAATATCCCGGTTGGATATTATATTTGTATTATTATTATTTTTTAAAATTAAAATATTTTAATGAAAATTTCTTGGTTTTACTAATAAAAATTTATCTGTATATATATACTAGTAAGTATATATATGTATTGTATCGGTTTTGTGTACTTGTACAAAATCCTGTAAAATGCATTTTTGAGAAAATATCTGTAATATCCCGGGCTGATATTAAAAGTTTTTATTTTATTTTAATTTTCAGAATTGAAATATTTTTGATGGATATTACCTGGTTTTACTAATAAACATTATCTTTATATATATACCAGTCTGTATACATCTGTATTGTATCAAATTGGTACTGAAATCTTCCGAGCTGGTAATAAAATTATTTTTATTATTATTTCTGAATTAAAATATTTTTGGTGGAGATGATTCGTTTTAATTAATAAAAATTATCTTTATATATAGATGTATGTACGTATATGTACTATATCAATTTCGCACGTTTGTACGAAATCATGTAGTATGTGATTTTGGGAAAATGTCTTTTATTTTTGATCAATCATGATCAAATAGAAGGTTAGGATTGGATTAGGGTTTGATTGCAATATTAATTTGCAAATTGAACATCAAATTGTTGAGCCACAAGAATGAGAACACTTGGTTTCATTCTCAACCACAAAACCCAACCCTCTTCTCCTATAAACCCCCCCTCCCCTACTATGGCCTGCCACACACACCCAAGGGAAAGAAGCCCCTTTTCATTTGTTCCTTCATCTCATCTCATCTCATTTCATCTTGTTCTTTTATACTTCTACTCCTACTGGTTTTAAATTAGAAAAAAATTTGAGAAGAATAGAAATGAAAAAGAGATAAAAATCAAAAGAAAAAGAGTGGTTTATTTTGCTTGAGTGTTCTTGAAGAGGAGCAAGAACAAGGAAGGAGAAGAAAGAGCTAGCAAGTCCTTCCAATGATTTTTGGGTGGGGGTTTCTTAACTCATTGTTATTGTTTTGTTGTTTTTATTTGCTTGTTATGTAGACAAATAGAACTACTTTCATGTGCATATTGAAGAACTTGGACTAGAATAAATTGCATATGAAGATTGAAGTGGTAGAACACAAGAAAAACCTTAAAAACCCAATCTTTAAAGTTGTATGTTGTTTTTATGCTTATAAATTAATTACTTATGCTAAAGTTGGAATTTTGACTCCAAATTAATTTGAAAGCTTCTTGTATGTGTTACTACCATGTTCTAATTTTTGTAAATTTTGTTGGGTTAATTTGATAAGTCAAACAAACGGTTCCCCCAAAATAGCGAGCTTTTAAGCAAATCACTGCTTTGGTTATTTTTTTGCATATGTTCAAAGAGCAGGAGTTTGAATTCCATAAGGAATCTGAGAAAGTTGTAGTAGATGTTCTCCCCTTTCCAAAATGTCCAATTTTGTTAGATTCCGACAACTATAGCAAAAGTTGTGAGCTTTGCAAGTTTCAGCTTTTGCTGTCCTTTTTGTTGTTCTTAAAATGTGTTCAAAGAGATGTATTTTGAGCTCTATAAGGAATCTGAAAAAATGGTCAACTAGAAAGTTGTAGTAGATGTTCTTAGATTTCCAAAATGTCCTATTTGGTTAGATTACGATAAGCGGAGTAGGAATTATGACCTTTACAAGTCACAGCAGCTGGCCTTTTGGCTGAAGCTTCACTGTTTAGATTGTTTGTAACCCCTGTTTTCATTAATACGTATTTTTAAAAGTATTTTTCCGTATTTAAATCTTTAGTATCTTATGATTATTTTTCCTTAATTGATTTTATTATTTTAACTATTTTTATGAACCCAATAGTTTGACTATTTATTAAAAACCCAAGTTTGTATTTTGATTTTACTATTTGTTAATAAGAAACCCAATTGTTTATTTTTAAGCCCAAATTCGTATTTGATTTTATTAAGTTAATCCAAAGCCCAATTGTTTAACTATTATTTAAAGCCCAATTCTATGTTTGATTTTTATTATTTTATTAAATTAAATCTGAGCCCAGAAATCTAGCCCAACAACTTAATTGTTTCATTTGAATATTTTGAACCATTTTAAAGCCCAAGCCCAAATCCACTAAACCAGAACTCATACAATTGTACAGACCCCCTATCCGTATACAATATTTTCTTCACCCCACTTTTCTGTTCCGTACTCCAACTTCCCACTCCTCAAATCCCGTACCTGCACACTTTACCCATACTCCTCGTAACTACCCCCACTTCTCACCCCCATTATCTTATTATTATATTAACATCCCCTACATCGTTCTCCATTTCTCTCCTCTGCCTCCGCCATTCTCCCCTCCACTCGACAACTCCGCAGGCTCTTTCCCCCGTCGCGCTCATCGCCTCGCCGTCCAAGCTCGACTCCCATCGCTCAGAACTCCGTCACCCACAAGCTCCTCACCGAAGTGCCGCCCCCCCTTATCCTGTGCTGCCGTCAACCACCCCGCACCTCTCCTCTCGTCCCCTCACCGCTCGCCTTCTTCCTCATCTTCTTCTGCTCAAGCTCACCATTGCCGAACCTCAGTCGAACTCGACTCGTCGTTGTCTTCCCATCAACAGCCCTGCTCCTCGCCGCAGCCCTCCGAAAACTCTCCACCGCTGAGCCCCGAGGTCCCCGTCGAAGCTCGCCCCCACCAGCGTCGTCTTCATCACCTCTGAAAACCCCCGCTCGCCTCCTGTTCAATCGTCGCCATCATCTATTCCAGTCGACATCCGCAGTCGTCGTCACCTTCTCGCCGCCCTCCTTGCAGCGCCGCTCGCCTCTCCCTGAGCGCACCGCCGCCGAGGCTTCACCCCGTCGCCGTCCCTTTTTCACGCTCACTTCTCCCGCTCGCTCGCTCGCTCGTGCTCTCTCTCTCTCTCCCTCTCTCTGTTGAAAAAGGTGGAGAAGGAGACAGTTTGGATTGTGCTGTTTGGATTGTTGCTGTTGATTTTGTTATATTGGTGTTGGGTTGTTGTTTGGATTATTGTATGGTGTTTGGTGTTGGGAGTGGATTGGATTGTTGTTGAAGAGTTGCTGTTTGAAGTTTGGTGTTGAGTTGGAGTTGGAGATTAGATTGAAGTGAAGTTACTGTTTGGAGCTTTGCTGGCTTGGAGCTATTGAAAGGAGTTGTTGTTGTTTGTTATTTGGAGTTGCTATTTTAGGAATTGCTGACTTGGCATGGCTGCCACATGTACTTTGCACATGTTCTACTGCCCGGGATACTGATCCCGTTATTCTGTCTTTAATTTTATCGTCGTCAACTAACAGGCAAGTATCTCTTGTACAATTTTATTTGTTCTAGTTCAAGCCCTTGTAAAAATACCGCAAGTATATTATTTTTGACTCAAATTCGCATTCATAAGTCGAATTGATAACCGTTTCCATACCTAATCCGTCGATCTGTATTCACATGTGATCGTGAATACTTTGTTCTCGTATGCATGACACGAACACAAAAATTAATACACACATATATACTCCTATAATTATACATGATGTTGTGCATGAATTGCTTGTTACTAGGTTGCATGTTGTTATAATATCTTTATTTCTTGATTAAGTGTTATGCATGCTGTTAGTCGCATCAACATGTTCTATAAACCCTGAAATATGTTTCCTGCATTGTATAAGTCTTGACAACTTGATCCTGTCATGTTACCCTTGCCATGTTACCCGTCCCTGTTGTTGCATGTAGTTAGTGTTCATGTTTAAATTGTAATTAAAAAGATAACAAGCCGGGGTATAAAGAAAAAAGATTTAGTAGTGGGCAATATAGAAGAGCGTACTCGGACGGGGGCTCGTGGTTCCTCGCTGCAAATTTGTAAGTTACAAGTTACAAGTTTGCTAAATTACAGCTTTACTTGACATGTTTCACGCTACAAGTTACACTACATGTTCCACATTGCACGTATCTCGAACAAGATACAATTTTCCCGAGTACGTGACCTATAGAATCCACCACTAGTCTAAACGTTTACTTGATTGCGATTAGCAACCATGTGGTATGGGACGCATGAAGTGCTACCTAGTTAGATTAATAAAAGACATGACATTTATACGTATACTTGCATGATCCGTTTACATGTGACATGGTTATGATGACTTGTTGACTTGTTTACATGTTACTAGTTCATGTTGACACGTTTACTTGCTTACTCGTTCACATGTTACATGTTCCTATGGATTATTTAATTGTTTACATGCATGCTATTTGTTCCATGAGGCCTTGTTCTTGATCCTGTTGCATGTTGTATTTGCTCTATTATATGATTCTTGATTCTCTGTTCTTTCCTGCTTTTGTTTCATTCTATTATTGTCCCGTTAGCTTGTCCACTTGCGGCCCGTGACTTGCATTAACGGGTACCTCTTTGTCTTTTCCTTTGTAATAGTATACTTGCAGGCTCAGATGGAGAATTACCCGAAGGCGTTGCTGAACAGAGATTTTAGTCTTGTTTAATTTCATGTTATTTTAATTCTTATTTTATTCATGTAATCCTTGTTATAATTCGGGCGTGTTGACCCGTAACTATGTTTCTTTTTCAGTTGTTGGTTATATCTTGTATTATGTCATAAACTATGTCATGTGCTTTGTTATCCTGTTGTGATTTTATATACTTGCGTGGTTGAAATTATTATCTTGTTGTTGAGTTAAACTTACAGCTTATGAATGATGTATCCGCATCATTCGCTGGGCCTCAGTTACGTGTCTGTGTTCCCGTATTCTGGGAAGCGGAGCATGACATTGTTCGAAGTTTTTCTATCTCGTATTGACTGAATTTGAGAAGGTTGTCAACTAGAGAGTTGTAGTAAAGGTTCTCACCTTTTCAAAATATCCTATTTTGTTAAATTAAGATAAGTAGAGTAGGAGTTATGACCTTTACAAGTCACAATAGCTAGCCTTTTGACTGAAACATCGCTGTTTAGATTGTTCGAGGTTTTTCTACTTCTTATTAACTGAATCTGAGAAGGTTGTCAACTAGAGAGTTGTATAGAGGTTCTCACCTTTCCAAAATGTACAATTTTGTTAGATTTCGACAAGTATAACAAAAGTTGTGAGCTTTACAAGTTTCAGCTTTTGCTGTCCTTTTTGTTGTTTTTAAAATGTGTTCAAAGAGCTGGATTTTGAGCTCCATAAGGAATCTGAAAAAGTGGTCAACTAGAAAATTGTAGTAGATGTTTTCAGCTTTCCAAAATATCCAATTTTGTTAGATTCCGACAAGTATAGAAAAAGTTGTGAGATTTACAAGTTTCAGCTTTTGCTGTCCTTTTTGTTGTTCTTAAAATGTGTTCAAAGAGCTGGTTTTGAGCTCTATAAGGAATCTGAAAAAGTGGTCAACTAGAAAGTTGTAGTAGATGTTATTATCTTTCTAAAATGTCCAATTTTGTTAGATTCCAACAAGTATAGCAAAAGTTGTGAGCTTTACAAGTTTCAGCTTTTGCTGTCCTTTTTGTTGTTCTTAAAATGTGTTCAAAGAGCTGGATTTTGAGCTCTATAAGAAATCTGAAAAAGTGGTCAACTAGAAAGTTGTAGTAGATGTTCTTATCTTTCCAAAATGTCCAATTTTTTAAGATTCCGATAAGTATAGCACTGGTTATGACCATTACAAGTTTCAGCTTCGTGCTGTCTTTTGTTGTTCTTGAATTTTGTTCAAAGAGCAGGAATTTGAATTCCATAAGAAATCTGAGAAAGTTGTTAACTAGGAAGCTGTAGTAGATATTTTTAGCATTCCAAAAAGCCTAATTTTGTTAGATTCTGATAAGTATAGCAAAAGTTGTGAGCTTTTGCTGTTCTTTTTGTTTTACTTGAATTTTTTTCAAAGAGTTGGATTTTGAGCTCTATAAGGAATCTGAAAAAGTGTTCAACTAAATGTTCTCCCCTTTCCAAATTTTCCAATTTTGTTAGATTTCGACAATTATAGCAAAAGTTGTGAGATTTACAAGTTTCAGCTTTTGCTGTCCTTTTTGTTGCTCTTTGTATTTTGTTCAAAGAGCTAGATTTTGAGTTCCATACGGAATCAGAGAAAGTTGTTAACTAGGAAGTTATAGCGGATGTTATTAGCTTTCTAGGAAGTCCAATTTTGTTAGATTCTGACAAGTACAACAAAAGTTATAAGCTTTAGAAGTTTCAGCTTTTAGCTATCTTTGTTCCTCTTTGTATTGTATTCAAAGAGCTGGATTATGAGTTCCACATGGAATCTGAGAAAGTCGTTAACTAGGAAGTTGTAGTAGATATTATTAGCTTTCCAGAAAGTCCAATTTTGTTAGTTTCCGATAAGTGTAGCAAAAGTTATGAGTTTTAGAAGTTTCAGCTTTTGCCGTCTTTTGTTGCTCTTTGTACTTTATTCAAAGAGCTGGATTTTGAGTTCCATATGGAATCTGAGAAAGCTGTTAACTAGGAATTTATAGTGGATGTTATTAGCTTTCCAGAAAGTCCAATTTTGTTAGATTCCGACAAGTACATCAAAAGTTATAAGCTTTAGATGTTTCAGCTTTTAGCTGTCTTTTTTGCTCTTTGTATTTTGTTCAAAGAGCTGGATTTTGAGTTCCATACAGAATCTGAAAAAGTCGTTAACTAGGAAGTTGTAGTAGATATTATTATCTTTCTATAAAGTCAAATTTTTTAAGTTTTCGACAAGTATAGCAAAAGTTATGAGCTTTAGAAGTTTCAGCTTTTTGCTGTCTTTTGTTGCTCTTTGTATTATGTTCAAAGAGCTGGATTTTGAGTTCCATATGGAACCTGAGAAATTCGTTAACTAGGAAGTTGTAGTAGATGTTATTAGCTTTCCAGAAAATCCAATTTTGTTAGTTTCCGATAAGTATAGCAAAAGTTATGAGCTTGAGAAGTTTCAGCTTGTTGCTGTCTTTTGTTGTTCTTTGTATTAAGTTCAATAAGCTGGATTTTGAGTTCCATTCGGAATCTGAGAAAGTCATTAACTAGGAAGTTGTAGCAGATGTTATTAGCTTTCCAGAAAGTCCAATTTTGTTAGTTTCCAACCAGTATAACAAAAGTTACGAGCTTTAGAAGTTTTAGCTTTTGGCTGTCTTTGTTTTTCTTTATATTGTGTTTAAAGAGTTGGATTTTGAGTTCCATAAGGAATCTGAAAAAGTTTTCAACTAGAGAGTGGTAGTAGAGGTTCTCACCTTTCCAAAATATCCAATTTTGTTAGATTCCAATAATCAGAGTAAGAGTTATGACTTTTACAAGATTGACAGCAGCTAGCCTTTTTGGCTGAAGTCGCTGCCTAAATTGTTCGAAGTTTTTATACCTCTTACTTACTGAATTTGGAAAAGTTTTCAACTAGAGAGTTGTAGTAGATGTTATCAACTTCCTAAAATGTCCTATTTTTTTAGATTCCGATAAGCAAAGCATAAGTTATGACCGTTACAAGTCACAGCAGCTGGCCATTTCGGCTGAAGCTTCGCTGTTTAGATTGTTCGAGGTTTTTGTTCCTCTTATTGACTTAATCTGAGAAAGTTTAGAGAGTTGTAGTAGATGTTCTCACCTTTATAAAAAGTATAATTTTGTTAAATTTCGATAAGAATAACACTTTTAATTGCTTCTAGGGTGTTATAAGACTTTTTATGTTGCCTTTGTGTATAAAAGATCAAGTTCTCATTAGTAGTATGTTTATATTGGGCTATTAGAAGATTCTTCTGTTGCTTCAAAATATAAAAGATCAAGTTTTACTAGTGAGCACGTTTAATTGCTTCTAGGTTGTTAGAATACCTTTATGGTTGCTTCTATGAAATTCGTTTGGCTCATACATAGCTGGATGGCTCGTATGTAAGTTGTTTTGCTCGTATGTAGCTTATTAGCTAGTACGAAGTTGTTGTGCTCGTCTAGGGTGATATCATTGCCTTAGGGGCCATCGACCATCAAGTTGTGTATTTATTTTACTCCTCGTAGACTGTGGACGAGTCACCCCTCGTGCACCGTCAGATTTTAACCGGTGTAGGTTGATCGCGGGTCGGGAATGTAGACGAAATCCAAGTTCAGGGTAGTAGCATGCGAATACATTCGTATTATCGGGGTCTTGGATCGATAGGCTATGAAAAGTATCCTTAGGGATTCTGGTAAGTCTAGGTTGAGCACCTAGTAGAATTATCGTGCGAAGTCTAACTTAAGACCTAGCATGTTCTGTTAGTACTATTGTCATCCCTCGGATTGTTTAGGATTAGTGACATCATTAGGGTAGTAACTTATGGCTATTACTACTTAACCTTTATTTATTATCATTTCACTGTGTAATGCCCCGATTTTTCATTTAATGAAAAATTATTTTATTTTGCACGTAGCGTGCACGTGCAATATTTTGGTAGTTATTTTCATTATAATGAGTATAGATATTTAAATATGTGATTTTAATTATTTTGTATAAAGTCTTCTTTCAATTAGACAAAAAACCTTTCTTTTTAAAGCCCAAAATTTAATTCAATTTATTATTTTTTTATTTTGGCCCAAAAACTAAAGCCCATGAGCTAATTTATTTTAAATACAACTTGTAATGTAGAATACAATTTAAAGATTATTTTTATATAAAATTTAATGTACAAATTTTTGGAGGCAAATGCATGCACGTGGATTGCACGTACACGTGCAATATGCACCATCCTATGCTAGGCCGGATTGGATCTTTTGGAGGGAATGGGAAAATTTTGAGTGGAGTCATGGTGGAGGTGGTTACTTGATTATGGGTAGTTAGTGTAACTCCTCCTTAAATCTAAGCCATTTGTTCCTAACTCCTACTTCAATTTTAGCCATTCATTTCCCTAGATTTTTAGTATAAATACCCCCCCCCCCCCTTTGGCTAGTATTCTTGTGCTAAATTTTTCCTCCAATCTATAGTTCAAAATACAATATCTAGTAGTTTATTAAGGGAGTAAAAGATTGAGAGTGTGTGGGAGTTTTGTGCTTGCATCATTCAAGAAGAGAAGAGGCCGGCTTCCATCAAACAAGGTGCTCGGGTTTGGCTTGTGGAGTGCTCGGGCTTGGCTTGTGTGCGCGCCGACGAGGAGGAGAATCGTTCGTTTGCAAGGACATTCGTTTAGGAGGTTGCTAGATTGTACTTTTCTTCAATAAGGTGGGTAAATTTTCTATATTTCTAATTAGAAATGCATGCTAGATGAAATGGAAAGAATGAAGCATGAAAACTATTAATAAGAGCACACATTTAATTGGAAAAATGATCTATTGAATTGATTGAATTGTTGATATGCAATTGTATGTGGTTTTATTATTAAAATTCAAGTTGTGTGCGATATAATCATGGCTATGAATTGTGTAAAGAAACCCTTCGTTATTAGCATTAAGAATTATGTGCAAAAATTATTAAAATTCAACGTTGCTTTTTGTTATGACGTTGTAATGAATGAATTAGGATGCAATTGTTACGTTGTGAAATGATTAAGAGCAGAAATTGGTGTAGAGATTAGTGAAATTAAAATGTCGAAAGAGAATGTATTAGTAGTAGTATATCAAATTAACCAAATTGTATGGTAGATATGTGTTAATTATTGGGAAAAATATGTTTAATCATTTCAGAAAATTATTTTTGTATACTGGAATATAATCCATGATGGAAATGATTAATCTGGAATTTTTACAGTTTGTTAGTAAGAGCATTTTGAATTGAGATTTTGATGAACATCAAAATATTTTAAATAACAGAGAGCATTGATCTAAATAAATTTCGAGTGGTACTAGTGACAACCCAAGCCCATAGCTCGAGTGGTTGGATCACTCTTAATCGCTACAGTATACATGGGGGATTCTCTGAGGTTGAGGGATCGAATCTCATTGACACCATTCTTTTTGTTTCAGACATTTTTTAAATAAATCAGTTCGGCCGAGAGCACTTAATGCTCTCGCCCTCTCTTCTAAACGTGTGCAGCACTCGGCCTAGTGGCCTGTGCCTTCGGTTGGGTTTCCTGTGGTCGCTGGTTCGACTCTGGGCCTCGGCTGTGTGTTTATATTGTGGGAAAAACAATTTTTTTGGGGGTGTTTTAATGATAAAAAAAATATGATTATTATGTTAAAAATATGTGGAGCTTATGAAAAATAATATGAGGATTATTTGCATGAAGTGGAGTATGTTTAGAGAATAAAAGTATAATTTGGAGCTATAAGTTCTACACTTGCATTGGTATAAAGTTGTATTTTACAAAAGACTTAAAGTGGAATATTAGAAAAGAAATACCCAAAAAAAGGGAATTATGTGAAGTAATGTGAATTATTCTCAATGGAGAATAGTTTGACAAACTATGAAGTGTAAATGTCCATCTTTGATTGAATAACTAGCGATGTGGTTTTTAATGTGAAAATAATATTTCATGAGTTACATGATGAATAGTTGAATTTAATGTATAATTATGGACTATTGAACAATTTAGAAATCATGATTGGAAAAGAGAAATACTTTTGAGTATGACAACTCAACATGTGAACTTATGAGTTGGAAACGCCCAACTTTAGAAATTGTGAATTGGAATTGAAACAAAAGAGGAGCTAAGTCTCCCCCGGCATTTGGAAAGAAATGAAATGAAATTTGAAATGAAAGACCAAGGTTGGCCATGTTTGAATGAATGAATAAGTCCGGTTTAGTGGAGAGGCTAACTCTAGAGCTTTGATTTTGTTCATGATTCTGATAAAAACTAAGGATTAGTACATAGTGGAGACGTGATGAAAGTAGGAGAAAAACATGAGTATGAGGGCCATTGGATTGGCAGCGCGAGAGTATTCACAGGCTGTCTTCACGATGCGTCGTGACATGACGTGGATACTGCTCCAGAGTACCGTCTCGGTGGCGACGCTTGTGGGATGTTTGGTGACTGCAAGAGGATCGTATGCCATGAAGGAGGCTGAATTGCCACAGGCTGTCTTCACGATGCGTCGTGACATGACATGGGATTTCCCTCCAAGTTTTCTGTACACGTGCTTGTACTCATAGATCATCTAGGATACCTACCGTAATTACAGTAGTAGATTAAGTCATGGTGAGGGATTGAACCCTACAAAATGAAGAACGATTAAGGGCTTGCCCTCGGACCTATGTAGTATGGGATGCATAGAATCCGAACAAGTGTGCATTAGTGTCATGTAACATAAACAACTGCATTAAGGACTAAGTGCGCAATCACAACACGACATCAATAGGGTAGTCCCTTTAGTTTGATATGTGACAAGTTTGTGTTTGCTAAATATGGAAAATTAGTTATACTATTTCCGGCATAGAGAGGATGGCCGTGTATAATGTTCGTCGGTTGAATAAACTGACGTACCCACAGTTTTATATGCAGGTAAGTGACATGATAAAGATTAAAGAGGAACAGATGCTTAAAGATTATTCAAGTTATTGTACATTTATTTACATGTCATAATTTTACTTCCGCTGTGCAATGTAAAGTGTAATGTTTTACTTGTAACTCTGATGTAAAGTGAAAAGTTCAAATTTCCTTGTAAAATTGTACTAAACGAAGTGGAAAGATCCTGTAGAACTCTCAAATTCAGTTGTATTTGGGATTCGGGGCGTTACACACTGAAGGGAAAGAGTTGGTATTAAGGGTGATACCTTATGATCCGACCTATTCTATTGGCCAACACTAAGTGGTATTATTGGTTGTACCCTTCCTGTCAAAGGGATACGGTCTGTGCATTCTTACGAGTTGGGAGCATGGGATCCGTATCTCGTCTGTTAATTTCTTAAGTGCCATGATAAGGGCGGAAAGTATCCTGTCGGGGCTAGGGGATGGACCCCCGGAACTCCGTCATGCTCTATATCAAGAATGGCGAACAAGCCATAGACTACAGTCTATCAGCTATGGGGCCACAGGGGATGCTTCGAGCTAACCTGTGTTGTAGTTAACTCCAAGAGTTTGTCAGATTTTTTTAGTGAGGTCCGGTATGCTGGGCAATAGTGGCAAACAGGGACACCACTATATGACTGCGAATGACGGGATTAGATCGTTTCAGAGAAACCTCATTAGTCACGTTGTATCTTCAGAAACATGTTGGGTACAAGAGTAGAATTCATAGCACGGGTTCAAATCCCTATATATGAAAAAATAGCTTGTCATGGGCGTATGTAGTATGTGCTGCATACTGTTCTGGAGACTTGCTTGCATTAGAATAAGTGCATCATTACATTAGTTAATCCTGCATTAGATTCTAAGTCATAGCATACACTAACACATCAATTATATATACACGTTTCTTTTTTCATCAATCTGTTTGTTTAAAGTTGAGAATCGCTGCTAGTCATCAGTCTTAAAGCGTCAGTATATGTACTGACGTCCCCACTTCACTAGGTACTGGATTGCAAAATTGTAGGTACAGGATTCAGGAGGACTCAAGGCAAGAGTAGCGAAGTGTTGATTTTGTTTCACTTGTAATATATGTTGGTTACCATTGTTTCAATTGTAAATTTATTATGTTGAGAAGCATCCAAGTGAAAGTACCAAGTGTTATATATTATTCATTGTACTTTGATGTAATTTTTATTGAAAGTTTGTAACACTTGGGCTTGTATGGCATTATTGTAACACTGATGTAATGTATTGGAGTTTTATAACATTCGGACTTGTAATACATTTGTGTTGAATAAAAAGTTTTAAAATTTTCTGTTTGTCTATGTATTGTGGCTAATTGAAGGAAAAGATTCTGGCTTATGTCACGGTTTCCCAGTGTATGGAAATCGGGCCTTTGCATCGAGCCACCACCTAGCTTTTACACAAGCAGGGGGGCTCGACGCTCAGCGATGACCTCGAGCCATGACCTAGTTTTCACAACAAGCGGGGGCTCGACGCTCGGAAATAACCTCGAGCCACCACCTGGCTTTCACAACAAGCAGGGGGCTCGATGCTCGGTAATGACCTCGAGCCACCACCTGACTTTCACAACAAGCAGGGGGCTCGACGCTCGACAGTGACCTCGAGCCACGCCCTAGCTTTCTCAGCAGGCAAGGGGGATCGATGCTCGGTAGTGACCTCGAGCCACCACCTAGATTTCACAAACAAGCATGGGGATCAACGGTTGGATGTAACCTCAAGCCATGCCCTAGCTTTCACACAAGCAAGGGGGCTTGACGCTCGGTCGTGACCTTGAGCCACGCCCTAGCTTCCTCACAAGCCATATGGGCACGGTGCTTGGCACTGGCTCGACGCTCGGCACCCAGGCATGAAGGCTCGACCGCCGATGCTCGACCATCGAACGCCCGTCATGAGCTCCGAGCCAATTCCTGGCTCTATCACAGGCTAGGGCTCGACGCTCAGCTCCCAACCCTTGGATCTCAGCTCTCGATGCCTCTTTTCTTTTCCATGGGATCTCCTTCATCTTACCCCACTTACCACTCCAAGAAACTACAAATCATACTCGCCAAACACACCACTCCACTTTTCCTATGGAGACAGACTACTCCTCTATGGCTGGCTTACGCAGCCCTCTAGGAGTGGGGGGGTCCTAATATGGGGTAGATAACGTGGCCCCACCCGGGCCATCAGATCCCCTCAAATTTTGCTCCTCCATGATCATCAGGTCAAAGCAGGTCCAACGGTCTTCAGTCCATTCAAGCCCACAGGTAAAAGGGTCCGACCCGGTCCGTTAGGGTCTCAGACCCGTTTACCCTTGCTTATAAATACCAGATCCCCTCCTCACTTTCAAAGGAAATAAACTTTTCCCCACCTCAACCCTAGCTACTGTTGCTTTCTCAGTGACTGACTAGATTGTCGGAGGGCCTATCGTCGGGACTTCTCCCGTTGTTTCTAGGCCATATGCAGGTACAAAAGACCGAGCTGAGCCTCAAAGATCCGAGCACCCGGCCTCTACCTCTCTCCTGCTACTCCTGAGCCTGTCCTACAGCCTAGGATCGGATCGACGCCAGTACCACATATTCCGCTACACAAATTACAAGAACTCACACCTATTGCCCCCATACCCCAAAAACAAACAACATCATGCACAATAATAGATTAATAGGTACTATAATGTACAATAATCATTCAACAAATCATGATAAAAAAACCAACTTAAAAGTGTTTATCTTACTTGGGGCTGTTCACTGTTGGCGAGAAGAAGAAGAAGAAGAAGAGAGCGTGCCGCTACTTGGGGATGAAGACGAAGACGCATTGCTGTTGCATCTATTAGCAACAAAGAAGAAGAAGAAGAAGAAGAAGAAGAAGAAGAAGAAGAAGAGAGCACTACGCTAATGGTGACGAAGATGGCGACGAAGAGTGCGCTGCGCTGTTGGTGAGGCGGCGGGGTCAAAGATGAAGAAGAGAGAGTGGGCTATTGTTGTCGACGAAGAAGGAGAGTGAGAGAGAGGGGGTTGCTGTAGATGTTGTTGACGATGAAGAGTCGAAGATCTGAAGAAGAGAGAGACATGCCTCAAATTGAACAAAAAATTGAAGAATCGAATATCTAAATAAGAAAGCTGGGAGAAGCGGCTGAAGAAGAGAGAGTGAGAAAGAAAGGTGTAATATCCCGGTCGGATATTATATTTGTATAATTATTATTTTTTAAAATTAAAATATTTTTATGGAAATTACTTGGTTTTTCTACTAAAAAGTTATCTGGATATATATACTAGTAAGTATATATATGTATTGTATCAGTTTTGTGCACCTGTACAAAATCTTAAAAAATGCGTTTTTGAGAAAAATGTCTGAAAAATCCCGGGAAGATTTTAAAAATTATTATTTTATTATTATTTCATTTTTATTTTCAGAATTGAACTATTTTTGGTGGATATCACCTAATTTTGTTAATAAGCATTATATATATATTTACCAGTTTATATACATCTGTATTGTATCAAATTGGTACGTAAATCTTCTGAGCCGGTAATAAAATTATTTTTATTAGTATTTCTGAATTAAATTTTTTCGGTAGAGATTATTCATTTTAACTAATAAAAATTATCTGTATAGACAGATATATGTACGTATAAGTACCGTATTCATTTCGTACGTTTGTACGAAATCATGTAGTATGTGATTTTTGAAAAATGTCTCTTATTTTTGATCAATCATAATCAAATGAAGGGTTAAGATTGGATTAGAGTGTTGATTGTAATTTTAATTTGCAAATAGATCCCTAATTGTTTGAGCCACAAGTGAGAAAGACACTTGGGCCATTTTCAACCACAAAATCCCCTATAAAATACCCCCCTCCTCCACTCTTTGGCCGGCCAAACTCAAGAGAGCAAAAACCCTCTTTCCTTTTGTGTTCCTCCATCTCTTCTCATTCTCTCTTTTACCAGTTTATTTTTAGAAAAAAATTGAGAAAGAAAGGAAATAGAGAGAGATCAAAATCAAAAAGAAAAGAGAGGGTTTCATGGGTTTCTTCATGAGTTCTTGAAGAGGAGCAAGAACAAGGAGCAAGGAGAAGAAGAGCAAGTCCTTCCTACAACCGATTTGGGTGGAGGTTTCTCATTTTCATGGTTGGTTTATTTATTATTATTGTTATTATTGTTAAGAAATCGGACTAAAATCATGTGCATATGTTGATTGAGGACTAGAATAAAAAGGCACATAAAGATTCAAGTAGTAGAACAAAAATAAAGCATAAAGTTTCAATCTTGTAGTTTAGACGGTTAGAATTTTTAGCTTGTGCTAGGGGTGGAATTTTGTCCCTACATTAATTTTAGAAGTTCTCCTATGTGTTATTAGCATGCTCTAACTTTTGTGGATTTTTCTTAGTTGGTTTGATGGGTGGAACAAACCATTTTCCCAAAACAGCGAAAATTTAAGCAAAAACAGAAAACTCGCTGTTTTAAATTTTTGTAGTCTGTTCAAGGGGCTGTAATTTGGAGTTCCTTACGGAATTTGGAGAAGTGAACAACTAGGAAGTTGTAGTAGACGTTCTCACCTTTTCAAAATGCCATATTTTGTTAGATTCTGATAAGTGGTGCAAAAGTTATGACCGTTCGAAAACAGAGCAGTCAGCTTTTGGCTGAAAGCTTACTGTTTTGATTGCTTGATGTTTTTGTACCTCTTACTGAATCTGAGAAAGTGATCAACTAGGAAGTTGTAGTAGACGTTCTCACCTTTACAAAATATCCTATTTGGTTAGATTCCGACAAGCGGAGTAGGAGTTATGGCTTTTACAAATGACAGCTGTCAGCCTTTGGGTTGAGAACTCGCTATTTTGATTGCTTGATATTTTGTACCCACTTACTTACTGAATTTGGGAAAGTGTTCAACTAGAGAGTTGTAGTAGATGTTCCTACCATTCCAAAATGTCCTATTTGTTTAGATTCTGACAAGCGGAGTACGAGTTATGGCTTTCACAAATGACAGCAGTCAGCCTTTGGGCTGAGAACTCGTTATTTTGATTGCTTGATGTTTTGTACCCTCTTACTTACTAAATTTGGAAAAGTGTTCAACTAGAGAGTTGTAGTAGATGTTCCCAACTTTCCAAAATGTCCTATTTGGTTATATTCTGACAAGTGGAGTAGGAGTTATGGCTTTTACAAACGATAACAGTCAGCCTTTGGGCTGAGAACTTGCTGTTTTGATTAATTGATGTTTTGTACCCTCTTACATACTGAATTTGGAAAGTGTTCAAATAGAGAGTTGTAGTAGATGTTCACACCTTTCCAAAATGCCCTATTTTGTTAGATTCTGACAAGTAAAGCAAAAGTTATGATCTTTCAAAGTTTCAGCTTTACTGTCGAAGTCTGCTGTTTTTTGGGTTAACATCGACATAAGTTCAAGGGGTTGTATCTTGATGTTCCTTACGGAATTTAGAAAGTGATCAACTAGAAAGTTGTATTAGAGACTCTCACCTTTTCAAAATGTCCTATTTTTTAGATTTCGATAAGTAGAGAAAAAGTTACGATCGTTCAAAGCTTCAGCTTTACTGTTGAAGTCTGCTGTTTTTGGGGTTAACACCGACATATGTTCAAGGGGCTGTATCTTGAAGTTCCTTACGGAATTTGGGAAAGTGATCAGCTAGGAAGTTGTAGTAGAGACTCTCACCTTTTCAAAATATCCTATTTGGTTAGATTCCGATAAGTGGTGCAAAAGTTATGACCGTTCCAAAACACAGCAGCTAGCTTTTGGCTGAATGCTTGCTGTTTAGATTGCTTGATGTTTTTGTACCTCTTACTTGCTGAATATGAGAAAGTGGTCAACTAGAGAGTTGTAGTAGCTGTTCCCACCTTTTCAAATTGTATAGTTTTGTTAAATTCCGACAAGTAATGAAAAAGTTACAAGCTATATAAGTTTCAGCTTTTTGTCGAAAATATGCAGTTTTTTTAACTGTTTGCGTGTGTTCGATGGACTGGATTTTGAATTCCTTACGGAATCTGAAAAAGTAATCAACTAGAGAGTTGTAGGAGATATTCTCACCTTTCTAAAAAGTCTAATTTTGTCGAATTCCCATGAGCGTATCACTGTTTGCTTCTAGGGTGTTAGAAGGATTTTTATGTCGCTTTCGGGTTTTCATTGGTAATATGTTTATATTAGACTGATAGAAGATTCTTCTGTTGCTACTAATTATAAAAGATCAAGTTTTACTAGTAAGGACATTTGGTTGCTTCTAGGTTGTTAGAATACCTGTATGGTTGTTTCTATATGTTGTTTTGCTCATACGTAGCTTGTCGGGCTCGTATATAATTGTTAGTCTCATACATAGCTTATTTGGCTCGTATGTATGTTGTATCTCATACGCAGCTCGCCTGGCTCATATGTAGTTGTTGGTCTCATACGTAGCTTATTGGACTCGTATGTATGTTGTTGTCTCATACGCAGCTCGCCTGGCTCGTATGTAGTTATTGGTTTCATACGTAGCTTGTTTAGCTCGTATGTGTTTTGTTTAGTCGTATGTATCTTATTAGCTATTACGCAGTTTGTTGTGCTCGTCTAGGGTGATATCATTGCCCTAGGGGTCATCGACCATTAAGACGTGTGTTTACGTTACTCCTAAGGGACTGTGGACGAGTCACTCCTCGTGTACCGTCAGATCTTAACCGGTGTAGGTTGATCGCGGAGCCGGAGCGTGGACGAAATCCAAGTTTAGGGTAGTATCATGCGAATACGTTCGTATTGCCGGGGTCTTGGATCGATCGGCTGTGAACATGATCCTTAGGGATTCTGGTAAGCCTAGGTTGAGCACCTAGTAGAGTTATCTTGCGAAGTCTAACTTAAAACTTAGCATGTTGTGTTAGTACCGTTGTTATCCATCGGATTGTTTAGGTTTAGTGACATCGTTAGCGTAGTAACTTATAGCTATTACTACTTAACATTTATTTATTATCATTTTCGCCGAAGGGAATGAGTTGGTGTTATGGGTGATACCTTATGGTCCGACCTGTCCTATAGGTCGGCACTAGGTGGTGTTATTGGGTTGTACCCTTCTTGTCAAAGAGATAAGGTCTGTGCCTTCTTACGAGTTGGGAGCACGGGATCCGTATCTCGTCTGTTAATTTCTGAAGTGCCATGATAAGGGTGGGAGCGATTCCTGTCGGAGCAAGGGGATGGACCCCCGGAACTCCGTCATGCTCTATATCAAGAAAGGTGAACAAGCCGAAGACTACGGTCTATCAGTTAAGGTGCCACATGGGATGCTTCGAGCTAACCTGTGTTGTAGTTAACTCCAAGGGTTCGTCAGATTTTTGAGTGAGGTCCGGTATGTCGGGCAATAGTGGCAAACGGAGACACCACTATTTGACTGCGAATGGCGGGATTAGATCGTTTCAGAGCAACCTCATCAGTTACGCTGTATCTTCAGAAATATGTTGAGTACAAGAGTAAAATTCATGGCGCGGGTTCAAATCCCTATATATGAATAAATGACTTGTTATGGGCATATGTAGTATGGGATGCATACTGTTCTGGAGACTCGCTTGTATTAGAATAAGAGCATCCTTGCATTAGAAAATCTTGTATGAGAGTCTAAGTCATAGCATACACTGACACATCAATTATATATATACGTTTCTCTTTTCATCAATTCGATTTGTTTAAAGTTGAGAATCGCTGCTAGTCATTAGCCTTAAAGCGTCAGTATATGGACTGACGTCCCCATTTCAATATGTACTGGATTGCAAAATTTTAGGTACTGGATTGCTGAGCTACAGGTGCAGGATTCAGGAGGACACAAGGCAAAAAGAAGCAAAGCGTTGACTTATTTCAATTGCAATATATGTTGTAATTTATTAACTGTTGAGAAGCATCCAAGTGAAGTACCAAGTGTTATGTATTATTCATTGTACTCTGATGTAATTTTTATAGAAAGTTTGTAACACTTGTGCCTAGTATGACATTATTGTAACATTGATGTAATGTATTGCAGTTTTATAACATTCGGACTTGTAATACATTTGTGTTGAATAAAAAGTTTTAAATTTTCTTGTTTTTCTGTGTATTGTGGCTAATTGAAGGAAAATATCCTGGCTTATGTCACAGTTCCCAGTATATGAAAATCGGGGCGTTACATAGGGAATTGGGATTAGGGTTCTGAGTTTTATGGATTGGGTTTCACGTATAGGGTAATGGGTTAATATACCCCAAACCGCAAAGAAAAAACCCAAACTCACCTTCCAAGTTGAGGCCCAAAATTTTGTTATTTTGGGCCGATACATTTCGGGCAAAATTTATATTAGGTAATATCCTACAAGCCCAATAGAAGTCCAAAATTTATATAATGCCCACGATAATTCATTATTCCTATGATCCCACAACTTAATAATTCCATACTTCACCTAGCATTTTTACTAGCCCAATTAACTATGGATATTACACTAAGCAACCTATTAATGATCCGACGCAAGCATGGAACAAAACAACCTCGAGGCTGCTTGATTCCATGGTTATTACATTTGAGGCCAAAGATATATTTTTGAAGCTTGTTGACGAACGCTTTGTTAGCAGAATTCATTAGGAACACTGGTTATCAACCAAAATAAAGAATAATACATCTAAAAATTCTTTCAGATTTGTCTATAACGTGTTAGTGAAACACAATATAACAAGAAAATCAGCCAACCCTCATTTATGTGGTGGAAAAAGTCAAATGCATATACCAAATTAAATACCAAAACTGTACTTGAAGGTTACCTGATCAAATCTATAAGCTATAGCTATGCTCTTTTCTATAAAATTTCCCTACTTTGTTAATCTCGATAGGCAAGGTAATCATCAACTGGAAGATTAAAGAGTCACGAGGATTAAGGGGAGATCTGAGTTTTTTTTTTTTGTAAAGAAGAGAGAATGGGAAGGAAGATTGGCAATAGGGCGATGAGGAGAGAGAACCAACAAGAGTTTTCTCGACTGAGAATGCAGGAGGAAAGGGGGGAGAATCTCTCGCCCCGCTTCTCAAAATACGGGAATACAAGCACGTAACAAAGGCCCAGTGAATGATGTGTACATCATCCATGAGCTGAAACAGATTAACTCAACAATAATGAAGTATGATCACAATCACGCATGAATAAATAATCACATAAACAATGAATAAACTTCAATAATCCATGAAATAAATTCACAAAATAATATCCAACATCTGAGAGAAAAATAAACATCGGGTCACAAAAGCCCGAAATACAAAGTAAGACAATAATAACAATACTGGAAAAGAAAAAACATGACGAAATAATTATAGCATCATAATAATTCAGCTCCAATCTTTAGAAGATTTTCTCACCAAGTTCTTCAGTCAAATTTTCTCCTGTATCTCCAAGCTCAACCTCTAGAGTTGCGGGGAAAATGTCTATTAGAGCAAATTACGGACAACAAGTAGTGAAAGCAAGGAAAAAGGAACATGATATATCAAGAAATCATGAACTGAAACATAATCAAATGTCAATAACAAGGTTGTAATACGATCAAAGATGTAATAATCGAGATAATAATCCATAATCAAGTTGGTAAGTATAATCTTGATAAGAGTGCAAATGTCAATCCTAGGTTTATTAGTCTTTTATTATTCTATCTAATGCACGTAATTCTGCGTCCCATATCACATGTTCGGTGCATGCAAACAGTGATCGTTTAGACTGTAGTGGTGAACTCTACAGATCGTGTACTCGGCAACAGTATTCAATAATCCATAGCCAATAGTCCATAACCATGATCAATCGAACAATAAGTGCTCCGAACAATAAGGGTCCCTTCTACGAGTATAGTCTCCGATTATTCATTACCAAGTCGACCCTTATTACCTTGGCTTATTATTATTTTATTATACTCAAATGTGGATATGCAATGGGTATAGAAGTATTGAGGCGATATCAATAAGATGTCAAGGCTGTACAATGCAGAGTATAATTAATTCAATTCGCTAGATGCAAAAATACCCATTCTGGACAGGAAGATGTTGCTGTACAAAAATTGACTTTCCAGTTGCTACAGAAAAGTAAATAAGGCTTCGTCACGGGCTCTAAAAACAAGACTCCCTGTAGGTTCAAACGCATATTTACACAACATATTATAAAAACAATAGCTAGGTGTAAAGTCTCATTCCTTATTGGTTTCATGTTCAGGCAGCAGGTTTGGGTCAAATTCTTATATATAAAAGTTTGTTGTAAATTCATTTAAAAAATTATAAAAACCATAATTCAATTTCTAACTGTGTTCAGTAACAACACGATTAATCTCGGGTCTTAATTCTTGATTTAGTCTAGTGTTTCAATTAGTTAAGCATGATAATGTATTTTCAGACTTTATTCTGGAATTCAAGTGCTACACCACGAGAATCTGAATATCTTGTAAACTGTAAGTCAGATTGCAAAACTTTCTAATAGTATGGATTCCATACACAGAGGGCTAAAACTGTCATTTAACAAGTTCTAAATAATATTATCTGCAGATAGGTCAAAATTTTGGTTCTTTACTGAACTAGTGCTCTGGCTCCAACTAGGGTCATGTTTTCATACATATAACGGGTCTGAAAAATTCACCAAATAATCTTACAAAATTCAAAGTGACTCATAATCATATCTAGTAATAGCCTAGTTAATCTCAAGTTTTTATTCTACTCTTACCACACTATTTTAAATATTAAATCGTGCCGATAAGCCTCTAGACAGAAATATTAAATTAAGAACCTAGTAGTATAAAAAATATGATAACTTGCAATCTCTAAATCGGAATTTAGATTTGTAAAAAGTTCTGGAAAATAGATTCATAGGGCTATAAATGTTGTTTGCAAAGTTCTACTTAATTATAATAGAAACTGGGTCATAATCTCAAAACAACATGGAATAAACAGTAGGCCAACAAGTTGATTATTATTAATTAGCAATAAACGATATACACAAGCATATAACTTTATGGCAATAATTAATAGGAAATTATACTCAATCATTAGGGTGGAATTCTATTGTTAACAAGACAATTTATTATTTTCATAGCATTAAATTCACAAATCTAGTTATAACATCTTATCCAACTGAAATGCTGGAAATCATGATTCTTATACATATACGTGTTTCTAGTTTATGTTCGTGTAGTGTATGCTCATGATGACGGATAACATGCTTATACTTGAATCAAGGGTATGACACGATAAGAAAACTACTACTTGGTTTGGCCGATGAATCCGTAATAATTTCATTGAAGGGTATCAAGTAAAATAAGATACGATATCGAAATAGGAACTACCTGCGGAGATCACAAGAATTCTTGAACTAGAACAATGAGTTGGTTCAAGGGAAACTTGCCTTATTGATGATACGATTGCGACAGAACGAAGACGAAGCGGGGTGACACAACCAAGAGCAGTTGCAACCACAGCAAGGGCGAACAGCTACAAGGATAGCGAGCAACACAGTGTGGGCGGTCAGTGGCTGCAGGAGTCGGCAATGGCAGTCGAGCTGCAAGCGGCGGCTGTCATCACAGCTGTGAGGGGAAGCCTCAGTTGGGTTGTAGCAGCAAGCAAGAGAAAGGGTGGCTGTCAAGAGTGCCTTGGGCTTGTTGATTGATGGCGAGGAGCACTGCAGTTGGGGTGGAAGACGACAGTGGTTGCGGTCGGTGGTAGGGAGCTGCTGACCTCGGGTGGTGCAGCAACAAGATGGAGTAGGAGGGTGGTCATCGGTGGTTGGGTTGTTCGGTGCTGTTGGCGGCACCGCAGTGAAAAGTAGCGATGGCTGTAATGAAGGGAGGCGAACAATGTTGTTGTGGGTGGTGGTCGCGTGCCGGAGGAGCAGCGGGGTGTTGCAACAGGATGCAGGGGCGAGCGGTGGGTTCGATCAGTGGCAGAAACTGGGGAAGTCGAGCGGCAGGGGGGATGATGACAGTGTAGGGAGGCATTGGGGATCGAGGTGCAGGAGGCGATGGTGATGGGTTGGAGGATTGGTTTTAGGAGAAAGGAGAGGAAGAAAATGAAGGTGGATTGGGGGTTTTAGGCGGCTGATGAGATTAGAGGATTAAGCCATTGGGTCTAGATTATAGTTAACGGGTTTGAGTTTGGGTTAGGATCCAATAAGAAAACAACTAAGAAAATAATAGATTGAATTACATATCCAATTCACCACAAACAAAATAGAGTGTACTGGAAAACCAGGGTTCAAGCTAAAAGAATTCGGATTCTCAAATGAGAATAAAAGGGTTCTAAGAGTAGCAAGATTTATTATTAAATAAATCAGAATACAAGAATTTAAGAAAAAGAAGAATTACAAATAGATATCCGTAAAATCGGAAACATGGGTTACAATCCTACCTACCTTACAAAAAGAATTTCGTCCTTGAAATTCATTTAAGTGGTACATAGGACATAACCGAGAAAAGCATACTCGAAGAGATAAGAGAACTTCTTCTGAATTTTTTCCTCAAGTTCCCAAGTCGACTCACCCGACGAGTGAGGATTCCATGAGACTCGAACAAGCTTGATGACTTTATTCTTAATTACTTTTTCAAGCCTGTCCAAGATGGAGACTGGTCGGACCTCAGATGTACGTCTGGCATCATGAACAACTCTGAGTAGTCTATCACATGACTGTCATCCCGGATGTACTTTCTAAGCTGAGAAATGTGGAATACATCATGGACTCCCGATAAAGCTGTTGACAGTGCGAGCCTGTAGGCTACCTTGCCCACTCGTTCCACAATATTGCATGGATCGATGAATCGAGGACTTAGCTTGCCCCTACTCCAAAAATGGATAAAACCTCTCCATGGTGATACCTTGAGGAATATATGGTCGCCTGTTACAAACTCTATAGGCCTTCGACGACAATCAGCCCACTTCCTCTGCCTATCCTGGATTGCTTACAAGTGCTTCCTTATCTGAGCCACTGCGTCAACTGTCGTTGTGATCAACTCAGGCCCCAAAAGTTTTCTCTCACCAATGTCATCCCAATAGACGGACGATCTACACTTCTGACTGTAGAGACTCTCCTGATAACTGTTGTTATACGAGAACTCGACCAAGTGCAGATGATCTTCCGACGAACCTCCAAACTGAAGAACACAAGACCTCAACATATCCTCCAGTGTCTGAATCATCCTTTCAGACTGCTGTTTGTCTGTGGGTGAAACACAGTGCTGTAGCTCAACTTACTTCCCAAGCTCCACTGAAGACTCTCCCAAAACTGGGACCTTGAACTCGTATCTCTGTCCGATACGATGCTGACAAGAACTCTATGCAGTCTCACAACTTCCTGTAATTACTTCTCGGCCAGGCGCTCTATGGACTATCCCACCCTGAAAGGGATGAAATGGGCACTCTTCGTCAAACGGTCTACTATTACTCAAATAGCATTGTGACCTTTGGGACTTCTTGGCAATACCGTCACAAAATCCATAGTGATGTTCTCCCACTTTCGCTCTGAGATTGGAAGAGGCTGAAGGAGTCCGGCGGTCCTCTAATGCTCTGCTTTCACTTGCTGACAAATCAGACACTGAGACATAAATCTCGCCACTGCTTTCCTTCATACCGTACCACCAAAAGTGCTACTTCAGGTCTCTGTACATCTTTGTGCCTCTAGGGTGAATAGAATAGGGCGAGCGGTGGGTTTCTGTAAGTAGCTTCTGTCTGACTTCTCCTCTAAGTACACACAACCTAGCTCCAAAATGAAGCGACCAGTCTACATGGATGATCAAGTCGGTTCTTAGGCCTGCTTCCACTTCGCTTTCGAATTTCTGCAACTGCTGATCACCAGCTTGGACTTCCTTGATCTGTTCTACCAACGAAGACTACAACTGCAACATCTTACACTGCTGTGCTGTACTGGGAAGAATCATGTCCAATTCTAGTCTTCTCAAATCCTCCAATATTTCCTTCTGCATGGTAAGGAACATAGCAGCAGGTCTCCTGCTCAAGGCATCTAGTACCAAGTTCACTTTACCGGGGGTGATACTACAAGCAGATGTCATAATCTACCATTAGTACCAACCATCTTCTCTGTCTCATATTCAGTTCCTTCTGTGTGACACATACTTGAGACTCTTGTGATCTATAAAAATCTCAACTATATCCCTAAGCAGATAATACCTCCATAACTTCAAGGCGAGATTACAGCCACAAGTTCAAGATCGCGCGTAGGATAGTTCTTCTCATGTAGCCTTAATTGCCTGGATGCATAAACAACAACTCTACCTCGTTGCATCAGCACTGCTCCTAACCCTCTGTCCGAAACATTACAGTGAATCACAAAACCTCCGAAACTGTCTGTTATAATCATCACGGGTGCTGACGTCAACTGGTTCTTCCACTCCATGAAGGCTTCATCATAAGCTCCATCCCAAACAAACTTCTATTCTTTCCTCATCAAATTGGTTAGGGGTCCAGCAATCTTCGAGAAATCATCAACGAACTTCCAATAATACCCCGCCAATCCGAGAAAACTTCGCACTTTTGATGCTGACTTCGGTACTGGCCAATCCTTGACTATAGTAATCTTCGACGGATCAACTAAAACACCAGAGATAATATGGCCGAGAAATGTGACACAGTTAAGCCAGAATTCACACTTGCTGAGATTCCCATAGAGCTGATTCTCCCGTAAGGTCTGCAAGATAACTCTCAAATGCTCTGCATGGTCTTCCATGTTCTGAGAGTACACTAGGATATCGTCGATGAACACCACAAAAAACTTGTCCAAGAACGGCGAGAATACCCTATTCATTAGACTCATGAATACGGCTGGTGCATTGTTAACTCCAAAGGGCATTACTAAGAACTCGTAATGTCCATATCTCATGCGGAACGCCGTCTTCTGAATATCCTCAAACTTCACCTTAACCTGATGATAACCAGAGCAAAGATCCAACTTTGAGAAAACTGAAGCACCACCAAGCCGATCGAACAGATCGTCAATCCTCGGCAGAGGGTATCGGTTCTTTACAGTGATATTATTCAGCTCTCGATAGTCAATGCAGAGCCTGCGACTACCATCCTTCTTATTGACGAACAACACCAGTGCTCCCTAAGGTGAAAAACTTAGCCTGATAAAACCCTTATCTAATAACTCTTGGACTTGCACATTCAGTTCAGCCAACTCAACTGGTGCCATCCGCTACGGACTTTTCAAGATTAGTGTTGTACCCGCTTGAACTTCAATATCGAACTCCACATCTCGGTCTGGCGACAACCTGGGCAATTCTTCTTGAAAGACATCTAGAAAGTCTGGCACAACCATGGGTGCAACCACACCAACAGTCATCTCTGCTTTTACTGCAGTGATGTCATAGGCTTGACCACGGCCTCCAATCTGACCTCCCATCAGAGTCATTCTCCTATGATCAAAAGCTTGCCTCTGCAGTGGAAGTGGCGGTCTGCCCTGACCTTTAACTAGTGCTCCCTACTGAGCTGCACCTCCAGGGAACCTATTCCTTGGACAGTCTCGGAGTACATGGTCACTCCCTCCGCACAAAAGACACAAACAATTGGCTAGTCCATAGTCCTTTTGCAGACGACCAACCCGAGTTAAAGAGATGAATTATTGCTCCATCTCAACTTTGCTGACATTGGGGAAAATTTTTGTCATGAAGCTCTCAATGAAAGTGGCCCAAGCGATATGCCTCTTTAGCCTCTCGATATCTGCTTGCCACCAGATATGAGCGAGGTCAACAAGTTGTATGCTTACCACATCCACCCGATCTACGTCGGAGATCCGTGCCGCTAGCAATAACTGATCTGTTAGGATCAACCACTGTTCGACCTCCAATGGCGTCTCAGTGGCCAAGAACTTATCTGGGTGCAACCTCATGAAATCTGTGACTGTACTAGGCCTGAATGGCAGTAGCCTTGGTGCGGGTCCAACAGTGGTTCGGATCACGACCTCCAAGCTGGCCTTCATCAACTCATTGTGCAGTTATTGTAGTGCCATCATTTGCTGTAGTGCATGAAGAACAATCACATTTTCTGACTATTCATCCCTCGATCAGGAAGTGGAAGGGCCTCCGCGAGCCATAGTCTGCAATATAGTCAAATCAGTGAGTATTCAGATATAAGTTGGTTATTACATGTTCATGTGATCAACTTGGTGCACATATTATTGAGTTAATTCTAGTTAGCCATACCTGGGCTCTAATACCACCCAAAACCTGTCATGCTCCGCTTCCCAAAATACAGGAATACGAGCATGTAACAAAGACAGGTCGAATAATGTGTACATCATCCATAAGCTGTCACAGATTAAATCAACAATAATGAAGTACGATCACAACCACGCATGAATAAACTTCAATAATCCATAAAAAAAATCCACAAAATAATATCCAACATCTGAGAGAAAAATAAACTTCGGGTTACAAAAGCCCGAAATACAGAGTACGACAATAATAACAATACTAGAAAAGAAATAATATAACAAAATAATTATAACATCCTAATAATTCAGCTCTAATCTCTAGAAGATTTGCTCACCAAGTCCTTCAGTCAAATCTCCTCCTGTACCTGCAAGCTTAACGCGTGGGTACCTGAACTCACACACATACGCGTGGATATCTTAACGAGTTGGGGAAAAAATATCCGTTAGAGCAAGTTACGGATAGCAAGTAGTGAAAGTAAGGAACAAGGAACATGGTATATCAAGAAATCATGAACTGAAACAAAATCAAATGTCAATAACACGGGTTGATAATACGATCAAAGGCTATAATCAAAGATGCAATAATCGAGATAACAATCCATAATCAAATTGATAACTATAATCTTGATAAGATTGCAAGTGTCAATCCTAGGTTTATTTGTCTTTTATTATCCTATCTAATGCACTTAATTCTACATCCCATACCACAGGTTCGGTACATGCAAACAATGATCGTTTAGACTATAGTGGTGAACTCTACAGATTGTGTACTCGGGAACAATAATCAATAATCAATAGTCAATAATCTATAATCCATAAGCAATAATCCACAACCATGATCAATCGAATAATAAGGGATCTTCTCCGAGTCCAGTCTCCGATTGTTCACTACCAAGTCCACCCTTATTACATCAGCTTGTTATTATTTTATTATACTCAAATGTGGACATGCAATGGGTATAAAAGTATCGAGGCGATGTCAAGAAAATGTCAAGGTTGTGCAATGCATGGTATAATTAATTCTATTCGCTAGATGTAAAATCGAACATGGTTATACTTAATAACACAAAAACACCAATTCTGGATAGCAAGATGTTGCTGTACAAAATCTAACTTTTTCGTTACTACAGGAAAGTAAATCAGGTTCTGTCAGGGGCTCTAGAAACTAGACTCGCTATCGGTTCCAACGTATATTCACACGATAAATTATAAACATAATAGCTAGGTGTAAAGTCTTATTCTTTATTGGTTTCATTTTCAGGCAGCAAGTTAGGATCAAATTATTATATATAAAAGTTGGTTGTAAATTCATTTTAAAATATTATAATAACCATAATTCAGTTCCTAATAGTGTTTAGTAACAACACGGTTAATCTCGGGTCTTAATTCTTGATTTGGTGTACTATTTCAATTAATTAAGCATGATAATGTATTTTCAGACTTTATTCAGAAATTCAGACATTACACCACGAGAATCTGAATATCTTGCAATCTGTAAGTTGGATTCCAAAACTGTCTGCTAGTATGGATTCCATACACAGAGGGCTAAAACTGTCATTTAACAAGTTCTAAATAATATTATCTATAGATAGGCCAAAATTTTGGTTCTTTACTGAACTAGTGCTCTGGCGGCAACCTAGGGTCATGTTTTCATACATATAACGGGTCTAAAAAATTCACCAAATAATCTTACAAAATTCATAGTGACTCTTAATGAAGTCTAGTAACAGCCCAGTTAATCTAAAGTTTTTAATCTACTGTTAATACACTATTTTAAATATGAAATCGTGCCAATAAGCCTTTCGACAGAAATATGAAATTAAGAACCTAGCAGTATTAAAAATGTGATAACTTGTAGTCTATAAATCAAAATTTTGATCCGTGAAAGTTCAGGAAAATAAATTCTGAGGGATACAAATGTCGGTCACAAAGTTCTACTTAATTATAATGACAAATGGGTCATAGTCTCAAAACAACATGGAATAAACAGCAGACGAGCAAGTTGATTATTATTAATTAGCAATAAACGAGATACACAAGCATATAACTTTATGGCAATAATTAACAGAAAATTATACTCAATCATTAGGATGGAATTCTACTATTAACAAGACAAACTATTATTTCCATAGCATTAAATTCACGAATCTAGGTATAACATCATATCCAATCAAAATGCATTCAAATCATGATTCTTATACATATATGTGTTTCTAGTTTATGTTCGTGTAGTGTATGCACAAGATGACGGATAACAAGCTTAGAATTGAGTCAAGGGTATGACACGAAAAAGAAAATTACTACTTGGTTTCGCCGATAAATCCGTAATAATTTCTTTGAAGGGTATCAAACAAAATAAGATACGATAACGAAATAGGGACTACTTGCGGAGATCAAAAGAATTCTTGAATTAGAACAACAAGTTGGTTCAAGAAAAACTTGCCTTATTGATGTTATGATTATGACGGAACGAAGACGAAGTGGAGCGGCACAACCAAGAGCGATTGCAACCACAACAAAGGCGAACAACAACAAGGAGAGCAAGCAACAGGGTGCATGCAGTCCATTTCTGCAAACGTCGGTAATGGCAGTCGAGCTGCATGCGGTGGCTGTCGTCGTGGTTGTAAGGGGAAGCCTCAGTTGGGTCGTGGCATCAAGTAAGGGAGAGGGTGGCTATCGGGAGTGCCTCGGGGTTGTTGATTAATGGTGAGGAGGACTGCAGTTGGGGTGGAAGACGGTAGCGGTTAGGGTCGGTGGCAGGGAGCTGCTGACCTCGGGTGGTGCGGCAACAAGATGGAGCAGCAGGGTGGTCGTCGTTGGTTGGGTTGCTCGGTGCTGCTGGTGGCGCTGCAGTGAAGAGCAGCGAGGTCAGCATTGGAGTGAGGCGAATGGTGTTGTTGTGGGTGGTGGTTGCGTGTAGAAGGAGCAGCGGGGTGCTGTGACGGGATGCAGAGGCGAGTGGCGGGTTTGGTCGGTGGTGGAGACCGGGGCAGTCGAGTGGCAGGGGGGATGATGATAGTGCAGGGAGGCATCAGGGACTGGGGTGCAAGAGGCGACGACAATGGGTTGGAGGATGGGTTTCGGGAGAAGGGAGAGGAAGAAGATGAAGGTGGAGCGGGGGTTTTAGGCAGCTGATGAGATTAAGAGGAGATTAGGGCTTAATGATTAGGTTAGGGATATTAATCAATATGTATAGGAGATTAAGCCATTGGGTTTGGCTTAGAATTAACAAGTTTGGGTTTGGGTTTGGGTTAGTATCCAATAAGAAAACAACTAAGAAAATAATAGATTAAATTAAATATCCAATACACAACAAACAAAATAGAGTGTACTGGAAAACCAGGATTCAAGCCAAAAAAAATTCGAACGATCAAATGAGAACAAAAGAGTTCAAAGAATAGCAAGATTTATTATTACATAAATCAAAATACAAGAATTTAAGAAAAAGAAGAATTACAAATAGAAATCCTTAAAGATCTGAAATAGTGGTTACAGAGGAGGAGGAGGAGGTTACAACTAGAGGACAAGTCGTCTCTAGTGTTTGGTTGATAGGAATTCGTATGTGAGAGAAAGAGAAATGATATTATAGACTAGGGTTTTGAAAGAGAAGGCCGCGAGGGATTTTTTCTTTTCCCTTTACCTTTGGCAAGAGGAAGGAGGAGGAGGAGATGGAAGAGTGCGGAAAATATGCTAACCACTAGCCTCAATCCTCTCCGCTGCTCCGTCTCCCTTAAAAAAAAAAATTTTTTAAAAAATTAAGAAGAAAAATCCTTTTCCTGATTTAGAAACTTTAAATCACTTCCACTGATCCACTGATCCTATACATACTTTTTTGGACCCTTGGATCTGGTATATAACTTACCCTAACCCAGCAGCCACCATCTTAAATAAACGTAAGATGTTTCAAATCTGATCGTAGCATTTGTCATCTATCAAATCTTTATCTTTTAAAGAAAAACCTAAGAATACACCCAAGAAATACTCAATGTCAACTACAGGCAGACCCTAATATACGAGATTATGGCAATAACGCTCGAGCATAGCCTTTCCAAACATTCAACCTCTTGTTAAGGAATATATACAATATATAAAACAAACTTAGGAAAGCTATAGAATAATTTGACTCAGAATAAGGAGCGAGTTATAAGAAAAGATTAATAAATAAAGTTGAGATCATACCAAGAAGCAACTTCACTTGATCAAGTGGGAAATTTTAGTAGTCCTTCCTGGCCTGAATCATGGCAATGATCAAATGAGAGAGAAGTAAAATCACCCAATAAAAGTTCTATAGAAATAATGATGAAATAGCTGGAACATCCTCTAATAGCCAGCCATGTAAAATGATAGTAAACAACAGAATAATGCAGGCGTTGGGGATACGACTTCACCAGACATTGTCGGTCTTCTTCTCTTTTATTTTCCCTATCTAATGGCTGAAGTTTCAGCAAATTACTCCTATAAACTTGGAATGCTAACATTATCGAAGGGCTTGGGGGTTTCAGGGTTTTAGAGATCTTCTCAATCTTCAATATGCGGATGACATCATCTTATTTGCCAAACCCGTGGGACCTATCCTCTGTGATGCAGTTTGTTTTTGGGGGTGGCTGCAACAGGTGTGAGTTCTCTCAATTTATAAAGTGGAAGTCGCGGTACCGGCTATACGCCCGACCCTCAGCTGAGGGAGCAGGCTCAGGGAGCAGGCAGGAGTGAGGTAGAGGTCGGGTGCTCGGCTCGGATCTGGAGGCTCGGCTCGGTCTTGTGTACCTGCACTCAGCCTAGGAACATCGGGATTGATCCCGGTGGCAGGCCCTCCGACGGTCTAGTTAGTCACTGTAGAGTAACAGTAGCTAGGGTTTTAGAGGGGAAAGATTGATTACCTATTAATGGAGGGGATGGCCTGGTATTTATAGGCAGGGAACCGGGTCTGAGACCCTGCTGGGCCAGGTCGGACCCGTTGGCCCATGGGCCTGTTACGATAGAAGCCCGTTTGACCCTGTGTTGACCTGATGATCAAGAAAGCGCTTTTTCTGAGGGGATCCGGTGGCCCAGATGGGGCCACGTCATCTGACCCATATCAGGAGCCCACCACTCTTGGTGGGCTGGATAACTCAGCCATGTAGGAGTGGTTTTGCCTCAGTAGGAAGAAGGGAGTGGTGTGTATGGCGAAGAATGGGGTCCGTATCTTCCTGGAGAGGCCAGCGGGGTAGAATGAAGGGGATCCCCTCTAGGAGTTGTGAGGGGCGTCGAGTGCTGAAGAGAAGGAGCTCATTTTGCCGAGCGTCGATGGTCGGTAGACGAGCCCCCTTACTTGTTGGAAAAGCAAGGGGATTTCGAGATCTTAGGAGTATAAGCTCGCTTATCCGAGTATCGAGGGTCAGTAGACGAGCCCCCTCACTAGTTGGAAAAGCAAGGGGATGTCGAGATCTGAGGAGTAGAAGCTCGCTTATACGAGCGTCGAGGGTCGGTAAACGAGCCCCCTTACTTGTTGGAAAAGCAAGGCGACATCGAGATCTGAGGAGTAGAAGCTTGCTTATCCGAGCGTCGAGGGTTGGTAGACGAGCCCCCTCACTTGTTGGAAAAGTAAGGGGATGTCGAGATCTGAGGAGTTGGAGCTCGCTTATCCGAGCTCGAGGGTCGAGAGTCCAGCCCCCTCACTAGTTGAAAAAGTTTTTGTCGCTCGCGGTGCCATCCAAGTGCCGAGCTTCAAACTTGTTGAGGAAGTTTTATGGTTGGCGGTGTCATCCGAGCGCCGAGCTTCAAACTTGTTGAGGAAGTTTTTGTGACTCGCGGTGTCATCCGAGCGCCGAGCCCCAAACTTGTTGAGGAAGTTTTTGTGGCTCACGAAGCCATCAGAGCGCTGAGTTTCAAACTTGTTGAGGAATTTTTTTGGCTCGCGGTGCGATCAGAGCGCCGAGCTTCAAACTTGTTGAGGAAGTTTTTGTGGCTCGCGGTGTCATCCAAGCGCCGAGCTTCAAACTGGTTGAGGAAGTTTTTGTGGCTCGCGGTGTCATCCGAGCGCCAAGCTTCAAACTTGTTGAGGAAGTTTTTGTGGCTCACGGAGTCATCCGAGCGCCGAGCCTCAAACATGTTGAGGAAGTTTTTGTGGCTCGCGGTGTCATCCAAGCACCGAGCTTCAAACTTGTTGAGGAAGTTTTTGTGGCTGAGGGTGTCATCCGAGTGCCGTGCCTCAAACTTGTTAAGGAAGTTTTTGTGGCTCGCGGTGTCATCCGATCGCCGAGCTTCAAACCTGTTGAGAAAGTTTTTGTGGCTCGCGGTGCCATCCGAGCGTCGAGCTTCAAACTTGTTGAGGAAAGTTTTTGTGGCTCGCGGTGCCATTCGAGCGCTGAGCTTCAAACTTGTTGAGAAAATTTTTGTGGCTCACGGTGTAGCGCCCTAGATTCCCGTTACCGGACATCCATGACACTCACCAGAATCTTTACCTTCAAATGCATCTCAATACAGTAATAACATGGAAATTTAAAATTTTTTTATTGCCAAATAAGTCATTACATCATTGATTACAACCGGTAACTTGTTCTTGGACAAGGAGTACAAATTACATCTGCTCGTTACAACTTATTACGAAATATTTACAGACTCCACTTGTAAAGCTATGAGCTGCCTCCTGGAATGGTAATCGACTAATTACTGCCGAACTTCGCTGAGTGGTCCATCGGTTCCCATGGGACTTGCTCCTTGGCTTTAGGCTTCTGCTGCGCGACTCTGATATCTCTGCACCTGTTTGTAAGATAGAACTGATACCTAAAAGGTGGGGAACGTCAGTAGTTCAACTGACGCATGCTGATGATAACAGTGATCCTCTAAAGTTCAATCACAACTAATAATATATGCAAAAGAGAAAAGTGATGTGCCAAAACAAGGGTTTAATGGATTCGGGTTCTAGTGCAATGTTATGCCATGACCCAATGACTAGATGCAGCAAACTCACATGCCTGATTCTAATGCAAGCAAGACTTTGGAGCACGAATACATCCCATACTACATACGCCCCCAAATGTAGCCATCTTTCTCCATAATTTAGGGATTCGAACCCTCGCCATGCATCCTACTCTTGTAATCAATCCAGTTCCCAATAGATTGTCCGTCGCCCAAAGAGATTGCAGTAGGTCGGTCTAGTTCCGCCCTGCAGTGCCTAAGTGGTAGCCGCCACTTGGTACCCGCGTACGGACCTCCTCAGAAAGCTGTGTTGAATCGGCCACCCGACCGATTGATTCCCCATGTCCACCTATGGACTGACACATGCATGTTCACCCCTGATCGGGTTATGAACTTATATATATACCAAAAATACAAAACCCCCGTGCATAGGGATGTGAGCACCTCGGGAGGTCAAATCGTCCTAGCCTCCCATACCTTACTCCGGCAAAGCTTTGGGAATGAACATATCGAGATACGAGCCGAGGACTCATCCATGAGTGCCGAAAACGTATCCCTACGACTGGAAGGTATAACACCGACTATGGTTTACTAGGACTAATGCAATTTTCCAATCCCTTAATATGCCATTCTAACCCCTGCCTTACTCTAATTACTTCGAGTAAAGATAAAACTGCTTCCACACTTGCCTATCAACCTCTGGCCCTGGCGATATCGATCCGGTTCTCCATTTCCTCGGCTTGGAATTGTACAGCATTCCAGCCTACATTCGCCGCTGACCCGACTGTGAATGTATGTTCACCCTCGTGAACTTATAATAATGGCACGGCTCGGATGTCCTACGCTTCGGCGGAAGTTTATAATATAGGGTTGACAGGTGCAGGGTATCCCTTACCCTAGTGACTAAATCGAGTCATACATCCCGCTCTAGAAGTCAACAACCTCAATACCAGATATCAACCATCCCTAGACAAGAGTCATCAACTCTGATAGTACCCATGGGAAATGTCCTCACAATACCTAGTTAAACTCCAGACTAGCAACCTACGGGGTTTCTGCCCGAAACTTAGAATGGTCATAACTCTCTTAGTACAACTCCGATTGGAGTGTACAAGCCCAATCCAGAAAGGTAAGATCCTAGGCTACAACTTTCTAGTTGATCATGAACTTAAATTCAATAATCTTGATCCCCAAAATATCCTCTCAAGCCTCAGCCTGCGTGCTTCCTGTACACGGGCTGTACCTTACCAGTAGCACAAATCACTACTCGTTCGTCAGAACGTCACAAACCCAATTTCTATAGAAGGGTGTGGGTGTCCTCAACAGCTCTCTAGTTGGTCATGAGTCCAAATTATACCAATAAATCACCCTAACACACATCTCTCACCAATGCACCAAGTCACACAATGGGTCTCTCTAAATCAGAGCACTCACATCCACTCTAGGTCTCTGTCCAGTCTTACAAAAATCACAGTAAATCAATCCTTTATTGGAATTGCCTCAAATAGGTCTTGTTGGAAAGATCTAGATGTCTAATACAAATCTCTAATGAATCAGGTTCTCAAATTGTGCTCTTAATGAGCCTCAAATGTCTAATCTCTACGGGGTATCAAAACTGGCTGAAACAAGCACAATGCATACTCATAAAATCATATTAAATTCTGTACTCATCCAAATGACACAAAATTTATGGTGATAAAACTAGAGATTACACTAAACAATATGCAAAAGATCTCATGTTAAAAATCCAAGTATACAGTGAGTTCTCTCTATTTTAATTTGGCACAGAAAGTCATCATGTTCTTCAGTTCAGCTTCAACTACTGATTAGAGATCAATTTTTCTCATGCCTATAAACTCATCCAAACATTTTCCCGATTTTTTTATAGAATCTAGATGCATGCAGAAATCTAGGGTAAACATTTTAGATCAATAACATGCTCCAATAAATTAGGAAAATTCCAACAACATCAGTCATCCTGTTAAACAATTGCTAATTTTGCCTTACGATACAATTCTACCATTCGATTTTATTAAAATATCAAATGACCTCAGAAAAATCCGAAATAAATCATCAACTATCTACACATGTATGTGAACAATCCATGAAAATTCAGCAATCTAATTCTTTGTAGTTTGCTCTCGGAAAAATCTACAAAATAGCATTCCGAACCAGTTTTCTAGTTTCAGTTCTGATTTCATCTTTCAACTTCTTGGATAATCATCCTAGCACATCCTATCATACATGCATGCAAGAAAATCAATTAAGAGACATAAAAGAAGTTTTAGAGTAACTCCCCACCCTTGGTTGCTGTAGAGGAATTGATCTCTTTGAGCTTTTCCCTTTGAAAATCCTTCCTTGAGACCTTCTTCTTCACTCTCTCTTTTTCCTTTCTTATTTCCTCTTGAAGGAGTTCTGAAATTTCCAGAGCAAAGAGGTGGAATGGAGTGGAGAAATGATGGAGAAAGGAAGGTGATATGGCCGGTTTTGAGCTGGGGGGGGGGGGGGGGGGTAGGCTTAGTTAATAGGTGGTTTTGGATCAAAACTATGGCTTCTAGCCCATGGTTTGGTGGTTGTTGTGTTAGCTGCCCATCTTAAGTTAAATGGGTTCCTACGAGTGAGAGACGAGAGGTTTATCGAGCGTACGCAATATATATCCACTGTAGTATCATACAGTGTTATATTTGCATAGGCATTGTACCGAAAACTAGCATTTATACTAGTATCGGTCCTCCTTGTTCTCGTGCATCTTTTAGAATGCAATCCTCGCATGAACCGTCCCATAACCCTAACCACACACCACGATAGAAAAATCAACCCATAATACTGCAATCAAGTGCATGCATACGGACAATATACATACATACATATAATTCAGGTATTGTACAATACGGGGTGTTACACGCGGTGTCATCCGAGTGCCGAGCCTCAAACTTGTTGAGAAAGTTTTTGTGGCTCTCGGTGCCACCTGAGCACCGAGCTTCAAACTTGTTGATGAAGTTTTTGTGGCTCGCGGTGCCATCCGAGCGCCGAGCATCAAACTTGTTGAGAAAATTTTTGTAGCTTGCGGTGCCATCCGAGCACCGAGCTTCAAACTTGTTGAGGAAATTTTTGTGGCTGGCGGTGTCATCCGAGCATCGAGCCTCAAACTTGTTGAGAATGTTTTTATGGCGGGCGGTGTCATCCGAGTGCCGAGCCTCAAACTTGTTGAGAAAGTTTTTGTGGCTCGCGGTGCCATCCGAGCACCGAGCATCAAATTTGTTGAGGAAGTTTTTTTGGCTCGGGGTGCCATCCGAGCGCCGAGTATCAAACTTGTTCAGGAAGTTTTTGTGGCTCGCGGTGCCATCCGAACACCGAGCTTCAAACTTGTTGAGGAAGTTTTTGTGGCTCGCGGTGTCATCCGAGCGCCGAGCCTCAAATTTGTTAAGGAAGTTTCTGTGGCTCGCGGTGCCATCCGAGCGCCTTGCTTCAAACTTGTTGAGGAAGTTTCTGTGGCTCGCGGTGGCTCGCGGTGCCATCCGAGTGCCGAGCTTCAAACTTGTTGAGGAAGTTTTTTGTGGCTCGCGGTGTCATCCGAGCGCCGAGCTTTAAACTTGTTGAGGAAATTTTTGTGGCTCGCGGTGCCACCGAGCGCCGAGCTTCACACTTGTTGAGGAAGTTTTTGTGGCTCGCAGTGTCATCCGAGCGCCGAGCCTCAAACTTGTTGAGAAAGTTTTTGTAGCTTGCGGTGCCATCCGAGCGTCGTGCTTCAAACTTATTGAGGAAGTTTTTGTGGCTCGCGGTGCCATGCGAGCGCCAAGCTTCAAACTTGTTGAAAAAGTTTTTGTGGCTCGCGGTGTCATCCGAGCGCCAAGTTTCAAACTTGTTGAGGAAGTTTTTGTGGCTGAGGGTGTCATCCGAGCGCCAAGTCTCAAACTTGTTGAGGAAGTTTTTGTGGCTCGCGGTGTTATCCGAGCGTCGAGCCTCAAACTTGTTGAAGAAGTTTTTGTGGCTTGCAGTGGCATCCGAGCGCTGAGCCTCAAACTTGTTGAGGAAGTTTTTGTTGCTCGCGGTGCCATTCGAGCGCCGAGCTTCAATCTTGTTGAGGAAGTTTTTGTGGCTCGCGGTGCCATCTGAACGCCGAGCTTCAAACTTGTTGAGAAAGTTTTTGTGGCTCGCGTTGCCATCTGAGCGCCGAGCATCAAACTTGTTGAGGAAGTGTTTGTGACTCAAGGTGTCATCCGAGCACCGGCCCCAGTTGACCATGCGTTCCGAGCCGTCATATCGGCTGAAAGGGCTGGGGTAAAGAGGTAATTTTGTGCCCCAGGCTGACGTCACAGGCGTAAGAATCGAAGCGATTCAGATCCTAGTGGCTGTTGTATCTTGATGATCAAGATCCAATGGTTAGATCTTTTTTGCAAAAATCATGGATTCTCTTCCTCTGTTATAAATCTCCCCCCTCCTTCATTTCCTCACTTTGCGTTTTTTCTCTTAAGAACATGAATTTCTCCAATAGCCATCGATGACCTTTTTTTGGTGATCTTCCCGTATCTCGATACTTCCAGGTTAGTATTTTTGATTCGTAATGTCGCGCACTTAGTCCGGCTCCGAGGCAAGCTCTTCTGGTCGTTCTGAAGAGGAAGGTGATTCAGCATCACATCTTGGTCTCTAGGCGACCACGGAATCAAGGAGGAGGTTCAGTCAGACTTAGGATTGGATGGCGAGGGGGATGTAGTTTTTGTTGTGCAACCTTTACGTTCCCGTAGGCCAGGTAAGGAGCCTGTGGAGAAGGGTGAGCACGAAGAAGGAGACCCCGAGGGAGAGGGGGTTGTTGAGGAAGGGGGAGCACGAGGAAGAAGACCCCGAGGAGGAAGAGTTTGGTCTGAAGGACGACCAGGAGGAGCCTGAATAGGGGACCAAGAGAGGCAATGGTCGGTGAGAAGAGGAAGGAGGAACCGCGGGGGAGGCAGCCAAGGAGGAGGATGATCTTCCGCCTCTGCACCCATTAGCGACCCCATCTCCGGAGAGGAAGCTTTGCCCTCGTAGGATGAATAGGAAATGGATTCGTCCTGATAGCCTGTAACCCCTGTTTTCCCAAAACCCGTATTTTCAGTGTATTTCTCGGTATTTAAAATTTTACTAAATTAGTTTTTCCGTTTTCAAAATCTTTTGTCAAAATGTATTGCTAGGTCTTTCATCTAAATCTAATTTTTCGATCAATAATTTTATTGTAACTATTTTCTACGAATTTTACATTTTAATACAAATCTTGTCATTTGTGTCAGTATTATTATTTTTATTATTAATAATATTATGTTGAAGTACAAAATATATTTTTGATAAACCTACTTTTATTTGGTTATTTTAAATTTTTATATTTGATTTAAAAACCCATTTTAACTTAAACCCAAATACCCATATCCAATAACCCATTTCCCTATTACACCCAAAACCCACTGTTCTAAACTACCCCAGACCCAAAAAAACCCCTAATACCCGTAAAAACCCAAGAGCCCCCCCGTTTACCCATTTAACCTAACTAACCCAAACAGCCAGTTACCCAAATACCCCCTAACTCGTTTACAACCCTAATCATCTAACCTATTAAAACCCCAGAAGCTTGCCTGTTCATCTTCCTTTCATCCCCCAGCCGTCTTCACCCCTACCACGTGCTCCTCCGCCTCTAACCCATCCCACCTTGTGCTCCTCCTGCTCTTCTTCAACTTGGCCACCTTCCCTCCAAGCCGTCTCCCGACAACCCAGCCAGTCGCTTAGCCCCTGTCTTCTCCTCGTAGTGCTGCAATGCCCAATCCAGCAACTGCGCCGCCATCGTGCAACCGCCCCGGTTGCACGACAACAGCGACCAGCCCCTGTAGTGCACCGCGGCAACAACACCATAGTCACTCATGGCCTCCCTATGCGCTGCTCGGTGTCGACAGCCCATCGTCGCTGCTTCCCAGGTGCTCCCCGCCGTCCGCCTACGTTCGCCTGCAGCCTCTTGGTCGCCGCCGATTCACCGGGCCAGTGCAACCATGGGTTTCCTATGTTCAAGTTTTTGGATCATGGGTTGATCTTGACTGTCGATCTCATCTTGATCTTCTTGATCTTTTGATCATGTTTTGATCTTAGCCGTCTGTGGGATCTTGATCATCACCTTTGATTTTTGACCGTTGGATCGCATTATCATCATCTTGGAGTTTTTGATCATCTTTGATTGGTGGCCGTCCGATCGTCAATCTGACCCGATCGTCATCATCATCATCATCAAGATACTGATCACATCTCAATTTTGATCTTGATCTTCGATCAGAGTCGTCCGATCTGATCCGATCGCCTTGATATCTTGATACCTTGATCTCAGCCGTCCGATCATGTTTGTAGGGTTATTTGTTCTTTGGATTCGTGATCTTGTTCATGATCCATTCATTGTGTTTGTGTTCGGACCCCGAGAATCCGTTTCCGTTATTCTTGCTATGGTGTCGTTCTATCGTTGTCTCTCAGGAAAGTAACTTGTACTCCAATTCATTTGTTTGATACAAGTCAAAAATACCACCTATAGTGTAGTTGGGTCTAGAGATGAATCTTGTTTGTGTTTTCCTTGATGGGTTTTGTCTCTATTATGAAAATTTGACCATAGATGACTCACGACACAATATGGACATGAATTAACTTAGGTTTTACCCATTCTTGATTTGGATCATGTATGTGAGACTTTTTGTGAGAATTCGTGTTTTGGTTGAGACCCAAGTGAAATACTTGGTGTGGACATGCTAGATACCCTAATTTATGATGTTTAGAAACTTGGTAGACTCAATTTCATGTTTAGTTGTATTTTGAACAAGTTTTGTATAATATATGTTGAGTTGTTGTAAAAGGGAAAAATCTGTATTTTGTTGCTGATCTATTTTATTTGCTGTTTTGGACTGTCTTGTACTCAGTATCTTAATTTCGGTATAAAACATGAGTTTTAGAGAATTTTGCCTATTTTAAAACCCCTCTAACATTGCTTGATTTTGTTTTCGTATGACTGAGTTATGACTGTTTTACTACGGAGGTGTCGATCTTTTCCAGATTCTGTTTTCGGTAATTTTGATGACAAAATCATTTTAAAGAACTATGCTACAAATATGATTTTTATCCAAAACTTTGGTCAGTGCTTCTTTATCTAGTTAGGGATTACCCAGAATTTTGGTGAATTTTATTGATGATTTTTATGTGTTATTTCATGCTTGTTTATGAAATCTATACTTGTTGTATTTTGATCGCTGTTCTGTAAAGAACCTTATTTTTACTATGATTCCTTTTACTGTATGGAAAATATTTGTGAAATATGAAAGTTAGTATATTTTATCTATTTTTATATCCCTTTGACAGAATTGGATTTCGTTTCACTGGTTGCGAGATATCATAGTTTTCGTACAGCAGTGTTGGGAATTCCAGATTTGCCAAACTAATGTTTCTTGATGTTTTCTTATTTTTGATGACTGATCTAATTTGACTGGAAAATTCTGAAACTTTATATTTAGATACTGGACATATAGGGGAATACCCCAGATTTTTTGTGGATTTATTTAATGTGTTTTCATACTGTTTTCCTGTTCTTGAATTGGTTTTCCTGATTTCTGGCTGAACCTATTTTCTATATTCAAATCAGTTTTGAGCTATATTTTTGTGAATTAATATATGACTTATTTATATTCTCTGGATTCGTGTGAAAGTCTATTTTCCAGATCCTTCAATGGATCAAGATTTGAATGTTTGTAACACTGGAAATCACTATTTTACTACAGTATGGTCTTGCTGTCCTGAACTTGAGATTTTGTCTATTTTAGTCTTTTATCAGATATCTTGCACTCGTACATATTTATGTTGCAATTTGCACTTGTCACATGATCATGCCATGTTATTCTTGATATATTTTGCACATAAACATGCTTGTTTGACATAAATAATAAATAACCAAGCCAGGGTTTAAGGGACAGATCTAATAGTGGATAATTCAGAAATGTGTACTCGGAAGGGGATCCACTGATCCTACGTAATTACTTGATACTTGCACACAAGACACGATACTTGCCACTTGCATAACCTAACACGTGATTACATGATACATGATAATTGGAGCTTGGAGCTCGATTACTTGACTTGTCCCCGAGTATACTGCCCTCTATGGTCCACTATGAAATCTAAAGCAAAACTGTTTGCTATAGCAACCATGTCGTGTAGGATGCATGAAGTGCTACCTAGATAGTAATCACTACAAGACTTGATATATGATACTTGAACATGATACTTGAACATGATACATGCTTGCTTGATAACTTGATACTTGAGACTTGAAACTTGACACTTGATACATGATTACATGATACTTGACACTTGATGGATGTTTACATGGTACTTGATTACTTGACACTTGATTCATGCCATTTACACTTGTTTACTTTGCCATGCTAGTTGTTTATGTTGACATCACACTTGTACCATGTTGCTAGTTAGTTTCACCATGTACTTTTATCCTACATTATAAGTGGTACTTGTTTTTCTCTTTTCCTCTTTCCTGCATTCGTTGAATTGTAGATTTTGAAGAATAGGTTCCAGATTGTATCAGAGACATGAAGTATTAGTGCTGCATTTTATTATATTATTTCTTGTAGCTTGCTTGAACAATATTGTATTTGAGACTTGGATTTATTCTTGTATTTGGGTGATGTGACCCAAGATATTTGTTTTATTCATATCATGACTATTTGAGATTTACATATTTGGTTTCAAGTATTCTTGTTGGTATTTTGGCTCATTATGTGCATGTGGTTGATTCTTTTGCTTCCGACTCTGATGTTTCTTGAGAATGTTGTAAAGATTTCTTGAACAACTTATGGATGATGAAAATCATTCGCTGGGCTTTTGTTACGTATCCGTATTCCGTATTCTTTTTGGGAAGCAGAGCGTGACATGGTTTTTAGTGGTATCAGAGCACCAGGTTTGGCTAATGTATTAGTTTCCTAATATATTAGACAAGCTTGGCACGATCTGGGATCTGCGCAACATTTCACCAACCATACATGCATAAATGAATTATTACCAACATTGATTTGAATACTAGTCTTATTCCTTTTTTTTATCCCTTCTTATTCGATTCCTTGATTCCTTGTTTCTTCCGTCTCTTTTAGTCGTTCTCAATTGTTAATTCCTTATTGGGTATAGTTTCGTTCTTTTCGTATCCATATTCCTTTGATTCCTTCATTCATCTTCATTTGTTGACTCATTTTGAGTATAATGCTAGTTATTCTTTTCCTGTTATATTCTCTTCAAATTCTGCTTGTGCCTCCTCGTACCTTTTCCATCATATTCAATTCTTTGATTTCTTATTCTCTCACGTCCATTGTAGTCGTCCTCCCTTGTTGACTCTTTATTGAGTATAAAATTCATTCTTCTCCTGCCTATATTTTCTTTATATATATATATATATACATATATATATATATATATATATATATATATATATATATATATATATCCGAATATTTTGTGTATTTCGATTATTACTTGTTATATTTTGGATCTTCTATAAAATTATTTTCTAAAATTTTTTGTTAATTCGAATAACTGTGTATTTTAATATCACAAATTTCAAAACGTAAATTCGTACTTAAATTGAGAAATCAACATCTAAGTATGTGTGGAAAATTGCATCATCTTGTTCATCATTTTGTTGCAATTGGATGTTGAGATGGCAAACATGCAACTAGACGTCAATGGAGGCAAATTGCAACTGGATATCGGGGAGGCAAAATGTGCAACCGAATATCTAGATGGCTACCTGCAACCTGATGTCGTGGAGGCAAACCTGCAACTTGACGTCGAGAATGCAAGTCTACAGATGGATATAAATGAGGCTAATCCATATCAAAGCATTTCTACTATTATTATTATTGTTTTCATTATTAATTATTGTTGTTAATATTGAATTACTTTCATAAAAATGATGAACCCAAATTATATTCTTTCATTATTATCCTTACCAGTATTGTTAATTTTTTTATTATTATTATCATTGTTATTATTTTTACCAGTATGGTTATGATGATTATTATTGTTATTATTATTGTTATTATTATTTTATTGTTAATATGTGTTGATTTTTGTATTATTAGTATTACTTTTGTTAACAAATTAGTTTTGACCTAATTATTTTAATTAAAGCCCTCATCTAAAGCCCAATTTTATTTTGGCGTCTCATTCTTTTCTTCCTGCTCGGATCGTCGCTTAGTGTCACGTGGTCTACAACAACATGTCTGCAGCTTGAAACGTCACCATCAGAGTGTCGCAGCGGAAGCATGGTGGGCCCATAACCCACAGGTCCCAGGATCCTATTGTTGCTTCTCCTTCCTTGCATTGTTTGCTTTCCCCTATCTTTTGCATTTGTTCTCACCCGTTGACTCATTACATGGTTCATCTCTTCCCTGTCCGCCATTTCTTCGATTCCAGCTCTATCTATTTCTTCATCTCTTTGCTTTGTTATTTTGCAAGTCTTGTGTTGTTTTCTTCATTTTTGATACCGGTTACTTCTTTCTTTCACTCCATTTTGCCATCATGCACCCATTCATTATTTGATTCAATCCTTCCTTGTCTTTTCGCTCCTTGATTCTAGTTTTGCCTACTCCCTTATTGCTTTGTTATCTTGTATTGTTTCTTTGTTTTCGATACCGTTTGCTTCTTTTCTTGCATTTCATTTGACTTCATTGTTATTCCCTTCCTTCTTTTTCTGGTGTTGCCCCTGCTTTGTTCCTTCCCCATTAGCCCTCTGCTTTGTTACCCTCCCCCCAATTAGTTTGTTTACCTTGTCCTATGTACCGCCTAAACAAATTTGGAGGACGAAATTTTGTTGTAAGGTGGGTAGGATTGTAACCCCTGTTTTCCCCAAATCCGTATTTTCAGTGTATTTCTCGGTATTTAAAATTTTTCTAAATTAGTTTTTCCGTTTTCAAAATCTTTTGTCAAAATGTATTGTTGGGCCTTCCATTTAAATCTAATTTTTCGATCAATAATTTATTGTAACTATTTTCTACGAAATTTACATTTTAATACAAATACTGTTATTTGTGTCAGTATTATTATTTTTATTATTAATAATATTATGTTGAAGTACAAAATATATTTTTGATAAATCTACTTTTTGATAAACCTACTTACGTATTTCCGCACCATCCTAGGGATGAGCTCGCTCGGCGATGCGGAGGGGATCTTCTACCTCTCGCCACGACCTCACAGGAAGGTAATGCACGGCCATCCGGACTCCATCAAAGGATGGAAAGAGAAGTATTTCATAGTCCGGAGCGAGAAGCCTTGGAAGATTCCAACCCTTTGGAACTTCGAAAAGCCAAACCATAAGATCCCGAAGCGTAGTGAGTTGACGGAGAAAGATTGGGAGAAGGTGGAGAAGATTGTTGGAGGGCACAGTATAGGGTGGCCGCGAGTGACGGAGTAGCACCTGGCCCGAGCCGGACTGAGCCCAGTCGACCCTAGTATGTTTTTGTTCTGAATTTTTTTATCTTCCTACATTCGTGTTAAAATTTATTTATTTATTTTCCCTTTTACAGAGATGTTTGCAAAGCAGCTCAATGACTGTCAGGCTTTGTTGGCCCTAGTTGCCAAAGGAGGGCGAATAAGAAAAAGAAGGCTGCCCCGGGTGCGGGTTCTTGTAAAGGGCTGGCCTCGGTGATGGTGGAGTCATCCCCGAAGAAGGCGAAGAAGCACCACCACACGCAGAGGTTGTTGAAGGAACCGGGGGCGAGCTCCGGTAGTAGAAGAGGGGCCGAGGTCCCGGAGCAGAGGCTCCCACCACCCCGCCCCAGTGCCGAGCAGATGGTGGGGCAGCAGGGCCTGAGGCCGCATGCCCTGGATTAGGAGGTCAAGGCAGGGGATACCCTGCCTGAGGGTCTGGTGGCCGTGGAGGTGGTGAAGCATCTCGGCACGGAGCGAGATCGGATGGCTCTGCCAACGGAGATGTCTGAGACGGCCTTCATGAGGTGGGCTCAGGCACAACTCTCGGTAAGTGGTTGGAATTACCTTGAAGCGTAGAATTTAGAATTTCTTCTAACTTATTCTCCCTCGGCCAGGCGGTGCTTCACGGGCAGCACTTTCACAAGTGCTTGGAGAAGGAGGTTCTCATCAAGAGGAGGAATGCGGAGAAGTACTTCCGCGAGGTTACTAAGTTGCAGGACGAGCTGAAGGAGGCTCGGAGTGCCGAGGTTGGGTAATGTATGCATTGAAAGTTAAATGAGAAATATGATTTTAATTTTTGGAGGAAAAGAAATAATAGTACGAAAACTAAGTGGAATTATTGAGACTTATTTGTTTGAATGAGAATGTTATAAATTGAAATTGAACATTGAATTATGGAAAGGAGATGGATATTTATTTGAACTATGAAAAGACCATATGAGTATGAGAACTCAATTTTTGTGATTATGAATTGAAATTGAGAACTAGAGTGTAGCTAAGCCTCATACCGGCATCGTAAAGAAATATGTTGAAATGAGATTTGAAATGAAACGACCAAGATTTGGGTCATGTGATATAAATGTTTAAGACCGGTATAGTGGAAGGGCTAACTCTAGAGAATTGATTTTGTTCATGATTCAAATAACTAAGGACTAGATACATAGTGAAGACGTGATGAAAATAAGAGAAAAATGCGAGTATGAGGGCCTCGGAGCTACGGTGTGAGAATATTCACAGTCTGTTTTCACGATGTGTCGTGACATGACATGGATATGTCTCCAGGAGTCCGTACCGTAGGCGACGCTTGTGGGGTGTTTGGTGACTGCGGGTGGTGTCATGTTCCATGACGGAGCCTGAATTGTCCACAGGTTTTTCACGATGCGTCGTGACATGACGTGGAATTCTCCTCCAGGCTGTCTGGACATGAGCTCGTAACTCATAGAACTTCTAGGATACTTATCGTAGTTACAGTAGTAGTTTAAGTCATGGCAACGGATTGAACCCTACAAGATGAAGAACGATTAAGGGCTTGCCCTCAGACCTATGTAGTATGGGATGCATTGAATCTGAACAAGTGCGCATTAGTGTCATTTAATACAAATAACTGCATTAAGGACTAAGTGTTTCGCACAACACAACATCAATAGGATAGCCCCTTGTAGTACTGTTTGTGATCAAGTTTGTGGTTTGTTTAAGTATTTGAGAATCGTTATACTATTTTCGGTAAAGAGAGGATAGCCGTGTATAATATTTCGTTGGTTGTAAGCAACTGATGTGCCCACAGTTTCTATGCAGGATAAAGTGGTTAACAAGACTAAAGAATGCATGCTGATTAGAGAATGATTCAAGTCTTGTACATTTCAATTATGTAAATTGTTGTAATTTGCATCCGCTGTAAATATGTAATGTAATTGTAAACTCTGATGTGACAAATGGTTTTTATTTCCTTGTAAAATTGTACGAAAGAAGTGTAAAGATCCTATAGAACTTCGAATTCAGTCTGTTTTGGAATTCGGGGTGTTACAGAGTGGTATCAGAGCCAGGCTTCCAAGTAGTACAAATTTATAAGGAACGACACTCTAGAAGTGGACATTAGGGCGTGTGTTGAGTCTAGAGATTTAAATGTAAGTCACTTACATTTGTGTTGCTCTATGATTTATACTTTTTCTTCTCCTTTCCCTAAGATAGCGGACCACTTCGACCCAGCTGGAGGTGATGACTGGCACATAGTTGAGGAAGATTACTACCTCGGGCAAGCTGATTCAGACAAGGAAGATCCTGAAGAATTTGAAGAGGAATGGCCTGAGTCCCGAGATATCACTCCACCTCCGGATTCATCTGATGATTCTCCGATGAGGAAGAACCAGTTCCGAGTAGTCTTATTGTGTCTCTTCAGAGGCAGGTACAGACTCAGAAGGAGAGAGCGGAGCTGTTGCAAGCACAGTGTGCGAAGTGCAAGGAGTGCATTGCAACTCTTAGTCATCGTGTTTGGGAACTCGAGAAGAGGAAAAACATGTACGATGTACTGAAGGAGGAAGTGGAGGAACTACGGGGAGAGCTTCGAGAAGCCAAGAGGAACCGTAGGAACTAGCCTGTTGTATCTTCTTACTGATTTCATTTGATGTCAGGAATGTTTTAAATTCGAATGTATAAAGTTTGGAATTCAATGAAATGAAAAGTTGATTTAAAATTCATGTTTATACTTCGAATTTAATGGATCTTTGTATCAGAATATGCCTAGAAACGGAGCTCGAAATGGTGAAGGTCTGGACTTGGAAACAAAACTAGTGAGGGTCCATCAGACACTCAATGTCGTTGCCATGAATCGGAATCAAGGAAGGGTTCCTGCGAATCCAATACCTGAAGAAATCAAACTCGTGGAATCATTCAAGCGGATGAAACCACCGGTATTTGAGGGAAAGTCAAACCCCGACAAGGCTGACAATTGGATTCGACAGGTAAAGACTATCTTCGAAGTCTTAGAGACTTCGGAGGGCAGCAAGGTGAAGTTGGCGGCACTGCAGTTCGATAAAGATGCGACGGTGTGGTGGCAGTCGATGAAGCAGATGATGGGAGGTATTGTTCTTGGCTGGGATGAATTCTTGGAGGAATTCCACGGTCATTATTTTTCCTCAGACGTCCAGGAGAAGAAGGCCATGGAGTTTCTGGCGCTGCAGCAGAGCGGCATGTCGGTTAGGGAGTATGAGACAAGATTCACTCAGCTTTCGAGGTATGCGCCCGAACTGGTGATGGACGAGGCGAAACAGGCTCGAAAGTTTGAGCATGGTTTGAGGCTCAGTCTGAGATCCAGGATGATACCCTTCGGTATCAGGAGGTTTGACAAGCTGGTCAAACGAGCTGCAGCCACTGAGGTAGACATGGAGTAGTTCCATGCAGTTCAGAATCGGAGGACCAACTAGAATGTTGGGAAAAGGCCTGCAGTTTCTGGTAATTTCACGGGACAGCCGTCAACCTAGAGGTTCAAACCAACGGGGGCGAATGCTGTTAACGTAGCTGGGAGACCCGGAACCAATTGGGTGAGACCTCCTATGGTGACATGCTTCAACTGTGGCGAGACGGGACATTACAAGTCTCAATGCCCAAAGCTGTAGAATGTCACCCGTAGTGGACTGATGCAGCAAGTCGGGAAGAAGCCGTACCAGCAGGGACGAGTATTTGCCTTGACTGAAGCTGACGCTGATGAGGTGGATCACGTCATCACTGGTACGAGGGAAGATGTTTAGAGTGTTTTCTATTGTTTCTCTTTTCCCGCTTTTATAGTGAACTGTTATGTAACGAGTGTGTGTTATGTAACAGGATAACTTATTTTGAATGGAAAGAAAGCTGTTGTTTTGTTCGATACGGGGTCCTCTCACACTTTTGTATCACTTAAGTTTGCTAAAGTTTTGGGAGTCGAACCGAAAGTCTTTCCAGGCAAGGTCTTGGCAGTAGCTACTCTATCAGGGGGGACTCAAACCACTGTTCGGTACTATGTGGACTGCGAGATCGTGATTGGGGGCAGAATTTTCGGAATTGATCTGATCGAATTGAATGTCTTGGGAGTCGATGTGATCATTGGCATTGATTGGATGTCTGTATATAGTGCGAACATTGAGTGTAAGACCAAGGAAGTAACAGTGAATGCTCCAGGTGGTCCTGAAGTCACTTTCTAAGGGAAGAAGAGATGTTCTGGTCTGGTGGCAGCTATCAGCAAGAGGGATGTTCCTGTAGAGGTGCAACAAATTTCTGTGATTCGGAACTACCCGACTGTATTCTTGGAAGATTTGCCTGGGTTACCCCCGCATCATGATGTGGAGTTCAGCATCATTATTCAGCCAGGGAGTGCGCCCATTTCCAAGGCACCGTATAGGATGGCGCCCGTGGAGCAGGATGAGATCAAATGGTAAATTGAGGAACTGTTGGAGAAGGGCTTTATTCAAATGAGTATGTCACCTTGGGGAGCACCGGTGCTTTTGGTAAAGAAGAAGGATGGTTCGATGAGGATGTGCATCGATTACCGGGAGCTGAATAAGGTCACTGTTCAGAATAAGTATCCTATTCCCCGAATTGACGACCTGTTCGATCGTCTACAAGGAGCACCTGTCTTCTCCAAAATAGATCTTCGAGCAGGTTACCATCATGTTCGAGTGAAAGCTGAAGATGTGCATAAGACTGCGTTCAGAATTCGACACGGGCATTATGAATTCTTAGTTATGCCAGGAGACATTACATGACGTGAAAAGTTAACACCAGCTCCAAAAAATTTAGACTGCCTGATTCATTAGCAGATGTTAGGGTGAGAATTGTCGAATATGAAGCCCATACGGGATGCCAGATCAATCATATCCAAATTAGATAAAGAGTCAAATTGAATTTGAAAGATAGATCCCAGTGGAGGGTTATGATCAGCTGGAACCAGAGGAATTTCGAGGTTGTGAATTTGAGCAGCGAAAGATGCTTTAGAAGAGGATGATAAGTGCACGACATTTTTAGCCTAAAGGCGAGCACTAGCTCGAATGAGTGAAGATTTATAATTCTTTTTAGATTACTTTCGCTTAGATTTCAAATGTGAAATCTCAATGGAAGAAGAAGGGGATGGAGGAAAAATTAATCGATCTGAGTTATCCTCATAAGAAGGATTCCATTCAGAATATAAGGATAAGTGCAAAATCTCAGAAGATTCAATAGAAAAAGAAAGTGGTAGAAGAAATCTCGATATGAGAATATAACAAGGGATGCTTAGTACATCCAAAAAGAGTCAGATCAATTAATAAAGAGTAGGTTGTTAACTAACCAAACAAAATTTTAAAGTAGTTAGAGTTAATATGTTGTAATATAGAGAATGGAGTAGCATGAAAGGCAAATAAGGAAATGGTAACATCATTAAACTTAGAATAAAATAAACAACAAATGCATATAGGAGAGGAAGAAAGTACCTTTAGGAGAGGATTAGCGAGATCTTTTTCTTCGTCAGTGAGAAAACTGTCGGAGGCCCCCCAATCAGCAGAATTAGGATAATCTTTACTAATCTGACCACTGAGAGATACAGAGGATTTACAACCATTTTAGTAGATGAAGAGGCGGTAACAGCAGAAGTGTATTTTCCCAGTCTGAAAAATAGTGGGGGTTGACATTCCAGGTTGGCCAAGTACTGGCGTGTTAGTGACAGACTGGAAAATGGCTTGAGAAGCATAATCCGTGCAGCTAACTGATGGCTTGGAAGGAGAATAGAGGAGGGGAACAGAGGGGGGTCATAAGAGGAAGGGATGAGGTGACAGCAGTAATGGCTCCTGGATCAGAGACAGTAGAAAGGAGAAAGGAAGGTTTAAGAGGAACTTGGGTTGACAGAACCTGATTAATCCAGACTAAATTATAGGGGCTTTAAAGGGGAGTGGGAGGCTTTGGTAGTAGGAGCACTCCCTTGTTTAGCAGGCGGATAGTTGAATCTCCCCCCGAAACATGTTTTTAGAGCAACTCTGGATGTTAGACCAAAATAGTCTGAAAAGTTCGACATTTGAAGCCAAAGTTTGGCAACGATTTGTTACACATATGAAATGCATGTCTAATCGTACATTCACGGTTAAACAATTAAAGGACAAACATTCCAGACTTAGAATTAAATGGAGGGAGTTTGAGAATTTGAAGAAGCAGAGTGGTTTGGGTTGGGATGAAGAGAACCAAACAATCACTTGCGAGCAGGAGGTTTGGGACACATATGTTAAGGTTCATATATAACTTCATTTTTATAATAGTGTGTGATTCTGATCTTATTATACTTAACCATGACAATACTACTTGTAAATTAACAATACAAATTTTTTAATTAGGCACACCCTGTGGCAAAAATATTTCAGTCGAAGGGATTGACAAATTGTAATGCTTTGACCAAAAATTTTTATGGGTCTACTGCCCAGGGCTTTGTTTCTAGGGCTTCAACATAAAAGGTGTATGACTCCGATGAGGAACGGAGGGTCAATTATGAGTTTGCCCACCCCAATGTCCCATATGTAGATGTGGATGATGAGTATGATGATGCACCGATAAGTTCGGGGTCTCGCAAGAGGCGATCTGGTGCGTCAAGTGGTCGAGCAACAAAAAGCTCAAAGATGGAGATGGCTATTGATTCGTTTATCGATGCTCAGGAGGCAAAAAAAGACAAGTATAGGAAGAAAATGGGCGACCAAAGTAATCCCTCGGATGAACAAGATTCTTCCTCCATTGATCAGTGCATTGATATAATTAATTCGATGAGTAGGATTGATTACAAATAGCTTGGGAAGGCACTTGATGTGTTAGTTGATAGCCCTAGATGGCATCATGCCTTCCTTCATATGAGCCAGGAAGTTAGGGTTAGTTGGGTGAAGAATCGTGGTGACTAGGGATCTCATTTGTTTGAGTGGATCCATCATATCCAAATTGTTTATTTGTTTAACAATTTTTACATATTTGTGTGTGAGTTATTGAATTCTGAATATTTAATGGCAGAATGTGGTGGATTTTTTTTAATTGTAACGTTTTAATTTTAAATGCATTTGTTATTACTAGCTGCTGTTGCTGTTTTATTCTGGCTTTAACAATGTTACATAACATAAGATGTTAGGGTAAAATTCTCTATATAACCTCCACTACTGTCGTAGTATTAAAACTTGAACATACTTTATGCAACTAAATTCTTCTTTTGTCAGAGTGAAGTACTATTACAAGTGCTACCATAGTGATGGACACGTCTTCATCTGATAGTGACGGATTGGATGACTTGTTGTCACTCCAGTTCCTACAGGCCATCTCTGAAAAAAATCCACAATGCACTCCAAAACTAACATGACGTGAATATTTGCAAGAAATCCTAGATGGTCCCCCGGATAAGTTTCATCGCATATTCCGTATGAATCAAGATTGTTCTTTGGCTTTGTGTCGTTTTCTGAAAAAATGGCAACTACCTCGAGGAAACGGAGGATGAAGCCCGACGTAGACGCGTGTCTTTTGAAGATAGTGTTGCCATTTTTTTGTACATTGTCGGTCATAGTCATAGAATGAGAGGAGCTGCTGATCGGTTTCAACACTCAACAGAAACAATCGAGCGATATTTTACAGATGTTTTGAAAGGTTTGGCAAGAGCAGCCACAGTTCTAATTACTCCCCCAAACACTACACGTATACATGAAAGGATCACTAGTTCCGTAGATTTTTATCCATGGTTTAAGGTATTTTGTTAGCTCCATGCCTACTAACATATTATTGTAATATTTCAAAGTTTACTAAAGTTCTAGGTCTCAAATTCATTAATGTAGGGAGCTATCGGTGCTGCTGATGGCACATTAATCGATGCTTCAGTACCTGCTAGTCGACACAATGCTTGTCGTGGACGAAAGGGAAATATAACTCAAAAAGTGCTGGCCGCTTGTGATTTTGATATGATGTTCACATTTGTTTATGCGGGATGGGAAGAAGTGCTAACGACTCCCGTGTAATACAAAGTGCCTTAACACAAGGATTGTTGCAAATCCCTCCCGATGATAAATATTATTTGGTAGATTGTGATTACACGAATATGCCCGGCTTTTTAGCTTCCTACCGTGGTGAGCCATATCACTTGCAAGACTTTCAAGGGGCCAACCATGCACCGACCCAACATAGGTAACTTTTTAACAAAATGCATGCAAGACTACGAAATGTCTTGGAAAGAACCTTTGGTGTATTCAAAAAAAAGTTTCCCATCTTCAAGTACATGACAAACTACTTTTTTACAAGACAGGTTCTAATGGTCATAGCATGTTGCGTACTTCATAATTTTATACGTAGATATTCAGTGGACGATACTTTTTTTGAGGAATTTGTAGATAAACAATTAATTCATCATAAACAAAATGAAGATCAAGGGTTGGATTTTTCATCTTCCCAATTGAATCGTATGAGTACGAAAAGAGATCAAATTGCTACGACAATGTGGAATGTGAGACATTAATGTACTTCCGATAAAACTGTTTCATTGTATCATTTACTGTTATGAATATAATGTTTTATGTACTGTGTTAGATGGTATCTTGACCATTTAATGATGACCAGGCATTGCACATGGACTCAGTTTTGTTAGCAACGATGGTCAGAAGAATGAAAGGAATTGTCAATAACAAGAAGTGCTTATTATCAATTTTTTAACTCACGAAGATGATGTCGGTATAGGCAATGATGAAATGCACAACTCATTTTTGAATGTGTGTACCCCGGCCCCTCTCCCTTTCTGCTTGGTTGTATTGTATTGTATATTGCAGAAATTGAAAATACCAAAACTATGAGTGAATATCCATGGAAATGATGTGATAGCCTTTAAGCTGATCTGTGGTTTATGTTTTGGATTATGTGAAGTCAGAATGATGGCATTATGTGAAGTCAAAATGATGAATTCATTTCTTGATGTGAAGGTGGTGGACACTTTAATTAGTACTAGTAGGCATGGCATTGAAAAAAATGCAGCTCTAGACTAGTGTTTTTATGATTTATTTGGACAAATGTTCTATACAACCATGTTCTGAGCCTACGACTAATTTGATCCTTTTAAATATCGACATGGCTTTGTTCTAGTATTTGATTTCATGATCATCTTTGGAGGAAACATAAATTTGTTTTCACTTCCTTCATCTACTTCCTCCCTACACCTGCAAGAAGAAGCCATCACAATCCATCAGTAGCCATCAGAAGCCATGAGCAGCAGCAGAACCCATCACAGGAAGGTAATTGTACATAGTATGGAAATTTTAGAGAGGAAAAAATCAATGGTTTAATTAAATAGCATCAGAAGCCATCATCTATGGATTCATCTCAGGCACATGTACAATTTTGTGTTTGGTTAGTAGTATTTCACAATCCGGAGATGATGATGATATATTCTCATCCTATATAACCTTTGGAGTATTGAAATTTTTTAAATACTAGTAACAACAAACATGCTTGGGTTCTTATGGTTGTAACCAAACACAAATATGTACTAAATTTTGTAGATGTCCATCTGATGAATCTGGAGATGATGGCTTCTGATCCTATTTAACTAGACTATTGATTTCTTCATTTTTAAAAGATCTCACTACGTTACCTTCCTGTGATGGGTACTACTGTTGCTGCTCATGGCTTCTGATGGCTACTGATGAATTATGATGGCTTCTTCTTGCAGGTGAAGGGAGCAAGAAGGTGAAGGAAGTAAAGGAGAGATGGAAGTAAAGAGGGAGTAAAGTGCTCGCGTAGAGACTGAAGAGAGTAAAGGAAAATGATTCTGAATTAAGGAGTTTTGTGAAAACTCTCTTCAAAAAACACCCAAACGAAACAGGTTTTGGGGTTTTGTGATGGCTTCTTCTTGCTTTATAAAGGATGAAGGTTTGAGTTTCACTTTCAAAATTAATTTCTTGTTACATCCCTTATAACTATCAAGGCTCATGATAATTGTGATGGCTTGTGCAAAATCAAACTGTGAATTACCAGTTACCAAATACAAAAAAATTTCTAAAATATTCTGTACATGTGCCTCTCATGAATCTGGAGATTCTGGCTTTTGATCCTATTTAACTAAACTATTGATTTCTTCCTTTGTAATATTCCCATACTGTGTACAAGTACCTTCCTGTGATGGGTTCTGCTGCTGCTCATGGCTTCTGATGGCTTCTAGTGGATTGTGATGACTTCTTCTTCCTTTATAAGGCATTAAGGTCTGAATTTCACTATCAAAATAACCTTCTTGTTACTATCTTATAACTGTGAAGGCTTCTGATGCTTGTGATGGCTTCTCATGCTTGGGCAAAATCTTTCTGAAATACTGGTAACCAAACACAAATTTCTAATAAAATTTGTACATGTGCCTCAGATGAATCTGAAGATGATGGCTTATGATCCTATAAATTTTCCATACTATGTACAATTTCCTTGCTGTGATGGCTTCTAATGCTGCTCATGGCATTTGATGTTTCTGATGGATTCTGATGATTTCTGATGCTTTATAACGGATTAAGGATGAAATTTCAGATTCATTTACCTGATATGCATTAGTTACCTTTGTTACGCATATGTATCAGTTTTGTTTCCATGGTCTTCTTCATGTTTGCAGGTTGTACTTGGATGCTCATGCAGTACATGATGCATGCAGTTTCGGTGGAAGTGCTTCTTATCATTTGTTTGTTGTCAATCTCCATCTAACAGGAAGTGCTTCATTTAATTCTTTTAAATCACCCTTACTCTTTTATCTCTATCGGTCTAGGCAATGATGGAATAGACTAATCAAAGCTTATTATATTACTGATTTCATCCATGCCAATCTATTTTTTGGTCAAAATCATCCATATTTTATTAACCAATAATATTTTGATGGATAATCAAAGCTTATGATGCTTGTGATGGGTAATAAAAGCATCTGAGGCTTTATAAGGGAATACTATCCACATTGATCATTTTAAATATTGGCATGGCATTCAAATGCATTAAAATGCATGATTAGAACTAGTTGGCATGGCATTCAACTGCAGCCCTAGACTAATCTTCATGTTTCATTCGAACATTTTTTCTATACATAAGTGTTATGAGCCTACGACTAATTGAATCCTTTTTAATATTACCTAGTATTTTTTTTCGTGATTAATTTTTTAACAATATGATTCATTCCTTACCAGAATGAAGATTGGTATCAGAAATAGCAGCTGAACATCTTTTTTACAACTGCGACACTGTTGCGCAATTTGGTATTGATATCCTACACTTCTTAATTTGTTTTTTTTCTCTTATTTTCCTTAAGAATTTTATGTACCTGGACAATTTGGAGTGACACACACCTCGTGCAAGAATTTCTGATGTGCATTATATAATGCTTCTGATGCTGAATCCTTCAGATGCTTGTGATTCTGAATCATTTACAAGAAAAATTTCTCTATTCATTGGATCCGTGCTCTTTTTAAATTTTATTCATTTGCACTATCATTTGAATCAGTTGATCAGTGCTTTCTTTTAAAGGAAAGGTTGTGATGTTTGTGATGCTACTAATGCTTGTGATGGCTTCTGATGCTTGTACTGAACTAGTTTGTGAAATGAAGGTAACCAAACACAAATTTCCCCAGTTTTGCTTTTTTATAAAACATACTGATATATATTTAAATTCAAGTCACCAAACATGTTGGGTTCTGATGATGCTCATGGCTTTTGATGCTTCTGATGGATTGTGAATCCTTCTAATGCTTTATAAGGGATTAAGGTCTGATGTTTCACTTTGAAAATTACCTTCTTGTTGATCTGTTATAACTGTGAAGGGTTCTTTAAATTTGGACCGACTTGGGATGCTTTTGATGGCTTCTCATGCGTTGGGCATAATCAGTATGTTAACACAAGGATTTGTAAATAAATTTTGTTCATGTGCCTTTAATGAATTTGGAGATGATTGCTTCTGATCCTGTATAACTCAACTATTGATTTCTTTCTTTAACAAATTTCCATACTGTGTACAATTTCCTTCTTGTGAAGGGTTCTGATGCTGCTCATGGCTTCTTGTAACACTCCGAATTCTAAAACAGACTGAATTCGATGTTCCACTGGATCTTTACACTTCTTTCGTACAATTTTACAAAGAAATAAAACTTTTTGTTACATCAGAGTTTACACTTTCATTACATATTTACAGCAGAAGCAATTTTACAACAAATTACATGAATTGAAATGTACAACACTTGGATCATTCTTTAATCAGCATGCATTCTTGTTAATCACCTTACCCTGCATAAAAACTGTGGGTGCGTCAGTTGTTTACAACCGATGAAATATTATACACGGCTATCCTCTCTATGTCGAAAACAGTATAACGATTCTCAAATGCTTAAACTAACCACAAGCTTGAATCACAAACAGAACTACAAGGGACTATCCTATAGATGTCGTGTTGTGCGGTGCACCTAGTCCTTAATGCATTTGTTATGTTACATGACACTAATGTGCACTTGTTCAGATTCTATGCATCCCATACTACATAGGTCTGAGGGCAAGCCCTTAACCGTTCTTCATCTTGTAGGATTTAATCTCTCGTCATGACTTAAACTACTACTGTAACTACCATAAGTATCCTAGATGTTCTATGAGTTACGAACTCATGTCCAGACAGCCTGGAGGAAAATCCCACATCATGTCACGACGCATTGTGAAGAACTTATGGATAATTCAGCCTCCGTCATGGGACATGACACCACCCGCAGTCACCAAACACCCCACGAGCATCGCCTGCGGTACGGACTCCTGGAGACATATCCACGTCATGTCACGACGCATCGTGAAGACAGTCTGTGAATACTCTCACACCTTAGCTCCGAGACCCTCATACTCGTGTTTTTCTCTTATTTTCATCACGTCTTCACTATGTATCTAATCCTTAGTTATTTGAATCATGAACAAAATCAATTCTCTAGAGTAAGCCCTTCCACTATACTAGTCTTAACCATTTATTCAACATGACCCAAATCTTGGTCTTTTCATTTCAAAATTTCATTTCAACAACATTTCTTTTGAATGCCGGTATGAGTCTTAACTACATTCTAGTCCTCAGTTTCAATTCATAATCACAAAATTGAGTCTTTATACTCATAAGTTCTTTTTCACAATTAACATTGATCTTCATTCTTTTCTATGAATCAAAACTCATACATATAATTCAACCGTAATACAAGCATTTCGCATTCCAAGTTAATCTCTATAAATTCATTCAATTCTCATACTATGGTTCATATCATTTATTTAACTCAAAAGCCACAAAGTCGTATTTTCATACATAACCCAATTCAATTTGACAACAATCATAGAAAACACAATTAGATTTCCTTTCATTCAAAAATTCTTCTATATCACTTAACATAATTTTCATAAAAATAAATCACTTTTATAATTTTCCAAAGGTAGATTTCAATAGTTTTTTGACCCAAATTCACTTCTAACTCACTTTTATTTTAGTCAAATAGTTCCCAAATATTTTTCATGAGTTCTACATGATTTTAGAATAATATATATATATATATATTTTGCAATAATCAATTTTAAAACCCAAAAAATCAAATGTTTCAAAACTGCCGAGTCCATGTTTCGAACCCGCGACCTGAGAGAAGTCAACCGCAACCGCAAGCCAACTAGGTTAGAGTGCACACGCGATAAGTAAAAGGAGATAATAATTAAGTATCTTTGGGCTCGGGTTTTGGGTTTTATTCGAAATTTCGAAACAAAAGGGCAGAGTCTCGGACTCAAACCCGCAACCAAGAGGTCACCCACACTACAGTAAGCGCCCAACACGACCAACGACCAACTAGTCTAAGCGACCAAATCGTTCAGAAGGGGGTTTTATTGGTTTTAATCCAACTCTCTGTTCATATCTAATTTCTCAATTTCCAAAACGATTTTTTTTTATTTCTTCTCTTTTCACAATAAAAATTTCTAGATTGTAATCTATATAAAATTGCAGTAAACTAGTACTTTCATATTCATTATTTGCTTAAGAAAACATGCATTTTGGTTCTATTATTATGCTCTATGTCCATAGTTTGAGAACAAATCATATTTGCACACATTTTGAAATATAAATTTCTACAAAAATACTTCATTCCATCATTCTTTCATTTATTAGTCAATCACATTAATTTAGAACACAGAAAAATTCTTTCTTGTTACAATGAAATCACTCACAATTAACCAAATCAATTTCGCATGAAGCATTCAATTTTGTCTCATATGTAGAGATTTTCTTCACACAACATGGTTCTTAAAAGGGTCTGTTTGTTTTAGTTTTTTTTTTTTTTTTTCTGAAATAATATCCTGAGTTGGCGTTTGTTTTAAGTGTTTTTTAGAAACACTATTCAGAATAATGATACCTCCCTCTTTTCCCAAACAGCTCCTTATCTCTTCTCACATCTCTCACCTCCTTCCTTTCCTCCTCTCCCCCCTTCCCCTTCTTCTCCCCCCTCGGCCTTCCCGACCCCACCTCCCCCCTCCTTCGAAACCCTAACCCTAATGTCATTGGCTGGTTCTCCTCCCGCCCTTCCTCCCCCCTCCGCCCCTCTATGCGCGACCTCGCCGTTTCCAACCACCTCTCCACCAAATCCCCCTCCAAATTCACCCTCTTCCTCCTCTTCTCCTCCTCCTCCTCCCCCAACCACGCCGTCCACTCTTACCGCTACCGCGCCTTCCTCCTCGTCAATTCCACCCTCACACCTTTCTCCCTTGATGTGATCAATGTGGGTCCTAAGTTCCGGGGGCAGTACGGGTCGTTCTTGCCCAAGGCCTCGTTAGGGTTTTTCCCTATGATGCCGTGCGGGGTTAGGGGTGAGGAGGAGGAGGGGGGAGTGGGAATGGTGAGGAGGGGTTTGGGAAGGAGAGGTTGGAAGGGTTGGTGGGGCGGCGGGCGGGGGAGCATGTCAAGGACGTGGAGGATTTGTATGGGAAGATGATGGAGAAGCTCGAGGGGTTGGTGAGGTTGGTCGAGGATAGCTCGGCCAAAGTTGAAGAACAGGTAATATGGTTTGGTTTTAGTTGTTTGAGTTGGCCAAATTGTTTATGCGACATTAGTTAGCATGCATACATATACATTGGTACGATGCAACACGACGCACTACATTAAGACAGCCAGTTCATGATGAATGCACGTGTTAGACTGACAGAGACACAACATGGCTTCTATGTTGAAGTGTACATGCTTCATTTGTTAGGTGGCAACAGATGATGTATATTTATGCATGTATTTGTGTATGGTCCAAGATAATTGTTGTAATGTTAGATGCGGAGTTATTGATTAGTGGTATATATGTTATAATTAATTATAGGAAATTCCTTTCTTAGTCTTAATTTAGAATTTTAGATATATTTTATACATCTACCGAAGAAGCATCAGTTTGCTATGTTAGCTTCTTAGACTAAATTCAATGTTTCTGTTCAAAGTACTTCTCCGTTTAACTTTGGTTAATATAATAATCTGATCAGTAAGGTAAAAGAAGGTTTGTGAAATTATTTTTGCTGTGACGGAAGAAACTCAAGTGGGAGATGATGGTTTCTGATCCCGAAAAAAAATCATTGTTGATTTTTAACTTTAACAATTTTGCCATACTATGTACATTTTCCGTTTTATGCAGGACTCTGATTGCTGCTTATGGCTTATGATATGAGGGTCTGCTGTTCATAGAATATAACCATGCAGAATGATTTGGGATGTGCATTGGTTTGCTACTGAATGCTTCTCATGCTTTGAGCAAACAATGATCAAAAGTTTGTAACACAACTGTTTGAAATCTATATGTGTACAATCTCCTTATGAAAAGTGTTTGGTTTGTTCTCATGGTTTATAAAGGCTTTTGATATGTTATAATTTGGGGTCTGTATTGAGGTGTAACCGATGGGTTATCATGCTTTGTACAAAAAACTATATTTAATAAATAGTATGTTCATACAAGCTTTTCAATACATTTTGTAATCTAACATGACGAATACATCGTGGAGTTGATGTGCGTCTGATTTTTGCTCCATTCACATGCTGCTCAGGTTTCTTGTTCCCATACTTGAACAACATTGCAATCTAACTGCAACAATTTAAAAAAATGTCAGCAAATGTTTAATGCAAATTTATTTACAAAAATGTCAGAAATATAACCGAACAGCTTTTAAACTCTCTTTTTCCGAAAAACAGCTTTCAGAATATAGTTTTCAACTAGAAATATAACCGAACAGCTTTTAATCATTGTTTTTCAGAAAAACAGTTTTCAGATAACAGTTTTCAGCTAGAAATATAACCGAACAGCTTTTAAACTCTCTTTTTCAGAAAAACAGCTTTCAGATAACAGTTTTCAGCTAGAAATATAACCGAACAGCTTTTAAACTGTCTTTTTCAGAAAAACAGCTTCCAGAATACAGTTTTCAGCTAGAAATATAACCGAACAGCTTTTAAACTGTCTTTTTCAGAAAAACAGGTCCAAGATAACAGTTTTCAGCTAGAAATATAACCGAACAGCTTTTAAACTGTCTTTTCCAGAAAAACAGGTCCAAGATAACAGTTTTCAGCTAGAAATATAACCGAACAGCTTTTAAACTGTCTTTTTCAGAAAAACAGCTTTCAGATAACAGTTTTCAGCTAGAAATATAACCGAACAGATTTTGAAGTTTTTTTTCTTCAGAAAAACAGCTTTCAGATAACAGTTTTCAGCTAGAAATATAACAGAACAGCTTTTCAACTTTCTTTTTCAGAAAAACAGCTTTCAGAATACAGTTTTCAGAAATAAATATAACCAAACAGCTTTTAAACTCATTTTCAGAATAACTCTATTCAGAATACAGTTTTCAGAAAACTCTATTCAGAAAACTCTTTTCAAAATAACAAAACAAACGGACTCTAAATATCTAGCATGGCAAAACATGATATCTTCAGGCATTTTAATTCATAATTTATCAACCAGCAATCATTTCAACAAACATCTTCTAAATTACCAATTCATCTCTACATAAGCAAACATGGGGCCAATCTCACTTAAGTTTTCATTAATAATTTTATCAAACATTCCTAGAATGGTACCTAGCTTTAGAAGCATGAGAAACACCCACCTTATAATGGAGAGAAAAACCGAAGAACTCCTAGAGAATCTCCTACAACGAACGAACAAAGCCTTCTCCTCCTAGATCAACCATTAAGTTGTGCATCTCCTTGTTGCAGTGCTTGAACCCGAGCCTCCCCTAGAGCAAAAATCTGACCTCCTCTCCTAGTTGAAGGACTCACACAAAACACTCTCTTTTCAACTCACAAAACTGCTCAATCTTTTGTCTCACAACTTGAATCTTTTCTCTCTTTCAATTTTTTCTTTTAGGTGCAATGAGAACTAATTGGGGGGGGGGGGGGGGGGGGGGAGGGGGGTATTTATACAAATTCTTAGGGTGAATGGAGGGCTAGGATTAGATCCAATAGTTAGAGATTAAGGGCCAAGATGTACTAGGGAGTTATATAAACTACCCATGATGAACAACTACCTCTCCACCACTTCCATCTCTCCCACTCCTTCCATCACAATCCGGCCTAGGATGAGAAGGTGTGCAATGCACACTTCCATTGCATGCACGTGCCACCTAGTGTCCCCCATTTACAAATTTGTTCATGTGACAAATTTAATTGTCCATGAAATAAGTCTACACTACAAGTTAGACCATTTCAAAAGAGAATTAAGGTAAATGGGCTCACTAATGGGCCAATCTAACCATGGGCTCAAAATAATTAAATAATTAATAAATATAGTGGGCTTAAAAAGACAATTAGGCCTAGATTTAAATTATGCTTTTAAAGACAATAATTTTGGGAAAATAAAGAGAACAATTACTATAAAAATATTTTATACGAGAAATTATACAAATGAAATCATACGTGCACAACACGTAAAAATCACAAAATCTCATAAATCAAATCTAGGGTGTTACACTTCTGATGTTCTGATGGATTCTGATGGCTTCTGATGCTTTATAAGGGATTAAAGGATGAAGTTTCAAATTCATTTATTAACCCCTGATTTTGTTCATTATTCAAAATTTGCAGATTACAATTGGTGTAAGGGCCGACAATTACACAATTCAGATAAGCTCGAGCATAGTCGATAAGCTTGCCAGTGATGGGGAGATACAAAGAAGAAACAAAAAGAAGTTGAAGTGAAAGATACCACAAAAGCCACATAAAAACAAGCACAATCCAATGTATGTTGCATCAGTGTAATTCAGCTCATTTGGGAATCCAGTTTTCAAGTACATATAATATAATGTATTGGAGCTTAACAAACAGAGAGTTGCAATGTAATATAATGTATTTCAGCTTTATTCTTATTATGAATCTAGTAATTGAAGCTAGTGTAATGAGTTACAAAACAAGGGATGCGATCAAAGAATTTTCATTATATTATATTCAAATTATCTTTCATATTACTCTTTTGCATATCGCATATCAGTTTATGAAATGTTCTTAATACAATACAAATACAACATCTTCATTGGAAAAAACATAGTTGTATATCAGTTCATATGAACAGGCTTAAGGTATATCACATTAATACAACTCCTCGGTTTGATAAGATTTGCTCGATTCGCTCTTTCTCAGGCTTTTTGTTTGTATACTTGTAGAACTTTGCTTTGTAACTGCAGGAAAAAAAAAACTTCAGAAGAAAAATAATGCAAATTGATTAAACATACACCTTTTGTAATCTCATTGTCAGAAAAACTGTATTTCTATAAATTTGAGAATTTAATTTTATAACCAAACGTCTTTTATAAGCTCATTTTCCAATAACTATTTTTATGAAAATTTCAGATTTTTTGGTTTACCAAACGCATTTTATACTCTCATTTTGAAAAAACTGTTTTCATAAAAAAATATTACCAAACAGCTTTTACACTCTCATTTTTACAAAACTATTTTCAGAAAACTGTTTTTAGAAAACTGTTTTCAGAAAACTGTTTTCAAAACAACAAACCAAATGCAACCTAAATTTTTCACAAAATCTCTCAAAACAGTGAATATAGATCTGTGTATGTCCAAATTGAATTTAAGGATTTGTTTTAGCATCAGAATTTCACCAAATAAAAGCAATAGGTTGTTTAAACTATCTCAGGACCAAAGCAAATCGAAAATCCAACAAAATCCATCAAAATTCACAAAACCTCAAAACATTAAATGCACAAAACTCATTGTATAATTATAGTATAAAGTTTAAAACAATCTCATTCAACAAAACAAATTAAAACCAACTGAAAGCTTTGCAAAACACCAAAACTCCACTTTCGGCCATCCCTTCATACCCGAATACAATACCCATCTCTTCTCCTTCATAACTCAACTTTTGATTAAATAAATCATTTCATAACTTGTTATATACAAACCCAAATACTTACATCAGTTTACTTGTGAACAATATACACTCACAACATGCAAATAATCAAATTTCCTTCATCAATAACATAACAGAGCATATATCAGTATATACACACAATGAGTTCTATTTTTGTTAATTTGTTTACTTTTCCTACAACAACATCATACAACTGAATCCATAATGATCAAATCAGCAAGCATATGGTAGAAAATAACATACCCATGATTTTTATTAGGTTCTTTAACAATTATAGATCAACAAATTAGGGTTATGGTCATCAATAATATTGTTCCATGAAAAGATTCAATTTTTAATTCATCTACTCATAAGAATTTATTATATCTACATATAATCATCTAACATGCTTTGTAATAGATCAATCATCACATACAACATGCTTAGAACAATAAGGAAACAAACACAAGTCACTCACCTTATTGAAGAATCAACCGAAGATAATAAAGAAAATAAGAAAAAGCCCTTCTTTTGCAAAATCCAAGATCATCGCTTCGAAACTCCAAGAAACTAATAGTAAAAATATATTTTATTTTTGCATAGGAGAGGGACGGCTGTAGTGGCCATAATATAGGCCGAAATCTGGAGTTTTTAGGGTTTTACAAGTTTATGGAAACATCCCTTAACAAATTATTACTTTACATATATAAATCTTTCTTTAATAAAGTAGTAAATAAGTTAAATAAATAAAAATAAAACCAAATCCTTTTACTACTAAGTTATCCAACCATCAAGCATAGCCCAGAAATTAAAAAAATTCTGATTTGTACTCAAAGTGGTAATTTTTCACAAAAGTCTCTCTTTTTGTAATATTTTCAAATATGTCATAAAATTTTCGTAAAAATTCAGAAAATTCAAAAATAATATCTAAAAATAAATGTTAGATTTTCCAAAAAAATATTTGCACAATACCCACTTAAATTCCATATTTGCAAAAACACCATATTTGTTTAAATCTTTACCAAATCAACTCTAAATAAAATTTAAATAGGTTTTATTTTCAATGATGACCATGGAAAGCCCAAAAATCAGTAAAAATGAATTTTCATTATTTGTATGAGATCCAAACGGCTTTTTACATAAAAGCCCCTCTCTTTCGAAATATTTACAAAAATAGTTTCTTCACTCGGAAAAATCCCAAAATTTAGGATATACTCAATTATAAATAGGAGAATGTATCCGAAAATTTAAAAGTGGAGATTTGTACCCAAAAAAACTATTTGCACGTGTTTTGCACGTGTAAAATTGAGAAATTCATAAAATAGTCAAATAAATCCAAATAAATCTGAAAATTAAAATATCATAAATAAATGAGGAAAATCAATCATTAACCATAAAATTTTAAGAATTCAAAGTTTCCTAACTCTGTACATGTGTTGCACGTGCAAAATTGCAATTTCAAGAAAATAGTCAAAATAGTCAACTTACCAATATAATATTAATTAGTAATGCAAAATAAATCTTTTTATTTTGCGGGGTGTTACAGTTACAATGTAATCACTCTTTCACCTCTAAAACCCAAATCTTATTCTCTAGTACCTGACCCGCCACAAGGAAAACTCTCAATGTTTCTTGGCTTTGTGCAGGAATCCGGCGGCCAACAACAAAGGGTGACCACTAGTAGATCCGCTCATCTAACCTCACTTCAGATCCAGATCTACGATTGAGATATGGCCTTTCCCTTCACAAATAGAACTCACTATTTGTTGCTCTCACACTTGAATAATAGCAGCATCAACAGGCGAGAGAGATTTTGGGGCGGAGCAGAACATTGCTCACATAGTACAGCTGCTTTTGGACTCCATCCTCTTCCTGAACGAGAACAGCACTGAGCACGCTTTCCAAGGTCGACAGGTAAAGCCGGAGAGGCTCGCCTGACTCGGGTTTGCTAAGGAGAGGAGGATTGGCGAGGTACTCTTTCAATTGGGCGAACGCCTCCTGCTGTTGAGTACCCCATTCGAAGCCTCTCATTCTGCACAGAGCTTTGAAGAACGAGATGGACTTATCTCCGGACTTGGAGAGGAAATGGCCGGTGGCCGTCAGTTTTTCCGTGAGCCGTTGGACTTCTTTGATGTTTCTAGGAGGGGCCATGTCTATTATGGCCTGGATTTTCTTAGGGTTCGCATTGATGCCGCCGCTGACGACGAACCCGAGGAATTTTCCCGAGGAGACGCCGAATGCACACTTTGCCGGATTGAGCCTCATATTGTGGGTCTGAAGGACGCCAAAGGCTTCTTCCAGGTCAGCAACGTGGTCCTGTCCATGCTGGCTTTTGACGAGCATGTCGTCGACGTACACCTCCATGTTGCGACCGATCTGGTCCTTGAAGACTCGGTTGACAATCCTCTGATAGGTAGCAACGACATTCTTCAGCCCGAAGGGCATAATCCGGTAGCAATAAAGACCTTGGTCAGTGACGAAGGACGTCTTGTCTATATTAGCAGGGAATATTCGGATCTGGTTGTGGCTTGAGAAGGCATCCATAAAGGACAGGAGCTAGTGACCCGACGTTACGTCGATCAGAGCATCGATGCTGGGGAGAGGGAACGGATCTTTGGGGCACGCCATGTTGAGGTCAGTAAAGTCTATTCAGATCCTCCGGCTCCTGCTCGCCTTTCTTACCATCACGACGTTCACCAGCTACTTGGGATAGCTGACCTCTTGGATGAATCGGGCAGACAAGAGCTTGTCTACCTCTGCTTTCACAGCCTGCTACCTCTCCGGGGTGAACTTATGTTGCTTCTGGACAATCGGCTTCGAGCCAGGGATCACGCTTAGTCTGTGCATAATCAGGTCTTGGGAGATCCGGGGCATGTCGGAAGGCTTCCAAGCGAAGAGGTCGATGTTGCGGCAAATGCAGTCGATTAGGCCGGACTATAGGTCGGGCGCGAGTGAGCAACTCACGCAAAACCATTTTGACTTGTCTCCTATCTCGAACGAGACATCTTCTAGTTTGTCTGCAAGTTCGAGCTCTGGCTGGCTCTTTTCGGGCTGCAGCTAACAGCATCCAGGGGAAACACACCGCCCCGACCGCCGTCATATAGCATGATCGTGCTGCCTCTTGGTTCCCCCAAACGACCCCGGCATCTGACTCGGTGGGGAACTTTAACTTCAGGTGGTAGGCTGAGGGAACAGCCTGGAGGGAGCAGAGCCCCGGTCGGCCGAGCATGGCATTGTAAGCTGCTTTGACATTCACAACCATGAAGTCCATCGACTTGGTCCGTATTGATGGAACTGCGATGATTCCCAGGACCACAGATTGGTGTGCGTATCGATCATAAAAGTTTAACAGATTTAATACGTGATTTAACCCTTTATAGCGGAATCTAGGGTTCACGAATTATACCTGCGATGAGAAGAAGACGATAGTTTCTAGCAACCTCGAGCCGTCAGCGACCCCAAGATCTTCTGCACGTATTCCTTCCTCGGGTTGGACGTCGTGTGGGCGACGGTCTCCCAACCTTTCTTCTCCTTGGCTGACCTCTCTTTCTCTCCGTACGTGAATCACGAATTTAGAGAAAACTTCTTATCTCTGATAAAACAAATTTGACGGCCAGAGAATAGAGGATATATATATATAAGGCTACGGCAGGGACCATGAGGAGAAATTAGGGTTGGTCTCCTAACGAATCTGGGTATCCCGTGTTCAGCCCGAACACACAACCCAGGCCCATTAACAATAGCTCGGTCCACTAAAGAGCTATTGTTGCACTACCTTCCTAATCCCAAATTATATTTATTGGCTCCTTTTATTATATGCTCGTTCAGCTCCCCATGTTAAGATATCGAATGTCCGTCGATCAATATCGATCAAATTAAGTTACTGACAACTATATTGATCGACATCTTTTATCCTTAAGTAGTACCACTCAACTTTATTTGTCATGTCGGATGTAATCCACCTGCAGAGTTTACATGACAATCCTTATGAGCTTCTTAAGGGGACATCATCAACCCGACGTATCGGGACATGGATTCCTTTTACAATCAGCAGCCCATCATACATACAATGCTATTACCCAATTCATAGAGGTTGTTAATCCATAATGAATCTCACTCTTTTATGAGTCAAAGTAATGCACACTGCATATACATGTCTGTTATTATATCTGGATTAAGAGCATAAGCATCCATAATAACAGAGGTGTTTGTTCTCTTTTGTAGTCAGTACAAAGAGAACAACCTCAAGTGGTCCTGTTCAATACACCCAAAGTGTACTAGTGTAAACCTATAGTCAAGATAGACTAATACCAGATTACACTATAACCTTTCCAATGGATTGTCCAAGTCCGTCTAGGTTGTGAACCATTTATATATTCCATAGGGAACTGATAATATGATCTTCTGTGTGTCACCTCACACCATATTATCAACCTTATAGAATATCAGATACTTGCATTAATATTATAATAAACACAATATGCAAACATATGCCCATATGATTCTCATTCAAAAAATAAAGAAATAAAGTTAATACAAAAGTGATGCTTTCAGTATATAACCCTAACAATCTCCCACTTATACTAAAAGCATTGCTTTTCAGTATACTGTTACAAATCTCCCACTTATACTTAAAACCATGCTGCTACGCATCTGACTCCCATTCCCTTAACATGACTATCAAAAGCCTTAGCTGGTAAGCTCTTGGTGAAGGGATCAGCTAGGTTGTCTGCTGATGCTATCTTGATCACAGCAACTTTTTCTTTCTTTACGAAATCTCGTATCAGGTGGTACTTACGCTCAATGTGTTTACCTGTCTTATGGGCTCGTGGTTCCTTCGAATTTGCAATTGCACCACTATTATCATAATAAAGTGTAATAGCCTTAGGTAAATTAGGTACCACATCCAAGTCCAATAGGAAGTTTCTGAGCCAAACCGCTTCTTTGGCTGCCTTAGAGGCTGCCACATACTTGGCTTCCATGGTAGAATCAGCAATACATTTTTGCTTGATACTCCTTCATATAGTGGCTCCACCTCCCAAAGTAAATACATAACCTATGGTTGATTTCCTGGAATCCCTATCTGACTGAAAATTTGAGTCTGTATACCCCAAGGCAACTAAACTATCTGCCTGGTAAACTAGCGTGTAATCTTTAGTCCTTTTCAGGTACTTCAAAATATGCTTTACGGTAGTCCAGTGCTCTTGTCCCGGGTTAGACTGATATCTGCTAACCATGCCAACGGCAAAGCAGATATCTGGTCTCGTACATAGCATTGCATACATTAAGCTTCCTACTGCTGAAGCATAAGGAACTGCTTTCATGTTCTCTATCTCTTTAGGTGTCCTCGGACACTGCTCCTTTGATAGGGCAATTCCATGCCTAAAAGGTAAGAAACCTTTCTTATAATTTTGCATGCTAAAACGAGTTAGTATAGTATCGATATAGGAAGCTTGGGATAAGCCCAACATCCTTTTCTTGCGATCTCGTAGAACTTTGATCCCAAGGATGTGACCTACTTCTCCCAAGTCCTTCATATCAAACTGTTTGGATAACCATACCCTTATGTTAGATAATACCTTCACATTGTTTCCAATGAGCAAGATGTCATCCACGTAAAGTACTAGGAATACCACTACGTTTCCGTCACACTTTTTGTATACACACGATTCATCTTGACATTGATCAAATCCATAGGATTTTATCACCTGATCAAAACATATGTTCCAAGATCTGGAAGCTTGCTTAAGTCCATAAATGGACTTTCTGAGCTTACAAATAAGATGCTCTTGGCCCTTTTCAATGAACCCGTCTAGTTGCTTCATATAGATGTCTTCCTCGGCTCGGATTTGCAGGCTCAGCTCGGTCTTGTATACCTGCACTCGGCCTAGGAACACCGGGGTTGATCCCGATGGTAGGCCCTCCGATGGTCTAGTTAGTCACTGTAGAGTAACAGTAGCTAGGGTTTTAGAGGAGAAAGATTGATTAACTGTTAATGGAGGGGAGGACCTAGTATTTATAGGCAGGGAACCGGGTCTGAGACCCTGCTGGGCCGGGTTGGACCCGTTGGCCCGTGGGCCTATTGCAACAGAAGCCTGTTTGACCCTGTGTTGACCTGATGATCAAGAAAGTTTTGTTTCTGAGGGTATCTGGTGGCCCAGATGGGGCCACGTCATTTGACCCATATCACTCTGCAATCTTCAACTTCTTCTTTATATCTTTGAATAGGCTTCAGGTCTATCTATTAATCTCTAAGAGATTTTGGTTGTTTGGTTTGGCAGTCCGACAATCATCAAATTGAAATAGCACGCTTCTTTAATTGCGTTTCAACGTCTTTTCCCATTTCTTATTGTGCTATTCTCCAACGTTGGGGAAAACTTCACAAGTCGAACTGGTTCCCATGATTGACCGGGTTGAATCCAGACTTAATGTTTGGTCTGGTCGCCTTCTGTCTAGAGGAGGTAGGTTAACTTTTATTAATTCAGTACTGTCATCTATCTCTCTTTACATGATGTTCTTTTTCTATGTCCCTTCGTGGGTACTCAAGCAAATTGACAAGATTATGAGAAATTTCTTCTGGTCCGATTCATTTGCTTTGAGGATTGGTAAACATCTTTGTAATTGGAGACTTTTATGCAAGTCTAAGATTGATGGCAGTCTAGGTATTTTTAACCACAAGAATCCAAATTTAGCCCTTCTCGGAAAATGGTTGTGGAAAATTATCAAAGATGATGATTTGGCTTGTAAACGTCTTGTTATCCATAAGTACCATAGCCACCATAAAGTTTGGGATCTACATCCTTCTCTCTCTCCTAGGTCTTCTCCATTTTGGAAGGGTGTTTGAAAAATTGTAGATCCATTCAAATGCAGAGTTTTTAAAATTTGTGGATTGATCGTTAAATTTTGGTCCGGTCTTTGGATTGACCACATTACTATAACTACTGACTTTCCTAACCTATTTCGTCTTGCTGTCAACCCTCACGCTACAGTTGCTGATTATCTTGTTCAACATAACAATCTGAGAGACTGGCACACCTTTCCGTAGATCTCTTTCTACTGCCTTGTATCAACATTATCTTAGACTTCTTCTTGTTTTTAAGATCCTATCAATGGCACTAAAAGATGATATCTTATGGAGGTGGAATCCCTCGGGTTCCTATTCTGTTAAATCATGTTATAATTTCCTCAATTCAGGAGTAACTATCTCCCCGTTCTCCATTCCTGTGTAAAAATCCATTGCTTCACTAAAAACCTGTATCCTCACGTGTCTAGCTATTCATAACAAACTCCTGACTGTAACCTCAACAAGAATCTTGTGATTGGCCAAAAATGTGTTCTTTGCCTTTCCCACTACCAAAATGCTAGACATTTATTTATCAATTTCTCCTTTATTCTCCCATTATGGTCCATTTGCAACAAGGTGTGGCACATTCACGGTAAACCGGGTTCCGTCAGTTCTTGATGGGATAATTGGAGTTCGTTATGCGTCAAACGATCTTTTTGAGCATCGTGTGATTTAACCATGATGGCTTGGATTTGGATTATTTGGAATGAAAGAAATAATAGAATCTTCTCCAATAATTCCCGCCCTATTAATTGCTTAATTGATGATCTTATTTATTGCACTAACTTTTGGGCTAATATTCTTCCTCATAACAAACAGGCTAAGCTTAGGCTAGCCTATCTTGATAATGCACTTGCCTCTTTTACTATTCCCGTTTAACTTTCATCCATTCTTTAATACGGAAACTGCAAGGAAGCTCCACCCCTATTTCCAGGCACACTCAATTCAGGTCCTCATGGACCAGCCTCTGAAGGCCGTACACCACAAGCCAGAGAGCTCCGGCCGACTGGGCAAGTGGTCGATCGAGCTCAGTCAATACGACATCGGCTATCAACTGAGAACAACAATCAAGGGACAGGCCCTCGCTGAGTTCATCACGAAATGTACCATCTTCGAGCAACCCGAAAGTGGGGAGGCCGACCAGATGTGGGAAATTTACATCGACGGCTCTTCCTACGAAGTGGGGAGTGGTGCAGGCATCACTTTGCGAGGAACTGACAACTTCCTTCTCCAATATTCCTTCTGCCTCAACTTTCCAGCCTCTAACAATGAGGCCGAATATGAAGCTATGATTGCCGGGCTCACCCTGGCACACCAAGCAGGCGCCAGGCAGATCAGGGCCTTCAGCGACTCTCAGTTCGTGGTCAATCAGATCATTAGAGAGTACGAGGCCCATGACGATTGGATGATCCAGGTACTTGGTCGTGGTCCAACAGCTCTTGGCATCCTTTGACGAGTCTGCAGTCTTAAGGATCCCAAGAGAACAGAACGCCCAGGCCGATGACCCATCAAAGTTAGCCTCCTCGTCCTTCGAAGGTCTCGACTGCACCGTTCTGATCGAAGTACTCCGGAAGCCGAGTATCGACCTCTCCGAGACCCTCTGTACAGACGACGGAGCTCAGCCTGACGATTGGACCACTCCCATCCGAAAGTTTCTAGTCAAAGGAGAGCTCCCAAGCCGAGGCAAGGCGGATCAGGGTCCGATCAGAGAGGTTTGCCATGATCAGCGAAACCCTCTTCAAATGCTCGTACACCACGATGGACGGAAGACCCTACCTCCGCTGCTTAACCCCCGACGAAGCCAAGTACGCTCTCAAGGAGCTCCACGAAGGAATTAGCGGGTGCCATATGGGGAGCCGATCGCTTGCCCGAAAGGCTCTGAACCACGGGTATTACTGGCCCACGATGCCGCAAGATGCCCTGTCCCTAGTCAAAAAGTGTGGCCCTTGTCAAAGATTCTCCTCGATGATGTAACACCCCTGAATTGTACGATACCTGAATATATATATATGTATGTATATTTTTCGTAGCATGCACATGATTGCAGTGTTTTGAGTTGATTTTGCTATCATGGTATGTGGTTAGGGTTGCGGGATGGTTCATGGGAGGATTGCATTCTAAAAGATGCACGAGAACGAGGAGGACCGTACTAGTATAAACACTAGTTTTTGGTACGACGCCTATGCAAATATAACACTGTATGATACTATAGTGGATATATATTGCATACGCTCGATAAACCTCTTCGTCTCGCATTCGAAGGGACCCATTTAAACTAAAATGGGCAGCCAACACAATCAACCACAAAACCATGGGCTAAGCCATAGTTCTGCCTCCAAAACCACCCTACCACCTACTCCTACCCCCTTGCAAAACCGGCCCATTCTTCTCCCCTTCTTTCCTTCTTCATTTCTCCATCAAAAACCACTATTTCCCACCTCCCTTTCTCTGGAATTTTAGAACTCTACTAAGGAAAAAAGAAGAGAAGAAGAGAAAGAAGAGAGGTTGAAGAAGGGACTCAAGGAAGGATTCTCAAGGGTAGAAGCACAAGGAAATCAATTCCTCTATAGCAACTAAGGGTGGGGAGTTACTCTAAATCTTTCTCTATGTTTCTTAATTAAATTCTTGCATGCATGTGTGGTAGTAAGTGCTAGTATGAACATCTAAGAGTTTGAAAGATGAAATCAGAAACTGGAATTAGATACTTGTTCTAAGTGCTAAATTCTAGATTTTTCCGAGAGCAAACCACAAGGAACTAGACCATGAAATTTTGAGAGATTGTTCCTATTTATGTTTAGATGGTTCATAATTTATTTAGGATTTTTATGAGGAGGTTTGATATTTTAACAAAATCAAATGGTAGAACTGTGTCGTAAGGCCGAATCAGCAGTTGGTTAACAGGATGACTGATGTTGTTGGAATTTTCCTAATTTATTGGAGCATGTTTTTAATCTGAAATATTTACTCTGTATTCCCACATGCATTTAGACTCTAAAAAGAATCAGGAAAATATTTGGATGAATTTATAGGCATGGGAAAAATTGATCTTTAAAACAGTAGCCAGAGTTGAACTGAAGAACATCCTGATTTCTGTGCTAATTTGAAATAAGGAGAACTCAGTGTATACTTGGAGTTTGGACATGAAACCTTTTGCATGTTGTTTATTATGACATCTAGTTTCATCACTATAAATTTTGTGTCATTTGTATGAGTATGGAATTGAAGATGATTTTATTAGCATGAACTGTGCTGGTTTTAGCCAATTTTGATACCCTGTAGAGATTGTACATTTGAGGCTCCTTAAGAGCAAAATTTGAGGAACTGTTTTCATTAGAGATTTATAGTAGACACCAAGATCTTTCCAACAAGACCTATTTGAGGCATTTCCAGTACGTGGTTGACTTACTGTGATTTTTGTAATACTGGACAGAGACTAGAAATCGAGGTGAGTGCTCTGATTTAGAAAGACCTAGTGTGTGACTTGGTGCATCTGTGAGAGGTGTGAGTGTTAGGGTGATCTATTGGTGGATTTTGGACTCATGACCAACTAGAGAGTTATTGAGAACACCGACACCCTTCTATAGAACTTGGGTTTGTGACATTCTGATGAGTGAGTAGTATTTTGTGCTACCTGTAAGGTGCAGCCTGTGTACAGGAAGTACACAGGCTAAGGCTTGAGAGGCTATTTTAGGGATCTAGATGATGGAATTTGAGTTCATGATCAACTAGGAAGTTGTAGCCTAGGATCTTACCTTTCCGGATTGGGCTCGTACACTCCAATCGGAGTTATATCGAGGAAGTTATGACTATTTTAAGATTCGGGCAGAAATCCCATAGGTTGCTTAGTCAGGAGTGTTGACTAGGTATTTTGAGGACTTTTCCCTTGTGTACTATTAGAGTTGATAACTCTTGTCTAGGGGTGTTGGTATCTGTTGTTGGTGTTGTTGACTCCCATAGTGGGATGCGTGACTCAGGTAAGTCACTAGGGTAAAGGATACCCTGCACCTGTCAACCCTACATTATAAACTTCCGCCGAAGCGTAGGACTTCCGAGCCGTGCCATTGAGATAAGTTCATAGCCCGGGTTAAGGGTGAACATACATTCATAGCCGGGGTAGCGTCGAATGTAGGCCGTAATGCTGGACAATTCCAAGCCGGTGAAGTGGCGAACCAGACCGGTATCGCTAGGGCCAGAGGTCGATAAACAAATGGAAAGCAATCTTATCTTTTACCCAAAGTGATAGAGTAAGGCTGGGATTAGAATGACATATTAAGGTGTTGGAAAATTGCATTAGTCCTAGCAGACCATAGTCGGTGTTGTACCTTCCAGTCATAGGAATACGTTTTCGGCACTCATGAGTGAGTCCTCGGCTCGTATCTCGATCTGTTAATTCCTAAAGTTTTTCCGGAGTAAGGTATAGGGAGGCTAGGAGGATTTGACCTCCCGAGGCGCTCACGTTCCTATGCACGTGGGTTTTGTTTTTTTTTGGTATATGTATATGAGTCCATAACCTGGAGTAGGGGTGAACACGCATGCGTCAGTCCATAGCCCGGGTTAAGGGTGGACATGGGAATCACACGGTCTTCCGACCGGATTCAATGCGGCTTTCTGAAGAGGTCCATACGCGGGTACCAAGTAGCGGCTACGACCACCACTTAGGCACTGCAGTGGCGGAACTAGACCGACCAGCTGCAACCTCCTTGGGTGACGGAAAAATCTATTGGGAACTGGTTGAGTACAAGAGTAGGATGCATGGCGAGGGTTCGAATCCCTGAATTGTGGAGAAAGACGGCTAGATTTGGGGGCGTATGTAGTATGGGATGCATTCGTCCTCCAAAGTCTTGCTTGCATTAGAATCAGGCATGTGAATTGCTGCATCTAGTCATAGGGTCATGGCCTACCACTGCACTAGAACCCGAATCCATTAAACCCTTGTTTTGGCACATCACTTTTCCTTTTGCATAAAATTATGATTGTGATTGAATTTTAGAGGATTGCTGTTATCACCAGCTTTGCGTCAGTCAAAGTACTGACGTTCCCCCACCTTGTAGGTATCCAGAGCCGATCCACAGGTACTACAGAGCTCGAGTTGGTCCAAGGATCTAAGGAACATATGCAAGTGTCGTTATATTGTTGTAAATCTTATAATTTTTATTTGGACATTGTAACACTTGTAAATGTAACATTTAGATGGAATAAAAGTTTTAAATTTCCTGTACTTTTTGTGATTGTGGCTATTTTCAAGTTCGACTCCTGGAGTAAGGTCTCAGGTTCCCGGTCTGGGGATTTGGGGCGTTACAGATGAGAAGGGTTCCCCAAGCAAACCTCCGCTCCCTGGCCAGTCCGACCCCCTTTGCTATGTGGGGGATGGACCTGGTAGGCCCATTTCCGAAGGCAACGGGCCAAAGAAAGTTTCTGATAGTAGCAATCGACTACTTCACAAAGTGGATCGAGGCCGAGCCCCTGGCCACGATCACCGAGCAGCAGACCCAGCAATTCTTCTAGAAGTACATCGTCGCCAGTTCGGAATTCTGCACATACTCATCATAGATAATGGGACTCAGTTCGCGGGTAAGAATTTCAAAAAGTTCTGCGAGGATCTCGGGATCCAGCAACGCTTCTCTTCGGTATGTCACCTGTAGTTGAACGATCAGGCCGAGAACGCGAACCACCAGATCCTTGATGGTCTCAAGAAACGACTTGATAATTCTTCCAAGGGGTTATGGGTCGACGAGTTGCCGAGCATTTTCTGGGCCCATCGAACAACGAAGGGAATCCCCACGGGATAGTTGCCATTTAATCTGACTTACGGTGCGGAGGCAGTAATTCCCCTTGAGATCAGGCTCCCTTCGCCCCGAATCATGGCCTTCGATGAAGCAAGCAATTCGGTGCAACTACGTGCCAATCTGGACCTCATAGATGAGGTCAGGGAAAAATCCACCATCAGAAGGAACACCTACCAGCAGAGAATCGAGAAGTTCTACAATAAAAGAGTGCGTCCTACCGACATCAAACTAGAGGACGTCATCCTCCGAAAGCTGGCGGTATCTAACCACGGCCAAAAAAGGAAGCTGGCTCCAAATTGGGAAGGCCCGTACAAAGTTTCTGAGGTTGTACGCCGGGGCACGTACTACCTCACCGACCCGTAGGGCAAAGCTGTCAAGAGACCCTGGAACACAGAGCACCTCATCAAATTCCTCGAAGGGAAGGATTAGCCTTTGCAGATACCCCCATGTAAATTATAAGATGTAATCGGCCCGCCGTGCCTTGTTTTGTAAAGTCAATATGATATAATCGTGCCAGCTTTCTTAAAACAAGCCATGGCCTCGTGCTAGCTTTCTTAAAACAAGTTTTGGGCTCGACATTCAGATGGAACCGCGAGCCACAAAAAATTCCTCTTACAAGTTTAGGGCTTGGCGTTCGGATGGAATCGCGAGCCACAAAAAGCTTCTTTTACAAGCTTGGGGCTCAGCGCTCGGATGGAACCGAGAGCCACAAAAAGCTTCTTTTACAAGCTTGGGGCTCGGCGCTCGGATGGAATCGCGAGCCACAAAAGTCACTCCTAAGGTATGGGGGCTCGGCATCGACCTCGAGCAGGGCCTGGGCTTCTTCAAGCACTGCGACCTATGCGCTCAGCGATGACCTCCAGCTACACTCGTACTATCTACCCGAGAACATGTATATGTACTTGGCACCGACCTCGAGCAAGGCCTTGGCTTCTCCAAGCCATGCGACCTTTACGCTCGGCGATGACCTCCAGCCACACTCATAACAGCTTCTCTAAGGTATGGGGGATTGGCATCGACCTCAAGCATAGCCTGGGCTTCTTCAAGCACTGTGCCTATGCGCTCGGCGATGACCTCCAGCTACACTCGTATTATCTACCCGAGAACATGTATGGGGGCTCGGCACCGACCTCGAGCAAGGCCTTGTCTTCTTCAAGCCATGCAACCTTTACGCTCGGTGATGACCTCCAGCCATACCCATAATAGCTTCTTTAAGGTATGGGGGCTCGGCATCAACCTTGAGCAGGACTTGGGCTTCTTCAAGCACTGCGACCTATGCACTCGGCGATGACCTCCAGCTACACTCGTACTATCTACCCGAGAACATGTATGGGGGCTCGGCACTGACCTTGAGCAAGGCCTTGGCTTCTTTAGGCCATGCGACCTTTACGCTCAGCAATGACCTCCAGCCACACTCATAATAGCTTCTCTAAGGTATGGGGGTTCAGCATCGACCTCGAGCAGGGCCTGGACTTCTTCAAGCACTGCGACCTATGCGGTCGCCTATGACATCCAGCTACACTCGTACAATCTACCCTTGAATGGGTATGGGGGCTTGGCATCGACCTCGAGTAAGGCCTTGGCTTTTTCAAGCCATGCGACCTTTACGCTCGGCGATGACCTTCTGCCATACCCAAACCAAAAGTTTTCATTATAGACTTAGGGTGCTCGCCTTCGGCAAATGCCCCGAGCCCCGGACTGGTGATTGACCCACCTCTCACCCGCAGACAACTCGGAGTTAACAACCTTCAGAGCCGAAACACCGAATTGTCCGACGGCGACAGGGGAGCCACCAACGCAGGACTCTCGCCCAAAAAACTTCCCAAGCCCCCAGACCTTGGTCGGCACACCTCTCACCTGCTAGCAACTCCGGGTAAACTGCCCTCAAAGTTGTCTACCCAAAAATGCTAGATGATGGCAAGAGAGCCACCCATCCGGGACTGTTGGCCAAAAATTCCAACTTGTGGGCGCCCGCCTTCGATAGGCACCCGCATCTCACCTCCGGGATCGACCCACCTCTCACCCTCTGACAGCTCGGGGTGAACGACCCTCGGAGCCAAAATCCCGAATTGCCAGCCGGTGGCAGATAAGTCACTAGAATTTCTTGGTAAAAAAAGTGATGGGGGGGTGAGGACTATATAGCCCCCCGGAGAGGCGCATTTATGACATCGGAAAGTCCAAACGGCGGAAGATGAAGCGTCTCCATTAATTTTTATCGGAAGACGAAACGTCCCTTATTAAATGCTACCTGTGAGGAGTAGTAGTTCAGCTCCCGAGCGTAGCCCCCACCTCGTCGGCGACCTCAAGCAAAGCCATACTCAGCAAGGGTCTCGAGCTACGCCCCTACCGGTCTCGCTTAACAAATTATCAAAGTAAAGAAATCGAAGTTTTATTACTCATGGAGTGCCAGAAACGACCACACAGTACAATGAAGATTTTACAAATCGCTCATCACTCAGCTTAAAACTCAAACCCTGTGCTTCCCACAGGTTCCTCCGCGTGCTCCGTCGGTCCGGCCAGTGAGGACACACCGGCAATGGAGCTCTGCGCGTCGATGGGCCTGACCGTTTCCAGGTAAAAAGTCAGAGAAAGTCCCAATAGGAATTGCTCACCTCCTCGAGCGGACCGGTGCCTAGCATGAGCTTCAGCCTACAAATATCCAACTCTTTCTCTACAATAGCCTCACGAAGAAAGGACTCTGAAGCTGGTCGCCTGATGGAGTCATCCGAGATTGACCAGTTCGTCTTAACTACCCACCAGTCCCGGTCGGCTATGGCCTTCTTCAGGCGAGCGACCTCTAAGTTGAGCTCCTTAGACTTGTTCATAAAATAATTTATCACGGCCTCTCGATCTCGAGCCTGCTTACGATGGCGATCCAGAACACTCTCCGTGGACCCCAGCTCAGCTTGGAGCCAGGAGACCTTGACAGAACCAAGGTCGGCGCCGAGGACCTCATGTGTCTATCAAGAAGACGGGAAAAACAACACGTCACAAAAGAGGCGAAAAAGCACAAGTCATAGAGCATCGGACAAAAACCTTCTTTTATAAATTCAAAAAATTTTGTATTACAAAAGGCAGTGGCCAGTCCGCGTAAGGCAAATACAAAATCAAAAGAAAGAAAATCCTAAACTATGTTTGAGGGGGGACGGCACCTCTTCATCAGTCGGTCGCACCTGACCTCCTCTTGGTGAGGCTCCCCCATCTCCTCCTCGCCACCGGGCGTGAGCAGATGCTCTGGTTGCCAGCTGTAGTGGAGGTGGTCGACCCGAACGTCCGGGTAGACCTGCTGGAAGTGCTCCTTCGCCTTGGCGTAGGCTTCGTCTTGGGCCAGGATCAGAGTATCCGCCATAGTGATCTCCATCTCCGTCATGGCGATCTGCGCCTTCTCAGCCTCCGCCTGGGCCTTGGACCGGAAGTCCGCCAGCTCGTTCATATGATGGTCTTGCAGGGAGGCTATCTGAGCTTGCACGACCTAACAAAATCCATAATGAACACACTTGAAGTTCTTTTTATACAAAATTCCCTCTTATAAATCTAGTATAACTCAAAAAATCACTTTTGTTCTTATACTTATGCAAAATATTGATTTTACAAGGTTCTACTCAATTTTTCCTCTCACACTATTTAATTTAAGTCGAAATAGTGTACAAATATTTTTCATGAAGTCTATATCTTTTTATAACAATTATCAGATTTGTCCCGAATTTTTAAACTCACAAAAATCACAAAAACATTAAAAAAAACCAAAAATTTTTAATTTGCTGAGTTGAGGAATCGAACCAGCGACCACAGACAAAGCTAGTGCACGTGCTAACCAAAGGGACAGAGTGCAACCACATCACAGGGATGACTCGAATTCATATGGGTCCATTTTCCCGAGTTCGGATTTCACCAAAAAAAATAAAAACCGAAGTCTCTTGTTCGATTTCGAACCCGAGACCAAGGCCAGACCCACGCTATAGTAAGCGCACCCAAACACACCCACTAACCAATTAGGCTAAGTGGCTAAACTGATATGAGTTGGGTTTTTAGGGGGTTTGATCCTAGTTTCGGTTCATTCATGTTTTTATGAAAATAACTAATTTTAATTTCGTTTCTTCTCCACTTTCATTCAAAATTTCCAGAATACAACTTTTATACATTTCTAACATATCAGTAAATTAAATCTTCATTTTTGACATAAAAATGTCACTTTCCTCTTTGAATGCAATTTGGTCTACAATTTCAAAAATGTGTAAACAAATGTCTTTACTTTTGTAAATTTGCATTCAAACTTCTCATATTTCTTTCTTATTATGAATTTTATTATTGCTTAATCATTTCAGTAACAAAATCCCACTTTTCTCATTATTAACAATTGAGATCGCAAATTCACCACTAAACACGATTATCATTTCGATCCAATTAAGCATACAATCATGTCTCCTTAGTATAGCACAAATCATCAATTAAAGCATGGTAGCATGGTCAATATTAAACTAACTATCAAAATTTGCAACTAATTATCATTCTTCTCACACACAATCAAGCATTCTAATTTGTCTCATTCTTATAACATATGATTAGAATAACTATGTTTCTTTTCAAATGCATCAACCATACTCTACCATGAACCTAATTAGAAGTGTAAGAGAATCACACACCTTTGATGGAGAGAAAAACAAACAAACTTCTAATGATCTCCTACAACGATAAAGCGAAGCCTTCTCCTCCTAGATCAAGCCACCAAATTTGCTTCTCCTCCTAGTGATGCAAGCAACCCGAGCCTCCGTCTTCTTGATCCTTGAAAATGCCGGCCTCCTCCTTGGATGCAGAACACAATAGCACACAATCTCACAACTCCTCAATCTTTTGCCTCACTAAAATTACTTCTCTTTCTTTTCTTTCTATTCTTTTCTTTCAAAAATTCTAAGTGTGAGAATGAAGAGTATAGTGAGGGATATTATACAAAATTTTAGGGTGAATGTAGGGCTAGAATGTGATCAAATGGTTAGAGATCAATGGTCTAGATGAACTAGGGAGTTATGAAAACAATTCATGATGAACAACCACCTCTCCACCACTTCCATCACTCCCACTCCTCCATCTACAATCCAGCCTATGGGGGAAAGTGTGCAATGCACACCCTAGTGCTTGCACGTGTCAACTAGTACTCCCTCCTTACAAGTGTACATGTGAATAAAAATTTAATTGTTCATGAAAAGAGTCTACACTACAAGTTGGATTATTTTAAAAGAGAAATAAGTTAAATGGGCTCACTAATTGGCCAATTTAACCATGTGTTTAAATCATTAAATTAATTAATTAATAGAGTGGGCTTAAAAGACAATTGAGCTTAGATTTTAATTAGGCTTTAAAAGAAAATAATTTTTTTGGAAAAATAAAGAGGAACAGATACTATATAAGAATTATATTTTATACGAGAAATTATACAAATGAAATTATGCGTGCAAAACACGTAAAATCACAAAATATCATAAATCAAATCTAGGGTGTTACAACACTCCCTCCTTAGAATAGTTCCGTCCTCGGAACTAAACTTAAAGAGTGAGAAAACAAGAAATACAACAAAGAGATAAGAAAAGGAAAGAAAAGAAAAGGAAAGAAAGATACAAATCACACAAAGAGCTCAGGATGATCTTTCATCATCCTATCCTTAGATTCCCAAGTAGAGCCTCTTCAACCAACTGGTTTCTCCAGACTACTTTGACCATCGGTATCGTCTTGTTCCACAAGACTTTCTCCCGATGATCCACAGTCTCAACCGGAAGCACAATGTAACTCAGATCCAACTGCAAACCCTCCGGTACTTCGGACAAATGATGACTCGGATCTGGAATGTAACCTCTCAGCATAGACACATGGAAGATATTGTGCATCTGAGACAACTCTTCCGGTAACTCTAACCGATAAGCAGCTTTCCCAATCCGCTTCAATATCTTGTACGGGCCTATGAACTTTGGAGCTAACTTCCTACCTCTGCCGAAACGAATCACACCCTTGCTAGGTGAAACCTTCAGAAAGACAAACACTAGTAGAAAACCTTGCAATAATAATGGATTATTTGCAAGCACCAAAAATTCCTTGTAGTTGTTACTATCAACAATAAATTACTCACAACAAACCCATTCATTGCAAATATTTTGACATCCGCAAGAGATTTTATGCAACCGTTGCAAGTGTTGACAATTACAAGGGAACAATTGCAACAAACAATACTCCATTACCAAAGTAGTAATAAAATATTTATTTTTAAAAATAAATTAGATATAAACACGTGCATTACATAGATAATTTTGCCACCCAACAATTTCATGTTAAATTTTTATTCTCACTTTTCAAATACTGAGCGGGTAAAAAGAAAACAAAACCAATAAACACATTCTTTTAACTTTCCCGGGCCAAAATCGAAAGGCGGAACAAAAAAAAAAAAAAAAAAACCACGCGAAATCCCACCAAAACCCGCGCGAAATCCCACCAAAAAGATTAAAAAGAACAAAAAGAATAAAAAACCCCCAAAACATAACCCTGATTTCGCCCCCCCCCCCCCCAACCCCCACGCCCGCACCCACCAAAATCGCAACTTTCTTCCTTCCCGCTCCTCTTCGTCGCCGCTCCTCCCCGCTCCTCGCCGCCGCTCCTCGCCACTCTTCGTCGCCCCTACCCGCTCTTCGTCGCCCCTATTCCTCGTCGCCGCTCCAAGGTAATTGATGAAGTACTCATTCAGATCTCTTGAATGTTGTTTTTCTTCTTTTTTTGTTACAGATTGCTTGCAACACTTGCCCTATTTCTCTTAATTTGTAAAAAGAATAAAAATGAAATTTTGATGATCAGAAACACTTAGGCCTTTGAGTAACTGTAATATTTATGATAACCAAATTTAGTTAATAAAAGCAAGATCAAAGTGATAGTATATCATATAAGTTATAATTTAACTGTGTGTATATATGATTCGGATAGTGAAGAACACTAATGCACCACTTTCTTCAGGTAAAGAAGAAAAAAAATCGTTCGTTCGCTCCTCTTTTTTCTCCAACCTGTTAATTAATCATTGTATATACTAGAGCTCCAAGTCTCCAAGATACTCAATAAAGTGCAAGATGGATGTTTTGGATGGTAAATTTGGACTGTCAAGTGACCATGACCTATTGTGACAATGCTAATACTTTGAAGTCCCCTTTCATGGATGGTCATTCGTATATTCTGTTAGATATACAAGTGCATTTATATACTGAAGTGTCTTAGCCCCACATCCTGCTATGGAGTGAAGAGTTACATATATAAGTTATATCAGCTAGAGAGGTATGAATTTAAATCTCAGTTCCATGGCAACTAGACAGAGGGTAGGAGAGTTTGTAGCATAATGTCAAGATGAGAAGGTAGAACTAACATTAGTTTCCACAATATTAAGATATTTTATTCAGGTTCTCCTATTAAGTAAAATTTATGCAATATAAACATTATCCTTAAAATGGACATCTGTAGATATTACTAACTCTCTGTTTATTTACTGTAGTTTACTATATCATAAATTAGTCCTATAGCCTAAATTATCCTGAATACATTTCATTAGATAAAACAAATAGTAGTATGAAATTATCCTAAATTATCCCGACGGCAACGCACCTAGAATCACACCTCTCGTTGATGTTTCAGCCCTTCAGCCCTTCTCACCTTGGGTCTTTGCTTGATGGGGGTTCCAGTCGAATTTTCCACCATTATTTATAGTGGGGAATAGAAAGAAAATGGAGGGGGTGCTGCTGTATATGTAGTTTGATGTCATTGATTTTGAATAAGATGAATAGGATTGTTGTAAACTTAGGTGACACTAAGGGTGTTCAATACAAGCACGAATATTGGGGCAATCAAAACATTATGACTTTATAAATATGGGGACCCTAATATAGTTAAATAAAACCATTCATATGGCCAACTCCAAAATATCTGGAGGGAACACTCAATTCTGTGCTTTAGGGCATTTTGATTGTTAAAGAAATGACAAGTTCATCGTTATGTCATTTGTTTGCCAGTTCTAGATAGAAATGTTCCACTGAAATATTGTACTTTTTAGTTTGAACAATATATAAAAGAGGAATTTATGAATTAGTTGTTGTTTAATAATTTTATTGCTTATTAACCTAAATTAATATGAGATTTATATGTTAACTTATCACATTTTGAATCAAACTGAGCTTTTATCTACAAATTTATTGTAATACCCCGATTTTCTTAATATATAAAGATTATTTATTCTCTTTTATGGTATGCTTGGCGACATGTGGCTATTATTTTTCCATGATGAATAAAGTAATATTTTCTTTAAAAGCCCAAATGTCAACTTGTTTATATTTTTTGGGCCAGTAAATTTTAGTCCATAAACTTAACCTTTTATTTTCACAACCGGTATATGTAGCTTTTTCTCTCTTTATTTTCCGGGTAAGATGTGCATTTTATGGGGTTTTGTGTGTGTACACGTGCACTTCATGTACACGTGCACAAGACATTTTTTTGGCCGGATTTGTGGAGTGATGGACTAGGATCATGGGCGGTTACATCTTGAGGTGTGGGTAGTTTCTTAACTCCCGATTAGATCTCAGCCTTTGATTCTCCAACTTCCCTATTAATCCTAGCCATCTATTCTATCTATTTTTCTAGTATAAATACCCCTTCTCATCTCCTATCTCTTTTACACTAAGATTATTACTGTAATAGAGAGTATTTGTGAGTTGTGTGGGAGCTTTTCTGTGGAGGCAAGCAGCATTGGTGAGGAGCTCGGCGTGGAATAGAGGAACAAGAAGTGCAGCGCGATATTGAAGGACTTGCGGGATTTCGTTATTTTCTTCACATAAGGTGGGTGTTTCTCAGGACTTCTATTGTAGGAATGTTACTATAATTGTTATGATTGATGCCATGCTACGAAATTGAATTAAACGCAATAGAAATTGCTTGACATGCTGTTATTATGAAAACTAGTCTGTCGATACAGTCGACTGCCATGTGAGCAAGTCGACTGGTACGAGACATTATTTTGCATGATTGTGATGATAAACATGTGTATAAATGAACATGATGGTGTGATTACTATTATATAATTTCCCTATGACACATATGATGGAGGGAAGGTGAATGAATGAAAAGAACTAATGGTGATTAATAAATTAGAGTTGTCGAAGCAGCCGACTGATGTTGTGCTAAGTCGACTGGTACTTCAATCTGACTGTGATTATTTGGTAGTCTCATAAATTGAGATATTTTCATCATGTGGACCCAGTTTGATGACTTGGGATTTACATCTTTATCGTTGTAAGGAATTATGAGCATATGTGAATGCATGTTTTAAGTATTCCCCTAGCGGAAAGAGCATGTTAGTAATTTGAAGATCCATGTTGTAGTGTTACTGAATGATAAGAAACCTTGTCCGTGGAACATGAACTTATGTATACTGTTAATTGACATCATGATGAAATGCACGTAAGAAATGTAAATAATCTACTGAAAATGGATCTGTCCAGTCGACCGATTGCGTATAGCAAGTCGACTGATCTGGACATAGAATTATGCTGTTGAAATTGCTAAGACAGACGTCTGAGGTGTGAACAGTCGACCGTCGTGTGACTAATATTGTGAACTTGAAAGTTGCGGGACAGGCGACTGGTGGTGTACACAGTCGACTACCCCGAGCCTTATGATAACCCTGTATATGACTGTATAAGTCGACTGGCGTTCTTATAAGTCGACTGTACAGAGTGAACTTTGGTATGTTTGAATTCATGTTACTTGGCTGTTGGTAATTGTGAACTTTATGATTTAAGTCAATGAACTCTGTTTATGGATGCATGAATTGTGTAAATGAATCACAGATGAGAATTGAGAATTAAATGAAATTATGAAATGTGAAATCATGATGGGAAAGTCTGTGAGACTCTAAAATGAATGATGAGCTGATGATGCTCCATTGGATATTGTGAATTTGAAATTGAACGAAAGAGTAGCTAAGTCTCCCCGGCAGTGAAATGAAATGATATTGAGAAATAGACCAGGTTGGTCAAGTGAAATGAAATGATGAGTCCGGATGATGGAGAGGCTAACTCTAGAGCTTGATTTTTATTCATGATTCTAATATAACTTAAATACATAGTGTGGAGGTGATGAAGGTGAGAGAAAAACATGAGTATGAGAGCTAGAGTACGGTGCGGGTGTGTGAGCCGCAGAATGCATGCTTGATGAGTCAAGACATGGCGCGGGCACAACTCAGTAATGATCGGATTCTAGTCACGCTTGTGGGATGTTTTGGTGACTGCAAGAGGAGTGTGTTCAGGGAGGAGGCCGAATTATCGCAGAATGCATGCTTGACGAGTCAAGACGTGGCGCGAAATTCTACTCCAGGGGCCAGGATACATGCTTGTACTCATAGATTCATCTAGGATACTCATTGGAATTACAGTAGTAGAATAAGTCATGGCGGGGGATTGAACCCTACTAAAATGAAGATCGATTAAGAGGCTTGCACTCGAACCTATGTAGTATGGGATGCATAGAATTCGAACAAGTATGCATTAGCGTCATAATTAACTAAGTAAATTGCATTAAGGATTTAAGTGCACAATCACGACACGACATCATTAAAAGTTCCCTTATCTGCATGCTTATGTTGAACTGGCTTGTGATTGTAAGAAATGAGATTCATTATACTGTTTCTGGCATAGAGAGGATGGCCATGTATAATTATCGTCGGTTGAATAAACTGATGTACCCACAGTGTTTTATGCAGGATAATCACATGTAAAAGGAATGGATGCACAAAGGGTTCATTATATTGTTGTTCATTTATGTAAATATTGTACATTTTGCTTCCGTTGTGTAAATTCGAATGTAACATGCTGTAACTCTGATGTAAAAGTAAAGATTTTAAATTCCTTGTAAAATTGTATGTGAAGAAAGCGAAAAGATCCTGAAGAACATCTCGAATTCAGTAAATTGGGATTCGGGGCGTTACAGAGTGGTATCAGAGCCACGCTTTCTATGCTTTCACACTCGTACAAATTTATAAGGAACGACACCCTAGATGTGGACATTAGAGTGTGTGTTTGGATTTAGAGATTTAAATGTAAGTAACTTACATTTGTGTTGCTCTATGATTTATGCTTCTTCCTCTCTATTCTAAGATGGCTGATCACTTCGACCCTGCTGGAGGCGACGACTGGCACATTATTGAGGAAGAGTACCATCCTGGACAGGCTGATTCTGAGGACGAGTATCACCCTGGGCAAGCTGATTCTGATGATGAGGAGTACCCTGAATCCCGAGAGATCACCCCACCACCGAACTCACCTGATGATTCTTCTTCTTCCGATGAAGAAAAGGGACCAGCTTTGGGTAACGCTGTGGCTTCTCTGCAGAGGCAAGTGGATACCTTGAAGTATAGAGTTGGAGTTTTGGAGGCTCAGCTGGAGAAGCGAAACGCTGACTATTCTGTTCTTAGCCATCGGATTTGGGAACTTGAGAAGAAAAAGAACCTAACTGATGTGCTGAAGGATGAGGTGGATGAACTGCGGGATGAACTTCGAGCAGCGAAGAGGACCCGTAGAGATTAGATTGTTTTGGTTCCTATTTTCTTCTATTCTGATGTTAAAACGTTTTTCTAATTCGAATGTATAAACTTTGAAATTCAATGAAATGAAAGTTGGTTTAAATTCTTGTTTTATACTTCGAATTTAATGGATCTTTTGCATCAGAATATGGCGAGAAGGGGAGCCAGGAATGGTGAAGGTTTGGACCTGGATGCCGAGTTTGCAAGGGTTTACCAGACGCTGAATGCAGTGGCTGCAAACCAAGGAAGGGGGCCGGTGAATCCAGTACCCGAGGCAATCAAGCTAGTGGAATCGTTCAAGAGAATGAAACCACCAGTGTTCGAGGGAAAATCCGACCCGGATGTGGCCGATAACTGGATTCGGCAAGTGGAGACAATCTTCGAGGTGTTGGAAACACCGGAGGGCAGCAAGGTCAAGTTGGCGACCTTACAGTTGGAGAAGGATGCAGCTGTTTGGTGGCAGTCGATGAAGAGGACTATGGGCGGCTTGTTGCTTGGCTGGGAGGAATTTTTGGAGGAATTCCGCAGCCATTATTTCCCCTCCGACGTCCAAGAGAAAAAGGCCATGGAGTTCCTGTCACTTCAACAGGGCAGCATGTCAGTGAGAGCCTATGAGACCAAGTTCACTCAACTCTCCAGGTATGCTCTAGAATTGGTGATGGATGAGGCGAAGAAGGCTCGCAAGTTCGAGCATGGTCTGAGGCCGAGCTTGAGATCTCGTATGATACCCCTCGGTATCAGGAGATTCGATAAGCTGGTGAAGAGGGCGGCAGCAACGGAGGCGGATATGGAGCAGTTCCATGTTGCTCAGCATCAGAGGAGCAACTGGCAGTCTGGGAAGAGGCCCGCGCCATCGGGGAGTTTCAAGGGGCAACCATCTGCACAGAAATTCAAACCGACAGGGGCGAATGCTGTCAGTGTAGCTGGGAGACCTGGAAATGATGCAGGGAGACCTTCTGCAGTCACTTGCTTTAACTGTGGTGAAGTGGGACATTACCAATCTCGATGTCTCAAACCGCGGGTTGGCAATCACAATGTGCCAATACAGCAGACTGGGAAGAGGCCGTACCAGTCAGGGCGAGTATTTGCTTTGACAGAAGCTGATGCTGAGGAAGCAGATCAGGTTATTTCTGGTACGAGGGCTGATGTCTAGTGTGATTTCTTTTTCATTTCTCCTTCCCGATCATAGTGTAAAACTGTTATGTAATGATGTATGTTATGTAACAGGAGAACTCTATATTAATGGAAAGGGAGCTGTGGTGTTGTTTGATACTGGATCCTCTCATACTTTTGTGTCTCCTAGATTTGCTAAAGTGTTGGGAGTTGAACCGAAGATTTTCCCAGGCAAGATCTTAGCAGTGGCTACACCATCAGGGGAAACTTTGACCACTGATCGGTACTATGTTGATTGCGAGATAGTGATTGGGGATCGAATCTTTGGCATTGATCTGATCGAGCTGACTATCTTGGGAGTCGATGTTATCATTGGCATTGATTGGATGTCGGTGTACAGTGCGAGCATCGAGTGTAAGGCCAAGACGGTGACAGTGAAGGCTCCAGGTGGACCTGAAGTCACTTTCCAAGGGAAGTTGAAGTGTCCTAAGCTGGTGGCAACTATCCGCAAGGAAGAGACTCCTGTGGAATTGCAAGGGATTCCTGTGGTTCGGGACTATCCGACTGTGTTCTTGGAAGATTTTCCTGGGTTACCTCCGCATCGTGATGTAGAGTTCAGCATCACTGTTCAACCGGGAAGTGCACCCATTTCTAAGGCACCGTATAGGATGGCTCCAGTGGAACAGGATGAGGTGAAACGGCAGATTGCGGAACTATTGGGAAAAGGCTTTATTCAACCTAGTGCGTCACCTTGGGGAGCACCAGTGCTTTTGGTAAAGAAGAAGGATGGATCGATGAGGATGTGTATCGATTACCGGGAGCTGAATAAAGTCACTGTTCAGAATAAGTATCCGATTCCTCGAATTGATGACTTGTTCGATCGTCTGCAAGGAGCAGCTGTATTCTCCAAAATTGATCTTCGATCAGGATATCACCAAGTGCGAGTGAAAGCTGAAGATGTGCATAAGACTGCATTTAGAACTCGGCATGGGCATTACGAATTCTTAGTTATGCCATTCGGAGTGACGAATGCACCTGCAATCTTCATGGACTTGATGAACAGAGTTCTGAGGCCGTTTATTGATTCTTTCGTCGTGGTGTTTATCGACGATATTCTCGTGTACTCCAAGTCTGAGGAGGAGCACACTGAGCATCTGGCAGCAGTTTTGCAGAAGTTGGAAGAGCAGAGGTTGTATGCCAAGTTATCCAAGTGTGATTTCTGGAAATCTGAAGTGGCATTCCTAGGTCACATCCTTTCTAAGGAGGAAGTGGCAACTGACCCTCAGAAGATAGAGGCAGTGAGAGATTGGGCTAGGCCTACTACAGTGAAGGAAGTCAGAAGTTTCCTTGGGATGACTGGATACTACAGGAGATTCATTCAAGGTTATGCTCAGATAGCTGTGCCGCTTACCGAGTTGACCAAGAAGAATGCGAGCTTCAAGTGGACCGAGCAATGTGAGGCGAGTTTTCAGGAGTTGAAAGATAGACTGACTACTGCACCTATTTTGGCTTTGCCTAGAGCAGGAGTTGAGTATGATGTCTATAGCGATGCTTCACATCGGGGGCTTGGTTGTGTCTTAATGCAAGAAGGTAAAGTGATCGCATATGGGTCTAGGCAACTACGACCGCATGAGAAGAATTATCCCACTCATGATCTAGAACTGGCTGCGATTATCTTTGCTTTGAAGCAGTGGAGGCACTACGTGTATGGTGAGAAGCTGAACATGTACACGGATCATAAGAGCTTGAAGTATATCTACCAGCAGAGGGATCTCAATCTAAGACAGCGGAGATGGTTGGAAGTGCTCGAGGATATTCGACCTGAGATCAAATATCATCCCGGAAAGGCTAATGTTGTTGCTGATGCACTTAGTCGCAAGAGCAGTTTGGCCTGTTTGATTACGACTCAGAGGCATTTGATTGAGGAGTTGGACCGAGCAGGTATTGAGGTTGTCTTGCAAGGATTGGGAGCATCTTTATCTCAATTGAAGCTTCAGCCTACTCTGAATGCAAGGATCATTGCAAGTCAGGAAGTTGATGCTGATATTCTAGAGATGAAGGAGCAGGTTAGTGCTGGCAGGTTGCCCGGTTTTCAGACCAGGGATGGAGTGCTGTGGTTCGGAGATAGGCTGTGCATTCCAGATCAGGCGGACCTGAAAGAGAGTATTCTTCAGGAGGCGCATGCTACTCTTTTGTCGGTACATCCTGGGAGTACTAAGATGTACAAAGACATCAAGCAGCATTTCTGGTGGTCAGGTTTGAAGCGGGATGTGGCCGAATTTGTCGCGAAATGTGAGGTTTGTCAGCAAGTCAAAGCCGAAAATCAGAGACCCGGAGGTCTATTACAGCCGTTACCTATTCCGGAATGGAAATGGGATAACATTAGTATGGATTTCATCACGGGATTGCCTAAGAGTTCTAAAGGCAATGATGCTATTTGGGTTATAGTCGATCGACTTACCAAGTCCGCTCACTTTTTGGCGATGAAACTCACAGCTTCGATGGACAGGTTGGCTGAGATGTATGTTGGTGAGATTGTCCGACTTCATGGCGTTCCTTCGACTATTGTGTCTGATCGAGATGCGCGGTTTACTTCGCATTTCTGGAGGAGTCTTCAGGCAGCTTTGGGTACCAAGACAGATTTCAGCACTGCTTTTCATCCACAGACCGATGGGCAGACCGAGAGAGTCAACCGTATTCTTGAGGATATGCTTCGGTGTTGTATACTAGACTTCGGAGGCAGTTGGGAAAGGCATTTACCTTTGGTGGAGTTTGCCTACAACAACAGTTTTCAAACTAGCATTGGGATGGCGCCGTATGAAGCTTTGTATGGCAGGAAGTGCAGGACTCCTGTGTGTTGGTATGAGGTTGGGGAGCGTCAGTTGTTTGGTCCTGAGCTTGTACAGCTGACTTCTGAGAAGATTGATCTGATCAGGAAAAGGTTGGTAGAAGCTCAGAGCAGGCAGAAAAGCTATGCAGACCACCGGAGGAGGGACCTTGAGTTTGAGGTTGGTGACTTTGTCTTTCTGAAGGTATCACCCAGTAAAGGTGTGGTTCGTTTTGGCAAAGGCGGGAAGTTAGCCCCGAGATTTATAGGCCCATATAAGATATTGAAAAGGATCGGGAAAACTGCTTACCGGCTTGAATTACCGGAAGAGTTGTCTCAGGTGCACAATGTTTTCCATGTGTCTATGTTGAGAGGTTATATTCCAGACCCGAGTCATCATTTGCCAGAAGTACCGGAAGGTTTGCAGTTAGACCTGAATTACATCGAGACTCCTGTTGAGATCGTTGACCGTAGGGAGAAAGTCTTGAGGAATAAGACGATACCGATGGTCAAGGTAGTCTGGAGAAACCACTTGGTTGAAGAGGCTACTTGGGAATCCGAGGACAAGATGTTGAAGGACTATCCTGAGCTTTTTGCTTGATTGTCCTGTTGATTGTATTTTTGTATTTTGTGTTTTTGTATCTCTTGTTGTTGTATTTTTCTTCTTCTCGCTCTTGGCTGTAGTTCCGGGACGGAACTATTCTAAGGAGGGAGTGATGTAATACCCCGATTTTCTTAATATATAAAGATTATTTATTCTCTTTTATGGTATGCTTGGCGACATGTGGCTATTATTTTTCCATGATGAATAAAGTAATATTTTCTTTAAAAGCCCAAATGTCAACTTGTTTATATTTTTTGGGCCAGTAAATTTTAGTCCATAAACTTAACCTTTTATTTTCACAACCGGTATATGTAGCTTTTTCTCTCTTTATTTTCCGGGTAAGATGTGCATTTTATGGGGTTTTGTGTGTGTACACGTGCACTTCATGTACACGTGCACAAGACATTTTTTTGGCCGGATTTGTGGAGTGATGGACTAGGATCATGGGCGGTTACATCTTGAGGTGTGGGTAGTTTCTTAACTCCCGATTAGATCTCAGCCTTTGATTCTCCAACTTCCCTATTAATCCTAGCCATCTATTCTATCTATTTTTCTAGTATAAATACCCCTTCTCATCTCCTATCTCTTTTACACTAAGATTATTACTGTAATAGAGAGTATTTGTGAGTTGTGTGGGAGCTTTTCTGTGGAGGCAAGCAGCATTGGTGAGGAGCTCGGCGTGGAATAGAGGAACAAGAAGTGCAGCGCGATATTGAAGGACTTGCGGGATTTCGTTATTTTCTTCACATAAGGTGGGTGTTTCTCAGGACTTCTATTGTAGGAATGTTACTATAATTGTTATGATTGATGCCATGCTACGAAATTGAATTAAACGCAATAGAAATTGCTTGACATGATGTTATTATGAAAACTAGTCTGTCGATGCAGTCGACTGCCATGTGAGCAAGTCGACTGGTACGAGACATTATTTTGCATGATTGTGATGATAAACATGTGTATAAATGAACATGATGGTGTGATTACTATTATATAATTTCCCTATGACACATATGATGGAGGGAAGGTGAATGAATGAAAAGAACTAATGGTGATTAATAAATTAGAGTTGTCGAAGCAGCCGACTGATGTTGTGCTAAGTCGACTGGTACTTCAATCTGACTGTGATTATTTGGTAGTCTCATAAATTGAGATATTTTCATCATGTGGACCCAGTTTGATGACTTGGGATTTACATCTTTATCGTTGTAAGGAATTATGAGCATATGTGAATGCATGTTTTAAGTATTCCCCTAGCGGAAAGAGCATGTTAGTAATTTGAAGATCCATGTTGTAGTGTTACTGAATGATAAGAAACCTTGTCCGTGGAACATGAACTTATGTATACTGTTAATTGACATCATGATGAAATGCACGTAAGAAATGTAAATAATCTACTGAAAATGGATCTGTCCAGTCGACCGATTGCGTATAGCAAGTCGACTGATCTGGACATAGAATTATGCTGTTGAAATTGCTAAGACAGACGTCTGAGGTGTGAACAGTCGACCGTCGTGTGACTAATATTGTGAACTTGAAAGTTGCGGGACAGGCGACTGGTGGTGTACACAGTCGACTACCCCGAGCCTTATGATAACCCTGTATATGACTGTATAAGTCGACTGGCGTTCTTATAAGTCGACTGTACAGAGTGAACTTTGGTATGTTTGAATTCATGTTACTTGGCTGTTGGTAATTGTGAACTTTATGATTTAAGTCAATGAACTCTGTTTATGGATGCATGAATTGTGTAAATGAATCACAGATGAGAATTGAGAATTAAATGAAATTATGAAATGTGAAATCATGATGGGAAAGTCTGTGAGACTCTAAAATGAATGATGAGCTGATGATGCTCCATTGGATATTGTGAATTTGAAATTGAACGAAAGAGTAGCTAAGTCTCCCCGGCAGTGAAATGAAATGATATTGAGAAATAGACCAGGTTGGTCAAGTGAAATGAAATGATGAGTCCGGATGATGGAGAGGCTAACTCTAGAGCTTGATTTTTATTCATGATTCTAATATAACTTAAATACATAGTGTGGAGGTGATGAAGGTGAGAGAAAAACATGAGTATGAGAGCTAGAGTACGGTGCGGGTGTGTGAGCCGCAGAATGCATGCTTGATGAGTCAAGACATGGCGCGGGCACAACTCAGTAATGATCGGATTCTAGTCACGCTTGTGGGATGTTTTGGTGACTGCAAGAGGAGTGTGTTCAGGGAGGAGGCCGAATTATCGCAGAATGCATGCTTGACGAGTCAAGACGTGGCGCGAAATTCTACTCCAGGGGCCAGGATACATGCTTGTACTCATAGATTCATCTAGGATACTCATTGGAATTACAGTAGTAGAATAAGTCATGGCGGGGGATTGAACCCTACTAAAATGAAGATCGATTAAGAGGCTTGCACTCGAACCTATGTAGTATGGGATGCATAGAATTCGAACAAGTATGCATTAGCATCATAATTAACTAAGTAAATTGCATTAAGGATTTAAGTGCACAATCACGACACGACATCATTAAAAGTTCCCTTATCTGCATGCTTATGTTGAACTGGCTTGTGATTGTAAGAAATGAGATTCATTATACTGTTTCTGGCATAGAGAGGATGGCCATGTATAATTATCGTCGGTTGAATAAACTGACGTACCCACAGTGTTTTATGCAGGATAATCACATGTAAAAGGAATGGATGCACAAAGGGTTCATTATATTGTTGTTCATTTATGTAAATATTGTACATTTTGCTTCCGCTGTGTAAATTCGAATGTAACATGCTGTAACTCTGATGTAAAAGTAAAGATTTTAAATTCCTTGTAAAATTGTATGTGAAGAAAGCGAAAAGATCCTGAAGAACATCTCGAATTCAGTAAATTGGGATTCGGGGCGTTACATTTATTTTCTTTAATAGTTATTTCTTAAGATTAATAAAATCTTAGGAATTACAAAAATAAGGACTTTGGAATATCTAATGATTCAAGCAGCAGTTTACAACATAGCTCTAAACTCTTGAGTTCTTGATCCATCCATGTTTCTTCCTTTCGAATGGTCATAGGGCTCAATATTGCGAAATCAGCCTTCTGATTTGATTTAGGTCGTTTGTACTAGTTTTTAATTTATTGAATGGTGTTGCCATTGGTCACAGATCAATCATTCAGAAAGAGCATCATGTTTTTCCTTTTCAATGAGTTTTTCCATTTTCCTTTAATGTCTTTCAAAACTTATGTATGCTTCTTTTTTTTTCTTAAGATGTCATTGATTTTGAATAAGATGAATAGATATGGAACGAATGTGCACTGCATGTGTGTGGTGGTGCAAGGTTTAAAAGGATGAGTGATAAGCTGATGCACAAACCCTCCTAATTCATAGGCAAACCTCCGATCAATACTACTGTACGTAACTAAAAAAATTGTATAGGTGTAGTGTGAACATTTTTTTGTGGCCTTGCACATGCATTGTATGTGTATGAGGGAGAGAGAGAGAGAGAGAGAGGCAACGGTGGAAATATAGTTGCAAACATCAATACTGATCATAACACAACAATAGACAATAATGAGGAAACAACATATAAGAAAAACATAGAGAAAACAAGTTAAATGAGCTACATATTTTAAAAAACTTCCTTCAGAACTCCACCATTTCAATATCAGTTGTCATTTATATGCAGTGGTTGATATGGGTTTAAGAAGGACACTTGACGAATTCTAAAAGAAAAATATATGTATTTCTAAGTCTAGTTTTAAAAGTTACTAGTAATTTCACGTGCGATGCACATTTTGATAAAAAGTTGGAGTTGAACGTGCGATACATGTAAGCCAGTAGTAATCAGCACTTGTGATGAATGTCTTAAACTTAAAGGATGTATGCCTTAACATTACTGCATAAATGTAATGTAGTGTTTATATGTGTGCTTACTAATGTGCATATAGACTAATAGAAATACACCATTAAAAGCTTGTGAATAACACCACTACAGAAATAGTTCACTGCACTTTCTAACTAGATTTCATGTGTGTACCAAAAAGTTTTTGAAAGAATGAGACTCTAATTATGTATGCACTTGCAAATAGTTTGATTATATAACTAATAATAAATGCTGTAAACTTTCAGATGAGAATTCTTCCAGACAAGTCATTCATTAGTATACTTAAGAAAGACAGGTTTAAGAATCAACTATATGAAGAAGGTGTAGTGGCATTCTTGAAATATGCTGATGAAAATCCTTATCGTTCGGAGACAGGAAAAATATATTGTCCATGTGTACATTGTTTGAATAGAACATTAGAGGATCAAGAAGTAGTACGTAAACATTTATTGATGTTTGGGTTTAGTAAGGACTACATTTTTTGGGATTATCATGGAGAAGGAATGGATGCTCATAACATAGACGAGGAAATAGTTCAAGCAGAGATTGAAAGGATTGATGACATAAATGTGATGTTGGACGACATAATGGCTGCAATCTATGTTGATGATGACATGGCACATGGAGGAGAAGCATCTCAAAATCAAGACTTCGGAGATTTTAATGAGCTTCTGAAACTACTAGAGGACAATGAGCGAAACTTACATGATGGTTGCACTGAATTTTCTAGGCTTTCATTTATGGTTAGACTTTTCCATCTCCAAACTATAAGTGGGATGTCCATAAAACATTTTGAGATGCTTCTTGATTTACTTAGCAGAGTAATCCCCAATGGGCAAGAGAGCTTACCCAAATCATATTATGATGCTAAAAAGATTCTTGCGACACTGGGCCTAGAGTACAACAAGATTGATGCGTGTCCAAATGACTGCATTCTATATTATAAGGAGTATAATGACCTGGTTGAATGTCCAAAGTGCAAGGTATCTAGGTGGAAAAAGAACAAGCGCACTGCAGTTGCAAGTACGTCTGAAGAGGGGGCAAATCAAACGAATGTGGCGGCTAAGGTTCTTCATCATTTTCCTATCATAAGCAAATTGCAAAGATTGTATATGTCCAAAGATATTGCTAAGGAAATGAGGTGGCATTCCGAATGTCGTATCGATGATGGCAAACTACGACATCCGGCTGACTCAGAGGCGTGGAAGCACCTAGATCGTTTGTATACAAAATTCGCTGAAGATTCAAGAAATGTCAGATTGGGTTTGGCAAGCGACGGGTTCAACCCTTTTGGTTTAATGAGCTCATCATGGTCTACATGGCCTGTGTTGCTTATGCCATATAATTTACCTCCACGGATGTGTATGAAGCAACCATACATATTTCTATCTTTATTGATTCCTGGGAAATATGCTCCTGGGAATGACATTGACGTGTTTCTGGAGCCACTTATTGATGAACTAAATATTCTATAGGAGATTGGTGTTAAAACATTCGATGCTTACACTAAGAAAGAATTTAAAATGCATGCAGCTGTGCTTTGGACTATAAATGATTTTTCAGCTTATGGTAATCTTTCTGGTTGGTCAACTAAGGGTAGATTTGCATGTCCTATTTGTGCAACAGATTACGAAGGGAAGCGTCTCACTTATAGTCACAAGTTTTGCTTTTGGTGTCATCGAAGGTGGCTGCCATCACATCATCCATTCCGTCAAAATAAGAATAAGTTTGATGGAACAGTTAAAAGACGGATAGCACCAATACAGATGTCTGGAGCTGACATTTTCCAACAGCTAGGGGGCTTTCCAAATGTGACTTTTGGAAAAGATCGTTTCAAGCCAGACAATGCAGTTCAGGAGAAGAAACGGAAGAGAGGCAAGAGAATAAGTAACAATGAAAATGCGCAAAAATTGCCGGCAGGGTGGAACAAAATAAGTATATTCTTTCGCTTGCCATATTGGAAGGATCTTAAAATTAGACATAACTTGGATGTAATGCATATAGAGAAAACCATATGTGACAATATATTATCTACGCTCCTGCAAGATTCAAAGAAATCAAAGGATGATTTAAGGGCTCGTCGAGATTTGACGGACATGGATATACGTAGGAGCCTTCAAGCTGTAGATATTGGGGATAACAGGTTTCAATTGCCCTCATCAGTAATCACCATGTCAAAAGAAGAGATGCAGAGATTTTGTCAGGTGCTTAAATCAGTGAAATCTCCAGATGGCTATTCTTCAGATATTTCCAATAATGTGCAGGTTCAAGATAGGAAAATTCCAAACCTCAATACACATGATTGCCATATACTACTGCATCAACTAATACCTGTTGCACTCTGGCATAACATGAAATCTGAAGTTGCTAAAGTGTTGATAGAGTTTTGTGGCTTTTTTAATAAGTTGTGCTCAAAAGTTATTGATGTATCAGAGTTTGAGGAGCTAGAGCAACAAGTATTAGAGACTATGTGCAAGTTAGAAGTGTTTTTTCCACCATCTTTTTTCACAATCATGGTACACCTTACAGTACATTTAGTTGCAGAGGCTAAGGTAGGTGGTCCTGTCCAATATCGATGGATGTATCCCATTGAAAGGTACTAAAGACTATAAACCTAATTTAAAAATTTTATATTATACTTAGAAACATGTGTACATGTACTTATAAATTTTTGATTGTTTCTTGTTTCTAGGTATTTGGGGTTTATGAAAAAACAAGTTCATAATCGAGCACACCCTGAAGGTTCAATAGCTGAAAATTATTTAGCAAACGAATGCTTAAACTTTGTTTCACGTTATTTGCATGATGTGGAAACAAGGCTAAACCGTCCAGTCCGAAATGCAGAGGGTTCATTGTTTTCTTTCATTGAGGAGGATACACATTACCCTAGAGAAATGTTGGAGCAAGCACATGCATATGTGTTAAATAATGTTGAAGAAATAGATATCTTCCGAAAGTGCGTTCACTATACCCTTATATATAGTTTAGTGTTTTTATGATTATATAGAATGTTATTCTTTAACAAGTTATCATTATTATTTTTTGTAGTAAACACATCGAAGAATTGAGAAAGAAATATAGGGGAAAAAGTGCAACAAGGGCAATTGATCGTATTCACAGAAAGGATTTTCCATGTTGGCTTCAAAGTCACGTATAATTCTATAAATCTATCCTTAAGCCTACTTCATTTCTGTATGTGTGTGTGTGTGTGCATGGAAAGATATGATTAACTGAAATTACTCTACTTATTTCATGTTAGGTTGAGTACCTAGTCACTGAAGGAGAACTTGTCTCAGATCTAGTTGTTTCTCTTTCAAGAGGTCCACTTTCATGGGTGAATAGGTATGGCAGGGTATTGTGTTAATGGTTTCAAGTTTCATATAACTTCTCTGGAAGAAAAGAGAACAACCCAAAATAATGGGATTGTTCAGGTCTTTACCCAAAGATGTTATTCAAGCAATAAGGATAAAAATCCTCGTGAAGGTAATGTGATGTACTGTGGTCAGCTTGAAGATATTGTGGAGATATATTATGGACATCAACAAGAATATAAATACATAATGTTCAAAGTGCGTTGGTGCGAAATGCAAAAATCCAAGGATGAGTATGGTTTTCAGCTTGTGAATTTGAAGAAAGAAATATGTACAGATGATAAATTCATGTTTGCAAATCAAGCAGAACAATGTTTTTACATCGAAGATCCTATATATCCAAATATGTGGGTAGTCTTGAGAAGTCCAAATATGTGATATCTCCTTGGTGAGGCCAGAAATTGATAGTGAAGTTATAGAGGCAAATGTTTCATCAACAATGAAGAGAAACAAAAAAGTTGGAGTAGAACAGTAGGGCATCAACTGTTTCAGTTATTATTAACTTTTAAGAACTTTATTGATTAGAGAGATCTTTTGTTGTTTGTGTGATATTAACCTTCTGAACTACATTGATATTTTTCTATAAGCAATGATGTTGTGGTCCAAAAGTACTGTATGGACTGTATTTGGACAGTAAGTTGACATTTTTTATTTTTGTTAAACTTGACATTTTTATTGTTGTAGACTCTATTTGGTTGTATTCTGACTGTTCTGATCCATTACAGTATAGCCTGCAGGTACTTTCATTAAACTTGGTATTTATATTGTTGTTTACTTACTATCTAGATCAGTGGTTTGTTTAGTTTTTATTGACTTTGTTTGTACTTCTCATATGAGGATATTCTAAAGTGACTAACTCTTGGACATTAATATTTATTGACAGATGAGGGACCCTACAATTGAAGCTAGTTTAAGAAGAATAGGTGGATATTAGCTTATTTTTATCTTATTCTTCGTGTTAATTACAGTTTTTATGATTTGATTACTTCTATTAAATGTTATTCCTAAATTTGTGCAGATGATGTTCTTCCGGAGACTATTGAGGAGTTTGCACGAGTAGATGGAGAAATACCAGAAGCGGATAAATCAGATGATGACATTGATGATGAGTTTCTACCGGGCATTGCAATAAATGAGATTTTATCTCTACCGCTACCACCACTCGCTCTCATTGATCAAGAAAGTAGGAAAAAAAATGTACCGAAAGCTGTGGCGTATTGGAGGCAGAATAGACAAATGTACGTTGATCGCTATGAGAGTGCCAAGGCGGAGAGAGTACGACACACGGGTAAGCATGTTACATGCAATTCTCAATCTTTTTGAACTATTAATTGTCATCCTACATATGGCTATGTTATAGTTTAATTGATGCCAAAAGTTACATATTTTGCATAGCTTTGATGAGGCCCCCAAAAAGAGGACGAACAGGTAATAATCCAGCAACCAAGAGATCCCATAATGGTCAAAGGGTAGTTTTAAAATGGAACGAGTTAGGCCAGCCGATTGGTAAGTGGGGTAACCGCTTCATCAACTATCTAGGAATTCTAGCCAAGCGATCAGATCTATTCACTATTGCAGTTGGTTGGTTGCATCAACCTTTTAGCAGATTAGAAGCTACATGGCGAATTCTTTTGGTAATATTAAGCAAAGAACTTCTATTTGTCGATTTTATATTGATCTTTATATAAATACCAAGCGTCATCTCTCGTGTTTGCAGAAATTCTATGTTATGGACAAAAATCCGAAAGCATGGGAGTATGTATTTCAAACTAAAATTCAGGGTATGCTAGGGTGCTGGAAGACTAGATTGCATTCCCATTTTCTTAAATACAATGATGATTGGGAACGGTTCTGGCGATTAGATCCTCGGGTAGATGCAATTCAGTTTTCAGCATGTTCATATTATTGGGAGTCGGTGGCCTCACAGGTATACTTCCAATATTTTTATCATTTGTTTTGGCTAATGGCCTTGATATTTATGCAATTTTTTGTTGTTGTAATGAGTCTTTGGCAATAAATAAGAAGGACGAAGAATTGATTTTGAATTGTAGGTTGTTGCATTTTTTATAATTAATGATCTAGTGAAGAAAGAAAAACAGACTCGAACATCACTTTTGTTGTCATAAAAGTGTACACAAATTTTGAGTGAAAATTTGTTAGCAGATTTGAGTTTTTTTACCTTGTCCTATTCCCCCATCTTATAACTTCTTCACATGACTACTAGTTCTAACTTTTTCATCGAATAAAGTATCTTTTTTCTAGTTTGGATTGGAATTATGGTAAGCACTTTCTTTGTTTATTTAGAATGGAAATTTAACATTGCAACTACTAAATAGCCTTATAGCGGAATACAATAATGAGTACAGTAAACAAAGCCAAGCCAATAACTGCTTGAGTAGTCTGAGAACTGAGCATTGAGCTTCTTAATTGTATGGAAATTCAGTTTCAGCTATGGAACTTCTGCAAGTAAAGAGTAAGAAGTTCTGCTATGGTTCTGGCCATTCTGCAGGGAGTGTTTCTTCTGGTGATGCAGCCCAGATAAACACTCTTTTCCTTTACTGAGAAACACCATAGGCTCCAGCTTCCAAAATGCCAAATCTCACCTGATTAATAGCAAAAAAAACTATATTTGGTAAGCATATAATTAGTACAGAGTATTTACAATGGTTCTTTCTTTTCTTGTCTAGACAAACTCTAGTAATGCAAAGCTCCAGCCAAACTTAGTAATGCATTTCAAATTTCCTTCCTCCGGATAACTTGGTTAAATGTTAGCTCGAAAAACCTTAGTTTAGAAAACTTATAGTTTTTGGTAGATTATGCTCTAGATGTCTTTATTTGAACTGATATCTTTGAAGCACTTACCCAAGAAGTTTTGTATCAAGTAGACCAATCATGTATCCAATTCTAAAGACAAATGCAATTTCACAATAAGAAGTTAAATAATGGAAGGTGATATGACATGCCAAACAATAGAAAGCCTAATTTTCGAGGAATATATGTGATTATGTGCTTGCAAAATGTGGTATATTATAGCTATGGTCAACTCATTCTTGACTTTTGATGATGTATGTGCAGTAAACTATATACATTTGATTTTTGATTATATGCATGTAAAAAGTCGTAACTATAATTGTTGAGAAAAGCCTAATTGCTTCAATGGCTACAGCATGGTTTTGCATTCTTGTATATAACTATTTCCTTTTCTAGAAAACTTAAATTATTTAGATAATTATTTGGTAATTATAATAACCATTTAGTTCCTTTATATTTTGCTTGTAGGTTATCAAATCATCTCATTCTTCCTCTTCGTGCTGTTATTACTTCTTTTTTCTTTCTTTTCTGTGACTTTCTAATGAACTCTAGATTTTTCTGGTGGTTCTATACTCAGTTTATGTACAGCAGGGGATAATATTTCAGTTCATGTCTAGTAGGGGATAATACTTCAAATAGTTCAAAAAACAGTTTATTTGCAATAAAAGAAAGAATCAATTCCTATATCTGTTCGTTCATTTGCCCATCTCTTTGCTGCATTCTCATTTGGTTTTTATATAATTATATACCTACTTGTGTTACTAATTCCCTTGATTTACTAGCTCAAAGGAAATGAAAACCTGCAAATCTAGAAATCTGCATATCAATATCTTTATTAAAAAAATCAGTTTTTTTATGGATGTTTTCCTATCAAATGCCCTTTTATTTTGTGCCTCAGAGTTGAATGTAATCCCACTTACAATTTATTCTTTACTTGTTAACCTTCTTCTACGTTTCTTCCTTAGCATTGCTATTTGTGTACCTTTAATAGCTTACGTTATTTCCTCTTTCCTTAGCATTGCTGTAGTTCAGAATTTGTTGTAGTTCAGAATTTAATAGTTCATAATGGAGTTTTGTAGCTTGCTATAGGAAATGCTCAGAATTTAATAGTTTGATATGTTGAAAGAATGGAGTTTTGTAGCTTGCTATAGGAAATGCTCACCATACAAGTGCAAAATAGCTCAAAATAAGTGTATCTATTTACCATTTTAACTTTTAAATAGTACAGTGTGCTATGCTATTTGTGTACCTTTAATAGCTTACGTTATTTCCTCTTTCCTTAGTATTGCTGTAGCCTGTAGTTCAGAATTTGCTGTAGTTCAGAATTTAATAGTTCACAACTGTAGGAACATTTAATAGTTCAGAATTTGCGGTAGTTCTTAATTAAATGTGACTTCTATCAGCCTTCTTTCTGAGCATTATTGTACTTCTGTGCATTACATATTTTGTAATGTTTCGCAGAAAAAATCATTGCAGTGCAGCAGAAATCGACTATCAAATGATTTTGATCATCACTTGGGATCAAGTTCGTATGCGCAGACGGAGTATAAGCTGGTAAGAGAAACATTAAAATTCTCATTTTCTCTTCCTTCCAATTATATCTACAAAATTATAACCTTCAAATTAAGTATTTTTTTTTCAGAAGAAAAAATTAAAAGTCGATAAGTTGACTGTCGACCAAATTGCGAAGATATCATATGGAACATTTAACAAAGAATACTAGAATGAAACAAAGAAGAACAAGAACCTCATTATGGTGGTAAGATTTGCTTTCTTCAATATTTTTGTGATGATTCTTATTGTGGCATGTATATCAATTATTTATTTTCTTATTTTAGGATGCTTTGACTTTTTCTGTCAAACAAGTTGCACTCAAGTTACACTCAAGTTACAAGGTTTTGAAATTCCAGACGCATCAAAGCTGCCCCAAGAAGTTCAAGATAGGTGCGTCTACAGTGTGTTTGGCAGTCCAAAGAAGAACCGCAGTAGACTTAAAGGAACAAAAATTCTGAGAAATAGAAAGGAAGATGATGCTGGTTCTCTCTCATCGGAATCAAGAATAGATAAAAGGATACAAGAAGAATCAACTGTTAAATCTTTGTTCAAAAAGTGTGACAAGTTGGCAATACAAAATCAAGTTCTTATGGACTTCTTTTGTGAGCTGCATCCTGATAAAATGGAAGCCTTGAAACAAAGGTTGGAATATACTACTGTCGACTCATCCAATAGTCAAATACGACAAGAGGTAGCTATATATTTAATTGCCTCAATTGGATAATATATTATTATCTATATATATTGAATAACGAGTTCTAATTTTGTATTGTTTCTTTTTCATGTAGTCTATATGTAGTGGCGATGACTATGAGACAGTGGGTAATGAGGAACATGTAGAAGACCTTACGTGAAAAGTGAAGTTTGGGATACATGGAAGCAGTAGCGGGTTAAAAGTTATTTTGAAAACATTTAATTTTGTTTCTTGGAGTTTCACAACTTATCTTTTCTTCTAGAATGTATTGTTGTTTTGGCACTATGAAACAAACAAAAAATTTTGTAATGAGAATGTTTTGAATTATATAATATTCAAATTTATTTTGCATTATTGTGTTTTCTTTATATAATTGTGTGAATCAATATGTGAAATAATTATATGTTCTTCATTGTCAAAATACATTATTTTAATTTGTAAATTTGATTAAGCCATTCAAATATAATCAGTAATGAAGAAAAAATGTGTGCAATTGCATTCGCGATATAGCAATTGCAAGGGAATCAGTATCTTGCAGATCTCTGTAGCAATAGTTCATTAGCAACGGAAAAAATCCCTTTTAAAACACACTTGCAAGAGACGAATTTGTTGTAAATATTCTCTTGTATATGGAGATAGCAAGGTACAACTTCCATTGCAGATATTCTATTGTGGCTAATATTCGCAAGGGATAGTTAAAATTCCGTTGCGAATGTGTACATTAACCAGGAGAGATTTCGTAACAGCACAATTACAAGGGAATGAAGAAAAATCTCTTACAAATGTACACTAACCAGGGAATTGTACTCTTCTACAAGGGAAATTTCCATTGCGACTGTAGCATTTTCTACTAGTGAAAGTCACCAACCTCAAACTCAAGGTCCCTCATCCGGTTGTTTGCATAGCTCTTCTGCCTACTCTGAGCATCCTCCAACCTCTTCCTAATCAGATCGATCTTTTCGAAGGTCTTCTGCACAATCTCAGGCCCAAACATCTGCTGCTCTCCAACTTCGAACCAACAAACAGGTATTCTGCATTTCCTGCCATACAGAGCTTCGTACGGTGCCATCCCAATACTAGTCTGAAAATAGTTATTGTAGGCAAACTCTACCAGAGCCAAGTGCCTTTCCCAACTGCCTAAAAAGTCTAGTACACAACACCGAAGCATATCCTCAAGAATACCGTTGACTCTCTCGGTCTGCCCATTGATATGTGGATGAAAAGCAGTGCTGAAATCCATCTTGGTACCCAAAGCTTTCTGAAGACTCCTCTAGAAATGTGAAGTAAACCGTGCATCCCGATCAGACACAATGGTTAACGGAACGCCATGAAGTCTGAAGATCTCGCTAACATACAGCTCAACCAATCTTTCCATCGACGAAGTGAGTTTCATCGCCAAGAAGTGAGCCGATTGTACTCTCCGAAGTAGAAGCTGAGACCCATGCTACCATTCTGAATTGTATAAAGAAAAATTTTCCAATTAAGTACCTGGGGCTGCCGCTCAGACCACGGAAACATACGAAGACGGATTGGCTACCCATCATTGATAGAGTGGAGACAGATTGACAGGATGGAAAGGAAAGTCGCTTTCCCTCGGGGGAAGAGTAGTACTTATCAACACTATGTTATCTAATTTGCCCATTTACTACATGTCGTTCTTCGATCTGCCTAAGTAGGTGATCCATGGGATTGACTGCATCCGAAAGCAATTTCTCTTGAAAGGAGCTGACACAAATAGGGGAGATACCACTTGATCAAGTGAGGTATCGCATGCATGAAGAAGAAACATTGTCATGCCCCGCTTTCCAAAAAGAATACAGAATACAGATACAAGACAAAAGCCCAGCGAATGATTTTCATCATCCATAAGCTGTTCAAGAAATCTTTACAACATTCACAAGAATCATCAGAGTCGGAAGCAAAAGAATCAACCACATGCACATATGAGCCAAAATACCAACAAGAATACTCGAAACCAAATATATAATTTCAAATAGTCATGATCTGAATAAAACAAATGTCTTGGGTCACAATGCCCAAATACAGGAATAAATCCAAGTCTCAAAATACAATATTGTTCAAGCAAACTACAAGAAATAATAATAATAAAATGCCGCACTAATACTTCATGTCTCCGATACTATCTGGAACCTGTTCTCCAAAATCTGCAATTCAACGAATGCAGGAAAGAGAAAAAGAGAAAAATAAGTACCCGTCAATTGCAAGTTACGGGCCACTTATAATGTAGGATACAAGCACATGGGGAAACTAACTAGCAACATGGTATAAGTATGATGTCAACATAAACAACTAGCATGGCAAAGTGAACAAGTGTAAAAGGCATAAATCAAGTGTCAAGTAATCAAGTATCATGTAAACATGCATCAAGTATCAAGTATCATGTAATCATGTATCAAGCGTTAAGTTTCAAGTCTCATGTATCATGTAGTCAAGTATCAAGCAAGCATGTATCATGTTCAAGTATCATATTCAAGTATCATGTTCAAGTAGTATATTCAAGTATCATGTTCAAGTAGCATGTATCAAGTCTTGTAGTGATTACTATCTAGGTAGCACTTCATGCAGCCCACCTTACATGGTTGCTACAACAAACAGTTTCGGTTTAGATTTCATAGTGGACCATAGAGGGCAGTATACTCAGGGACAAGTCAAGTAATCGAGCTCCAAGCTCTAAGTATCATGTATCATGTAATCACGTGTCAAGTTGTGCAAGTGATAAGTATCGTGTCTTGCATGCAAGTATCAAGTAATCACGTGTCAAGTATCATGTCTCAAGTAATCACGTAGGATCAGTGGATTCCCTTCCTAGTACATGTTTCTGAATTATCTACTATTAGATCTGTCTCTTAAACTCCGGCTTGGTTATTTATTATTAATGTCAAACAAGCATGTAGGTGTGCAAAATATATCAAGAATAACATCGCATGATCATGTGGCAAGTTCAAGTTGCAAGATAAACATGTACGAGTGCAAGATATCTCACAAAAGAATAAAATAGACAAATCTCAAGTTCAGGACAGCAAGACCATACTGTAGTAAAACAGTGATTCCTAGTGTTACAAGCATGCAAATCTGAATCCGTCGAAACGTTTAGAAAACAGACTCCCAAACGAATCCAGAGAGTATAACTAAGTCATATATTAATTCACAAAATCATAACTCAAAACTGATTTTAATCCAGAAAACATGTTCAGCCAAAAATCAGAAAAACAAATTCAAGAGCAAGAAAATAGCATGAAAACACATTAAATAAATCCACGAAAAATCTGGGGTATTCCCCTATATGTCCAGCATCTGAATATAAAGTTTCATAATTTTCCAGTAAAATTAGATCAGTCATCAAAAATGTGAAAACATCAATAAACGATAGTTTGGCAAATCTGGAATTCCCAACACTGCTGTACGAAAACTGTGATATCTCGCAACCAGTGAAACGAAATCCAGTTATGCCAAAGGGATACGAAAATAGATAAAATATAATAACTTTCATATTTCACAAACATTTTTCATACAGTAAAAGGAATCAAGGTGAAAATATGATTCTTTAAAGAACAACGAGCAAAATACAGCAAGTATAATTTCCATAAACGAGCATGTAATAACACATAAAACTCATCAATAAAATTCACCAAAATTCTGGGTAATCTCTAACTAGATAAAGAAACACTGACCAAAGTTTTGGATCAAAATAATATATGTAGCATCATTATCAAAATCATTTAGTCATCAAAATCATCGAAAAACAAAATCTAGAAAAGATCAACACCTTTGTAGTAAAACAGTCGTAACTCACTCATACGAAAACTAAATTAAGTAAGGTCAGAGGGATTTGACAATAGACGAAATTCTTTAAAACTCATGTTTTATACCGAAATTAAGATACTAACTTTAAGACAGTCAAAAACAGCAAACAAAACATATCAGCGACAAAATACTGATTTTTCCCTTTAACAACAACTCAACATATATCATACAAAACTTGTTCAAAACACAAACAAACATGAAATCGAGTCTACCAAGTGTCCAAATATCATGAATTAGGGTATCTAGCATGTCCACACCAAATATATCACATGGGTCTCAACCAAATCACGAATTCTCACAAAAGCCTCACATACATGATCAAAATCAAGAACTGGTAAAACCTAAGTTAATTCATGTCCATATTGTGTCGTGAGTCATCTATGGTCAAATTTTCACAATAGAGACAAAACCCATCAAACATAACACAAATAAGAGTCGTCTCTAGACCCAACTACACTATAGGTGGTATTTTTGACTTGTATCGAACAAATGAATTAGATTACAAGTTACTTGCCTTAACCGAAGATGAAGAACAACGAAAACCAAGAGTAACGAGCAAAACCTACGAACAAAAATCTGCGAATGAATGAATCCAAGCAACTCGAGCAAAAATCTCCACATGAACAAATCTCCACAAAGCGAGAGATCAAGAGAGCGAGAGATGGCGACAACTTGCTGCCAAGCGAGTTCACCAAGAAAGAGAGTCGAGGGATTATATGTGGTGGTCAAGATGTGGAGGTAGTCGGCCAAGGGGTGAGGTTAGGACGATTAGGTTTAGGGGCTGTTGGGGTGTGCATACAGGCCGGAGAGGGGTCGGCTAGCCTGGGTGTTGGCGGGTTGGAGGGTGCAGGCCAGAGAAGGGGTCGGCTGGCCTGGGTGTTGGTTTGGCTGTGTGTGGCGGTGCAAGCAAGCGAGAGAGATAAGGGAGGCCGGGAAAGATTGTTTAGGGTTAGGGTTTGTGATTAGGGAGATTAGATATATATATAAGGGGATTAGGGTAGTAGGAAGAAGTGGGTATTGGGTTTAATTGGGTATTAGGAGTAGTAATAGGTTTACCAATGGGTCTTGGATTTGGGTCAATTAAATAGGAATACAAATAGGATTGGGGATTTAATTTGGCTTTGGTAATCTTATTAGTGATCAAATAATAGGATTGGGAAAAAGGATAACAACCAATCACCACCACAAGCACCCAAGGAAAATAAAATAAAGAAAACAAGAACCAAATGAAAGAAAGAACAAAATAATGAAGAACGAACCCAAAGAGACAACAAATCAAAACAAAGAGCTCAAAATAAAATAAAATGAATATATATTGAAAACAACTCCAATAGACGGTTCAGAAAAATTACATGAGAGAAAATACACCAAAAAAAAAATACACAAAAATGAAAAACAGGGGTTACAAACATGGAGGGCTAGGTATAATCGATTTGAGAGACATGAACCTGCCTCTCCTGGGAAAATGGTGGTGGAAGGTATTCCACCCCAACGGGAAAGGTTGGCAGGAGTTCATTCAACCTTACCTTCAGGGGAAAGGTACGAGAAGTTTGTACTTCCAGGGTAGGGCTCAAAGCATCCCGCTTCTGGAAGGGGATTGCCAAGGCCAGCGGGCCTTTCAATTCGGAAATATTGGTAATGGACGGTCCACTAGATTCTGGTGGGACAAATGGTGTGGTGCCCATACCCTTAAGGAGATTTTTTCAGAGTTGTATGAGCAGACGACCCGCCCGAACGTGTCCGTGGCTAAGACGTGGAAGAGAGGTGCTTGGAAACCATCTTTTCGAGGACCTCTCACTCCAGGATTATAGCAGCGATTGAATGAACTACAAACGTACATTGCACGAAATGGGGTGATGTGCGCTCAAGGCCCTAGACCAGATGAGGTGGGGGTTAGAGACCAAAGGATCATTCACTGATAGGTCTCTTTATCATCGCATTCACTACTGAGGATGTAGACCCAGTTGGGCACAGGTGCTATGGAAAGCCTAAAGCACCCCTTAAAGTTAGGGTCTTCCTCTGACTAGTGCTCAATAATGCAATCTTGACTAGAGAGAACCTTGCGAAAAGACAACCCCAGATCGCAACCAACTGTAGTTTCTGTAACTTACACATGGAGACACTGAACCACCTATTCATTCACTGCCAAAGGAGTAAGGCAACTCTAGTCGAGGTTTTACGGGCCTTGGGGACATGTGACTACCCCAACTCTTACGAGGATTTGTGGGTCGGCCCCAGATTTGCCTCTGTACGTCACGAAATGAAGGATACGTGGTACATCGCCATTGCGGCCACCACTTGGGTTTTATGGCTAGACAGAAATAATTTTTATTTTCGTGCTTCATGTAATAGTATTTCTGGTAATCTTACTCATATCATGCATCTTATTTCCTTTTGGGCCACAACTGCTGCTTCAGGGGCAAGAGGGAGGATTGCCAGAGTCTTCCAGGTGGATGACTTTGATGATGAGGAGGTCGAGTTTGGCCCGATACTTGATTGAGAGGGGCAGGCGCCCTAGATACTGGCCTGGGACAGGATACAGTTGGGAGAGCTACGATATGCATCTAGCTCTGTTTTGTTACGGTCTTTTGTAGCATTTGGTGTACTTTTGATTTGACCCACCCTCCAGGGCATTGTTGGGGGTTTATGTTTTATTTTCTACACTGTAGCTTTATGTATTCTTCCCTGGTACTCCGGGGTTGTTTTATTAACCTCTTATTAATGAAACAGGGTGGCGTTATTCCACCTTTTACATAAAAAAAAAAAACATACTAGCTCAAAATTAGTTCTTTTTAACATACTAACTCAATATGGGTTCTTTAACATACTAACTTCCAAAATGAGTTCTTTTGACATACTAACATCAAAATGAGTTATTTAACATACTAATATCAAAAAATGAGTTCTATTAACATACTAACCCAAAAAATGGGTTCTTTAGCATACTATCTTCAAAATGAGTTCTTTTAACATACTAGCCACAAAATGAGTTCTATTAACATACTAACCCCAAAATGGGTTCTTTAACATACTAACTTCAAAAATGAGTTCTTTTAACATACTAACCGCAAAATGAGTTCTATTAACATACTAACCCCAAAATGTGTTCTTTAACATACTAACTTAAAAAATGAGTTCTTTTATGACCTAGAGTTATTCATACATCAAAAGATTACCTTTTTGTGAACTAGAAACTCTACATACAACAAAGATCACTTCTTTTATGAACTAGAGTTATTCATACATCGAAAGATTACCTTTTTGTGAACTAGAAACCACACATACAACAAAGATCACTTCTTTTATGAACTAGAAGTTCTACATACATCAAAAAGTCTATTTTTTATGAACTACTAGAAGTTCTACAAATAATTAGAGTTTTACATACAAGAAATACAAGTTGAGAAGACCCCACCTTTGATTATCTAGTAGGAATAACATGCTAGCCCTTCTCCTCCCTCAACCTTCAATGAGAAATCTCTTATTAGAACTTCTCTCTTTCTTTTGCTTCGCAATTTTTTTTCTTTAGCAAATGAGACAAGGAGTGAAGGGGAGGGGTATTTATAGGAGGATGGGAGAGTGAGTGTATGAGAGGGTGAATGGAGTGAACTAGGGTTTGGCACTCAAGGCCTTGGGATATTTTTGGCCGGCCAAGATGGGTGAGGGGGGTGAGGGGTGAGTGTATGTGAGTGGCTTAGTCAAGAAGAAACAATACCTATTAATACTAATTTGTAATTCCAATAATTATAAAATCTATGTTTATCCATCCAAATAAATCCTAGTCATTCATCTTTGATCAATCATAACAAAAATAAAGATATTTTGGTCCAAAAACACATACTACATTATTTGTACAAATGTACGAAATCGATACAATACGTATACGTATATACTAATATATATACCGATAATTTTTATTTGTCAAACTGAACAATCTGTACAAAAATAATTTAATTCCGAGAATAAAAATAAAATAATAATAATAATAAATTTTATCGGTTCAGAAGATTTCAGTACCAAATTGATATAATATGGATATATACAGACTAGTATATATATATATATATATATATATAATGTTTATTAATTACACCGGATAATATCCACCAAAAATATTTCAATTCTGAAAATAAAAATAAAATTATAATTTTTAATATCATACTCGGATATTACAGATATTTTCTCAAAAATGCATATTACATGATTTTGTATAAGTGCACAAAATCGATACAATACATATACATACTTACTAGTATATATATACCTATAATGATTATTTATTAAAACTAAGCAATTTCCATAAGAATATTTTAATTTTAAAAAATAATAATAATACAAATATAATATCCGACCAGGATATAACACCCACAAACAAGAAGCTATCTCTCATTTGATTTCCTCTATTCATTGTGATATCTTTTCCATTCAGGAAACGAAAGAAGACTTGATTCACCTTGCTATCATTCGGTCTCTCAAAGGGGATGATGAAATGGATTAACCTTGACGCTGTTCATTCTTACGCTGGTGTCTTATTAAGTTTCAGATCTTCTTTTTTCCAATTAGTCTCTGTTCATGGACTTAACTTCTTTCCAGTGGTTGCCCTGCAATGGCTAGAATTTGATGGCATTCTTAAAGTGGTATCTGTTTATGGCCCTTCCACTGCCGATTGTCATTCTCAATTCTGGAACAAATCCCTTTCTTTTTTCGGAACTATCAATAGATTATGGATATTCTACGGTGACTTTAACGTTACTAGATTCCGAAATGAAAGATCAGGTAACTCTTCCTCATTTAGAGACTAAGACTTTCAATGATTGTATTCAGAACCTTGACCTCATTGACCTACCCATTAATGGTAGGTCATTCACCTGGTCCAACATGCGTCTTCTCCCTTCTATGGCTAAATTGGACTGTTTCATGGTGTCCCAAGATTGGATCTTATGTTTCCAAAACTCTTTTGTTCAAGCCTATCCTAATTCTTTTTCGGATCACATATCAATTGGGCTACACTCTAATTTTAACTTTTTCAAACCTTACAAATTCCTTTTTGAGAAATTTTGGTTGGAGGATCATTTTTTTGTGAATCTCATTATCGATTGCCTTTCCTCGATTATGGGGTGGGGTCCACACAGCTGGGGCCGCATTCTCTTTAAACTTCATGCAGTTAAGCATGGGTGTAAAATCTTGAGGAAAGAGAGATTCGACAACTCTCATGCACTAAAAAATTTGTTACTTCTACAATCCAATCTATTGATCTATTAAAAGAGATGGGTCATATTTCTGATACCGATCAGATGAAGAGAAATGATTGCAAAAATGAATTTAATCACATTCTTCATCTCCATCATATCATATGGGCTCAGCGAGCTAAGTTTAAATGGCTCCAAGTTGGCGATTGCAATACCTCTGTCATGCCCCGCTTCCCAAAATATGGGAATACGAGCACGTAACGTAGGCCTAGCGAATGATTATACATCATCCATAAGCTGTACCAGTCTAACTCAACAACATACAAGAGAAACAACCACGCAGGCAAAGAATATAATCACATAAATAATAAATAAACACAAAGATAATCATTAAATAAATTCACCAAATAATAATCCAACATCTGGAATAAAATAAAATTTGGGTCATAAAATCGAAGAATACAAAATATGATAAAAAGAAAATACAATAAGCAAATAATGAAAGATAACTAAGTAGTCTAAAGTCCAGCTCCAATCTTCAGAGAGTTTGCTCACCAATTCCTTCTTGTATTGCTCCTTCGGTACCTGTTAATCCTGGATCTAAAAAGAAAGAAAAGAGATCCCTTAGAGCAAGTCGTGGGTAGCAAGTAAAGAAAACAGAGGATAAAGAAAAGCATGTATATCAAAGAACAGGGACATGGTCAAAGACAAAGAACAAAGACACACAGTAATATCAAAGGGTCACAATAATCACACATGTAATGTGTGATGTCAAGTCAATTTCAATACAAGATCAAGTATGCAGGTTTTTAAGTATTTTATTAATCTATCTAGTGCACGTACTGCTGCATCCCATACTACAGGTTCCTCGCAACATACAGTGAACATTTTAGACTGATGGTGAATTTACGGAGCGTGTACTCAGCGTCGATGACCATCAATAATTAACAATCGATAATTGCAATCAATACTTCTTCGAATCAATACACCTCCTTCCAATCGATATTTCTTCTCCTTCCAATACGATATAACGATAAGGCCTTGCCGAGTACATTTTCCGATCGTTCACTACCAAGTTTTACCCATGATACCCCGGCTTATTATTAAGTTATTTTCATCCCATGTGAGCATGCAAGAGGGTGTCAATTTTGTATAATACTAAGTGTGTCTAATTCTATGCATTACAGACAAGTCATGAGGCAAACATGTCAAATCAACACACATCACATGATCAGGACAGCATGACCTTGCTGTACTAAAATATGGATTATGGTCACTATACAATAGTAAAACTGAATCGACCGGAAGATCTGGAAAGTAGACTTCCACACGGTTCCAGCGAGTATAATTAAGGCATATAAAAGACATAGGAACTAGGGTGAAAACTCTATTCTAATCAGGTTTTATGTTCAGTCAGCATGCAGTAGGTTATGTTCTATTAATTATTTCGGGTCAGAGAACTCATTAATAAAATCTACAAAAATTCAGGGAAGTAGCTATACATATCTAGATTCAGCGTAAATTATTTCAGATTTTTCCTTTACTGTTAACAGGGTCAAATAAAATAGACAACAGTAGGATACGTATGAAATTATTAGTCTGAAATTACTAACATAGTTGCAATAAAGTGATGATATCTAACAGATGACAAATTGGAATTTAAATCCAGAGTAGAGAAAAATTATCTAGACATCAAGGGCTATATTTTATGTTCAGTAAGTTTCCTCAAATTATGTCATTAGCATGACTAGAAATCTGATTCAAAGTGAAACATACAGCAGTCCAGAAATCAAACAAATAATTCATACGATCACATATAGCATGCAAATTGGTAATCAAAGCAATCCTAGGTGTCAACATGCAAATTTCTAAGGGTTATGATGATAGAACTGAGATGATTCCCAGGACTACGGATTGGTGTGCGTATCGATTGTTAAAAATTTAACAGATTAAATACGTGATCTAACCCTATATAGCGGAATCTAGGGTTCACGAATTATACCTGCGATGAGAAGAAGACGATAGCGACCCCAAGATCTTCTGCACGTATTCCTTCCTCGGGTTGGACGTCGTGTGGGCGACGATCTCCCAACCTTTCTTCTCCTTGGCTGACCTCTCTTTCTCTCCTTACGTGAATCACGAATTTTGAGAAAAAATCTTATATTTCAGATTGTCAATGACGGCCAGAGAATAGAGGATATATATAAGGCTACGGCAGGGACCTTGAGAAGAAATTAGGATTAGGTCTCCTAACGAATCTGGGTATCCTGTGTTCAGCCCGAACACACAACCCAGACCCATTAACAATAGCTCGGTCCACTAAGGAGCTATTGTTGCACTACCTTCCTAATCCCAAATTATATTTATGGGCTCCTTTTATTATATGCTCGTTCAACTCCCCATGTTAAGATATCGAATGTCCGTCGATCAAATTAAGTTACTGACAACTATATTGATCAACATCTTTTATCCTTAAGTAGTCCCACTCAACTTTATTTGTCATGTCAGATGTAATCCACCTGCAGGGTTTACATGACAATCCTTATGAGCTCCTTAAGGGGACATCATCAACCCGACGTATCGGGACATGGATTCCTTTTACAATCAACAGCCCATCATACATACAATGCTATTACCCAATTCATAGAGGTTGTTGATCCATAATGAATCTCACTCTTTTATGAGTCAAAGTAATGCACACTGCATATACATGTCTGTTATTATATCTGGATTAAGAGCATAAGCATCCATAATAACAGAGGTGTTTGTTCTCTTTTGTAGTCAGTACAAAGAGAACAACCTCAAGTGGTCCTGTTCAATACACACAAAGTGTACTAGTGTAAACCTATAGTCAAGACAGACTAATACCAGATTACACTACAACCTTTCCAATGGATTGTCCAAATCTGTCTAGGTTGTGAACTATTTATATATTCCATAGGGAACTGATAATATGATCTTCTGTGTGTCACCTCACACCATATTATCAACCTTATAGAATATCAGACACTTGCATTAATATTATAATAAACACAATATGCAAACATATGCCCATATGATTCTCATTCAAAAAAATAAGGAAATAAAGTTAATACAAAAGTGATGCTTTCAGTATATAACCCTAACATATGATACATTTATCATGGTCATGGTGTCAATTCATCAATTAAATTCAATTCTAGCATGTTCAATTTCAATGTGCAATCTATCAAGCAGTCCAATGCATGAATCTAGTTGTTTAATGTGCAAATGCATGAAACATTGGGGACTAGGTTTAGATCGAAGAGAAAGCACGATGTTAAGAGTATGTCGGGTTAGCTCGTGTAAACCCTCGGTAATCTTAATGGAATTTTCAAAAGCAGTTTTGATAATAAAAGGAGAGGATCTACATGCAGGAGATCAAAGAATCTAGAACACAAATAAATAAAAGGGTTCAAGAAGAGACTTGCCTGTTACTCGGTTAATTCGAATAGTAAAGAATATCGAGATTAGAATCTGGACCAACTACCAAAGAAGCACGTGCGAAGACCGTGCGAAGAACCAATCAGCAAAAAAAATAGCAGCAACCAAGAGAATCCCCACACCAGATTGGGGCCAAAATAGGGAACACCAATCCCGGATCCCTTCTCTCCGAACACCAAACAGTGGTTTCGACCACTCACGATTCGTCTTCTTCTTTTCGACAGTGAGAGGGAAGGAGAGAGCGGGAGAGACTCGGCGATGACGGCGGCGGCTGGCAACGGGCTCGCGACTCTGGCGGCAGCGACTGGTCGGGAAGCGACGCAGCGGCAAGAGCAACGGCAAAGGGTTCTATTTTTTGCTCAAAAATAGGGGAAGACGACGCCAACGATCTAGGGGCTTGGACGGCGACGCTAGGGATCTACGGTGGAGCGGTGAGGGAGGACGATGACAATGGGGGCACGAAGACAGAGGAACGGTGGCTGCGAAGGCAAGGAGCGGCGAGGTGAGTTAATGGGTTCCAGTTGAGATGGGTTGCGGTGGGGTCTTGGGCGAGGACAGGGATGACGACGGGGCTAGGGTGACGAGGACGAGGTGGAAGGAGATGATGACAGAGGGGCGATCGATGGGTGGCTTCGGTGAAACGAATCAGAGAGAGGAAGATGAGAGCGGGAGGGGTGGATGATCAGGGAGGGGTCTTCACAGTAAACAGGGGTTAGGGGTTAAGGCGGCAGGGGGTTTAATTAGGGTTAGGGTTAGGTGATTAAGGAGAAGATTGGTGTATTTATAGTGAAAGACAGGATATTGGGTATGGGTAATTGGGTATAAAATCCAATAGATAAAAATACATTATATATGAATATAAAGATCAATATAAACCCAAATACAAAAGAATGAGATATCCGATGTGTTATGATTCATAAAAAAATACAATTTCTACCACGTAAATTATTTGAAATAATTATAAATACATTTGTCAAATAAGAATTTAATAATCAATAATAAGTAATCATAGTAGAAATAATAATAATGACGATAAAATCCTAACATTTATAATGGAAATCCTTAGGATATTGTCTATATATAAAAATATGAATTTTTGTTGAAATAGTCGAAACAACAATACTATTTTTGAGGACTAAAATGCAAATAGTTGGTCAAGCAGAAATGGAAACGAAGCTTATTCGCAATAATTACAATCATTGTTTAGAAAAATGTTTTAACAAGGAACTTAAAACGAATTTAACAATAACAATTTTTATAAATCTCGAAATACAGAAAATACTCATGAAAATATGTATTTCCGAAAATAGGGGTTACAACTTCCTTCCCGCCATCAGAGATGTAATCGGATTTCTTCCATTATACATGAGGATGTAGAATTACACTTACTAACGAGTTTCATTCGTCATTTCTCTCCATTTTCAAAAATCTTATGGGGTCCTCTCCCCCTATCTACCTCGACTGGGATTACCTCTACGGGGCAGAACATCATGATCTTTCCTCCATCGAAGCCCCGTTTTCCTTAGATGAAATTAAATTGGCCGTCTTCTCCTTGCGTAGTGACTCAGCTCCCAGACCGGATAATTTCCATTATTTCTTCTTCCAAAATTTTTGGGATCAACTCAAAGACGATCTTTTTCATATGTTCAACGACCTTTTCCGTGGGTGCCTTTCTTTCGATAGGATTAACGATGCCCATATAGTTCTTATCCCCAAATTTATTGGCACTAATAAGGTGGTAGCTTTCAGACCTATTAGCCTTCTTAACTCTCTTTTTAAAATCATCATGAAAGTGCTGGCTAATCATCTTAGCTCGATTATATCTCCCTTGATTGATCCGGCTCAGTCGGGGTTTATCAAAGACAGATTCATTTTAGATAGCATTGCATGTGCGCATGAAATTATTTCCAGTTGTCACCGTTCCAGTTCGAAAGGCATTATTTTAAAACTTGATTTCAAAAAAGCCTATGATAAAGTAAACCAGGATTTTCTTTTTTAACATTCTTCTTCATCGAGGATTTGGCCTTGGATGGATTTCATGGATTAAATTCAACATTTTTGTGGGCACTTCCTCGATCCTTATTAACGGTGTCGAAGGGCATAAAATCACTTGTAAAAGAGGCCTTTGTCAGGGAGACCCGATTTCCTCTCTCCTATTCTTTCTCATCGCTGATATCTTTAGTAGGCTTCTTCTTAAAGCTTGAGAAGCTAATATTATTGAAGGTCTTGGTGGTTTCCATGGATTTAAAAGGGTGCTTAATCTTCAATATGCAGATGACACCATCTCGTTCGCTAAACTTGCAGGTCCGACGCTCACCAATCTAAAGCTTCTTCTTTATATCTTTGATCAAGTATTATGCTTGTCTTTTAACTTCCATAAGACGTCTGTGATCTGGCTCGGTGGTTCACATAATCGCCAAGTTGAAATAGCTTAGTTCTTTGACTGCAATTCTGCTTTTTTCCTTATTTCTTATCTTGGCATTCCTTTGAGATGAGGGAAACTTCATAAAAATGACTGGCTCCTTATGATTGAAAAAATTTATTCCAGACTGAATGCCTGGTTGGGTCGTCAGTTGTCTAGAGGAGGCAGGCCAATTTTTCTTAACTTTGTCCTTACTTCTATTCGCTTTATATGATGTCTTTTTTCTATATTCCGTCCTGGGTTATCAAAAGAATCGATCATATTAGAAGAAATTTCTTCTGGTCCGGATCTCCTAACTTCCATATTGGGAAACACCTTTGTAATTGGAAACTACTGTGCAAATCCAAACGTGAAGCCGGCCTGGGTATTTTGAACCTCAAAAATCAGAATTTAGATCTTCTCGATAAACGGTTATGGAAGACCTCAAGCAAGATAACCTGCCTCGGAGTCATCTTGTGATACATAAGTATCACAAACGCCATCTGATTTGGGATCTTCACCCTACTCTTTCTAATCGCACCTCTCCTTTCTGGAAAGAAGTGTGGAAAGTGGTTCAACCCTTCAAATGTGGCCTTTTAGGATTTGTGGTGAGGGCCGCAAAATTAAATTGTGGACGGATTTTGGATTGGAAATATCCTACTTGCTTCTAATTTCCCTGACCTTTTTTCATCTCGCTTTCAATCCAAATGCATCAGTTGTTGATTACATTTATTGGCAGAATCAGGTTAGGATTGGCACATTCCTTTTGACAGATCACTTCCGATTTCCTTATACCCCCTTTATTTTGCTCTTCTTATGCTTCTGAGTAACTATCAATGGCAATGTGAAGATGACTTTAAATGTTGTTGGTCCAATTTGGGCACCTATACGGTCAAATTGTGTTATAATTTCCTTAACCCTGGTTGAGTTATTTCCCCTTACTTGTTAGCCATTTGAAAGTGTTCTGCTCCTCTGAAGGCCCGTTTTCTCTTTTGGCTGAATATTCACAATAAACTTCTTACTGTGGATATTCTCAACAAAAAAATTTAGTGATTGGCCAACTTTGTGTCTTATGCAACTCAGGCCATGAAAATTGCTCTCACTTATTCATTAAGTGCGTTTTCATTGCGCATTATGGTGTATTTGCAAACTAGTCTGGAATGTGCTTGGTATGCTAAATTCTGTTCAATCCTGGTGAGACTCTTGGCATTTGCATCGAGTTAAGAGTTCGTCTCATCCTATCTGGGATCTATCCATGATGGTGCTGATTTGGAACATTTGGAAGGAACGAAATAACCAGATCTTCAACAACAAATCACGCACCATTGATAGTTTAATTTATGATCTCCTATTCTTCTCTAATTTTTGGGCTCAAGTTATCCCGCATAACAAGTTAGCTAAGTATCGTTTATCTAATCTTCAAAAAGGGGTGGTCCATCAATTTAATCCTTCATAGTATTGCTTCTACTTTTCATTGCTTTATAGTTTCCTTATTTGAGGCTCCCCTCTTTTATCCTTTCTTATGTTTTTGTGTTAATTTTATACTATTTAGCATTTATTCTCATTAGCTCTGTTGAAGTTTGTCTTTCTATTCATTGCTTTTCTTTCAGGCATCTCATTCCTTTCTTGTCATGTTGTTTTCTTTGGTCTTTATTACAGGACTAGTACTCTTCGATTTGCGATGGTGTTCTTGCATGCTGTTAGATTCTATTTGTACTCCTTATCTACTGGGTATTTTGCGATGGATCCACTATGCGCTTGTTGTTTCTTTTGCTCATTTCGGTTGCTTGTATTTTTTGGTTTCTTTTCACTTTATTCCCCTGCTATTTTGCTTTATTTTCTACTGGCTGTTTTTCTTTGGTTCTATTCCTCTCTCGTCTTTGTGTTGGCTATGTACTTTGCCTTATTACTTATGTTTTCTGGACTACAAAGTTTTAGTCTTTCCTGTTTGGTCTTAGTTTCTCCCTGTTTTCTCAGTGATTACTAGATGTTTTTTGCGTCTACTGTTTATTTTTCTTGTACCTCTCTGTTGTTGTTTATTGGCCACTGGGATTTTCTTTCTTCTGCTATTTCTTTGTCACGCCCCACTTCGCATTCTATGGGAACACAAGCACGTAACTAAGGCCCAACGAATAATATAAGTATGCCAACTCATATTATCCATAAGCTGTGCAATACCAGGTAACTCAACAGTACAATAATAATCACATAAACAGGAATATAATGCAATAACCAGTATCTGAAATACAAGGACTTACCAAAATATCCAGAGAATATGCAGTGCAGTAATAGTTCGACAAGTTCTCTCAATAACCCATCGTCTGTACCTGTACAACATAACTCAAAGAAAGACAAATGAAGTACCTGTTAGACCAAGTTACGGGCCGCAAGTAGTACAAACAAAATGGTACAAGAATGGAAATATAATAAGGAACAAGAACCAAGATATAACAAGGATCAAAGACAAAAATCAAGGAACATGAAATAAAATGAAGTCAAGTGTGAGGCAATTAACTGCAAACATATGAATGGAAAAACAACAACTTATAACTGGAAAACATGTAACAGAAATGGGTTCGAGCAAACTTGTGAATCAAAATCATGTGACTTGTAAATCAAAATCATGTAACTTGTAAATCAAAATCATGTAACTAAATCAGGTAACTTGTAACGAAATCAAGAAACTGGTAGACAGAATCATGCATGTGCTTAGTGTCAACTTAAGTCTATTCATTTAATCTTATCTAATGTAGCACTTCATGCATCCCATTTATTTACCACATGGTTTCTACATACAATCAAGTTATGTTTAGACTTAGTGGTAGATTCTATAGGACCGTGTACACAGGTATCATGCAGTGGTGCACCATATCATGTAACCAAATCATATTAACCAAGTCATACTGAGTAATCCAAATGTAATCCAAATCATCCAAATGTAATCAAATCATATCATGTAACCAAATCAGGTTCCACTATTACGGGAAACACAGCCCCCTTCTGAGTACACTTTTCTATATTGTCCACTACTAGATCTTTTCCTTAACACCGACTTGTTACTTTTTATTGCAAAATAAACATGATCGAGAGATAAAGAGAACAAAATCGGGACAGGACAATGATGTATCAAGAGCTTACATGATGCAAGAAACATGTTTTGGATCGCAAAATATAAGAAACAACATGCGAATATTTAAACATAGCAAAATACCAATTCTGGACAGCAAGACGTTGCCGCACCAAAACTAAAATTCCCGCTAAAATAGAAATGCAAATCTGGATCCATCAGAAGTTCTAAAAACTAGACTCTCTTCCGATTCCATCTCATATACACACGATATATAAAAGCTACAACAACTGGGCTCAAATCAACATTCTACACAGATTTCATGTTCAGCCAGAATTCTTAAAGTTGTGTTCATATGCATAGAACAGGTCTGAAAATGCATCAAATAAATCTAGGAAAATTCAGGATGATTTCATAGCATGTCTAGTCTCAGACAATTGAATTTCATGTCATTATATTACAGATAGCATGCTCAATTTAAATTGTAAAACAAGATGACACAGCGAAATTATGAATCTGGAAATCCAGACCCAGTAGCACTAAAACAGCCATAACTCACAAAATATAATTCGGAAATTGATTCCATTAAAAGGGCTGTAAACTAGACACATGGGGCTACAATTCATATTCAGAAAGTTCTAACAGATTCGAAGTGTAACTGGGTCAAAATCAGGCTACGAGTCAGAACATACTGCACGGCAGAAGTACACAATAGGTGTTTATGATCTTTTATGATTACAGAACAAATAGAAGCAAATCAACGAATAGGTCCAAGATTATTAACGAGTAAGACATGAAGAAAAAGTTATAGTGAAGATCTACTTGTGGTATTTATGCGTGTACGAAGAATAAGAAAATTCATATAAGTTATTTGCCTTGATTGGATGATGAAGTTGATGATGATGTTGATTGATGATCGGGATCGGATGGATCAGATCTGTCACGGATCTTGATGACGATCAAGATCAAAGTGTGATCGGACGACCGAGATTCAAGTGATCAAGAGATCAAGGATCAAGATCACGAGCTAGATCAAGGATCCAGATCTTATGATCAAAAGATCAAGGGTCCAAATGAGATCCTGATCGATCTCAAGCACAGTAGCAAGGTTTCCAACAGGCACTGCGCAACTTCGACTCGATGGCGGCAGGGCTTCAGTGACGGTGATCGGCATAGCAATGCAGCAGCACGACGGGGCTTTCAGTGGTCGACAGTCACAACAATCAGCAAGGACAGGGAACGATGGGGTGATGGTCAAGGAGGATTACGGGTAAAGGTGATGGGTTCGCAGGTTGTAGAGGATGGGGTGGTGATGGAGAATAGGGGAGCAGGGTCAGGGATGAAGAAGACGAGGACGAGAGGATGGGTTCGGGAGAAGGCAATGGCAATGAGGGTGACAGTGATAGGGGATGGCGACGAGGAGTAGGGGGCGACGGTGTAGAGTTGAGCGAGAGGTTGACGATGACTCTATTTCGGGAAGGAAATAGGGGAGGAAGGCAGAGCGATGGTGGGGGTGCTTTGGGATGGTGCTCGGGGTCGACTGTGGGGTGCAGGCGAGGACGGTGAGCGAGAGTGCTGGCGGTCGACTGAAGGTGGATGATGGTTTCGGCAATGGACGTGGAGATGTAGGGGATGGCGAAGGCGTGAGCTGCGGTGAATGGTAGAGGAGGCTGGCGACTGGCGGGCGGTGTTGGTGGGTTTCAGAGGGCTGAGGAGGAAGACGATGGAAGGAGGTTGAGTTGGAGAAGATGAACAAGACTGGGTAATTAGGCGGTTGGAGATTAGTGGTAATTAGAGTTTAGGATTAATGAGGGGATTAATAGTGAGTTTATATAGAGGGAATGTGGGTTAATGGGTATAATTATAGGTTAACGGGTAAGGGTTAAGATCCAATAGGGAGAAATAGAATAAATAGATAATAAAAATAGGATTAATAATGCACTATACAATGCACAAATTTTTCATAGGTTGCATCAAAAATTTTACACGATTTAATTGAAAATAAAATAAATTGAAAGAATACATTTAGATTAACATTTAACTTTCTACAAATAATTAGTATAGTTATATATAAATAACATACTTGGTTTTTACTTTAAAATAATAATAATAGTAATTGATAAATTAAAATCTATGGGCTTTCATACTAACAAAAGTTAGGTTTTTAATATACAATCACAAGTAATAATAATAATAATAACAATAATAATAATGTTAATAAAAATAATAATAATAATAGCAATAATAATAATATACATATAACGAAATGAAATTCGAGTTTAACAGATTTATTAAAATAATCCAACAATATATAATATAAATAGTCGATAAATAAGAAATAGAAATTAAAGTTAAAATATACCATTATTCGAAGTAAATATAATTTTCAATGCGAAAAGATTTTAATAGAAAGTCCAAATCGAATTAAAAACAAAATGAGCTTATAAATAATCAAAATATGGAAAATATTCAGAAAATATTTATTTACGGGAACGGGGGTCACATTATTTCTGCTGCATTTTTTTCTTTGGGTGTTGCTTTGTATTGTTTGTTTGCTGTCTGCTCTTAGGTTCAGGTATGGGCCTTGCTGAAGCTTTCTTTTCTTGCTGCCTTGCATTCCTTGAAGCCGGGTGCTTCTCTCCTAAAGGCTCGTCGATCCGTTGTTGGGGCATCTCCTGGCTGCCATTTTCATTAGATGATTTTGTATTTTTCCCTACTTCTTTGAGCTTTGTAATCATTCTGTAAGCTACTATTATTTCATTTATATAATTTTTGTGGCTGGAGTAGTAGACTCTTAACCGTTTTTTATCCAAAAAAAATATGAATTGTTCCAAATTGATTCTAGTTTAGAAGACACTAGCAAATCTACTACTACAAACATTTTCATTTGCAGATCTTCCACATAAATAATACTACTTCACTCGGAAATATAATTCTACTATTATCCTCAAGGAAAATACAACGAAAATTGCATAGTACTGAAAAGAAGAAAATAATCAACCCAAATTATAGGTAAAGATTTGTTTTGCAACTCATTGAATATACAAGAGCATATCAGGAACCAATATTTCTATCTTCGGCAAACAGAAGAACATCATACACATATAATTGATTTACACAACTAGATCAGCATATCAAAATAATAATAATAATGATTGATGATGGTAAAAATCGTAGCAGATCAGAGCCGTATGATTCCTGCACAGAACACAAAGCATCTACAGGCAGATTAACCATCACATGCCTCTTTTACAGGTCTGTGCCTATTCCATGACATGTACTTCTTCCAAGCCCATAAAAAGTGACAGACTAGGCTCACTAGGAGAGACACCCAGCCCATACTGGCTAGGAGTCAAATCTCTTATCTCCTAACAAGGATATTTGATCTCTTGAGGAGGAGAGACAAGAAAGAGATATGGTAGTTAAATCGGTCCAACGGACACAAATCAATCTCTTGAAATATCTCTCAGGCCTATAAATACCCCTCCTCCTCTTCAGTCAGAAGGTAATCAACAATTTGTCAGTTTTCACTCTCTTACTCTCTCTCTTTCTGGTTCTGACTTGAGCGTCGAAGGGTATGTCGCCGGGGCCACCCCCCGGTGTTTCAGGTTTTTTGCAGGTCCATCAGCCACATCAGCAACCAACAGATTCAGATGACGGTGGTCAATCAACGATCCAGATTCATTCTCAGGAGCTCTAACCGTCTTTAACGGCCAGGGTCACAGGTTTGACTTTTAGTAGTTTCCTTTAATTATTAACTCACTATTTGTTTGTTCCCACACCGAAATAAGCAACAACAGATTGGCACCGTCTGTGTGAAATACTACACAAGTCAAGCTTGTCGCTATGCCACCAAGACTAAGAGGTAAAGGGGCAGCCTCCAGCCATCGCACTACCTCTCTTCGTCAGCCAGCTCCTCTATGGATGATCAGATTCCTCCTCAGCAGTCACCCCGACAGCCTAATCACGCTCCTGCCAATGGATAGGCATCGGGGGCCTCAACATGTACAACATCCTCAGCACGACCGAGTCTCAGTCCATAATGCTTCAACTAATTCAATGGCCTCGCGAGTCCCACAGGGGATCTAGAGATCTCCACTAGATCATCAGTAACAGGAAACAAGAGACCGACCTGTGATTCTAATTGGACGAAAGGCGCGCCCGATCTGAGGCCTCCCTGCTCAGATCATCAAGTAAACCAGAGAACCTATCTTTCTAGACAGAGATCAACGCAATCATCCTCTCACAAGGGGCACCCATCAGTGAGAAGCTCGTCTCATGAGAGTCAAACGTTTCCCGTGCAGAACAGAGGGCAAAATGCCCCAGTCACTAGGGCTAAATTGGATAAGTTCAAGTTTGACATCCTCCATGCTATCCAAGGGAGTCAAGATCTGGGCCCGCCCCCAAATGAAGGATTTGCCGACTCAACTGAATCCCAAACGAAGTATGACCAAGTCCTCCACCGAATCCAAGAAGTAGAGAAACATCTAGAACATATCAAGACTGAAGAAAAGCCACTCCAACAGGGCCTACCGCCCTACCCAACCTCCTTTCAGCAAAGCTATCCTCGACGCACCTATCCCAAGGGGCTTCAAGGCTCCTCAATTCGAATCCTACAACGGGAAATCAGACCCGACAGACCATATCGAGAACTTTAAAACACTCATGATGGTCTATAACGCCACCAGCCCACTCATGTGTCAGACATTTTCCCGCAACGCTGAAAGGATCAGCAAGGGAATGGTATTCACGTCTGACACCCGAATCCATATTTTTCTTCGATCAGCTCAAAGAACTCTTCGTTGCACACTTCATTACTAGTTGGAGAGTTGAAAAGACCAGTGTCTCCTTGTTAGAACTGAAGCAAAGAGATGAAGAACCGCTGAAAGACTTTGTCAAATGCTTTACAACTGAAGCAAGTTCGATTTCCTCCTTGAACACTTCAGGTAGCAGCAACAGCTTTTCGCCACAACGTCACTAACAAAGACCTGAAAGCTTCCCTCGCAAAAAAGCCACGCAAAAGTTTCACTGAGCTCCTAGATAAGAATGACAAGTATATCAGGGTCAAGGAAGCTATCTATCCTCACGGCAAGAATGATTCATCTTCCGGGAACAACGGAAGAATACAAGTAAGGAAACACCTAAGAAGTTTCAGAAAAACGGTGCGAATTCATGCCGTCCAACTTTAGCACCACGCTTTGACAAGTTCACTCCCCTCAATGCAATCGTATCATCCATCCTCATGGAAGTGGAGAAGGACGGAATAATCCGCCCTCCCCCTACGATGTCAACGTCTAGCAGGAGAAGAGACAAAAATAAGTGGTGCACATTTCATAGAGATCATGGACACACTACTGACAATTTTCGAGCTCTTAAAGAAGAACTGGAAGCCTTGATTCGCAGGGGCGGTCTCTCCAACTTTGTTCAGAAAGGCAATGACGCCGAAAATCCTCAGCCCCGGGCGGCTAATAAGCGTCAAGATAGGCCATACGAATCAGAAGTCTCTGAACACATGGTTGTCATCCACTCCATTCATGGAGGCCCGATGGGGGGAGATTCCAACCCCTCCCGCAAAGCTTTCGTTAGGGAAGTCAACTCCATACATTCTGCCTGCCAAAAATACCGGGGTCCCAATATCTCTCTCCGACAAGGACTTAGAAAGCATCCAAAACCCTCATTGCGGTGCATTGGTCATAAACCTTTACATGGTGAATCATGAGGTAAGCCGCATTCTGGTTGACAATGGCAGATCGACATCCTCATCATGGCCACATTCGAGGCTCTCAAGCTCCCTCGAAGCCGACTTAACCAACCGGTTACACACTTCACGATTCTCTGGTGTCCCCGTTCAAGTAAAAGGAGTCGTCACACTGGATGTGACAGCAGGAAAAGCCCCTGCTATTCGAACGGAAGCACTGAACTTTATGGTAGTCGATGTCAAAGCCGCATACAACGTTATATTCGACCGTCCCGGCCTAGCGGCCTTCCATGCAATTTGCCTCCGCATTTCACATGAAAATGTAGTTCCCAACAACAGTTGGCGTAGGCCAAGCTATAGGAAGTCAACAAGCAGCACGAACATGCTACACCACTACAATGGGTGGATTAGTTCTCCCCCTCGACGCTATAGAGCTACCGCCAGAAAGCAGTCACGATAATTCAAAAACTTTAAATGAGCTTGAAGGCACTGCCATACAAAACTCTACCAAGAACTTCCAAACCTGCCATGTCATCTCTCACCAGGTCCACACTAGTTCTCATCATGACACAGTAATAAACCAGATGCCCTCACCCGAAGCCACTCCGCTTATTCAACAGAGAAAAGTAATCTTGCCTAAACACATTGGTGCATTAGAAGATTTCTCTTTCTCTACGCAAAACAATGGGGGGCTTCCTCTGAAATAGGCAAGTCCTGGCAATGTCTACCAAGTTGTTTGCCTAACGGCTCATCAACTTGAAGACCCGGAGGGCAAGGAAATATTGGTAGAACTTGGTATGTATAACACCTTGTAAAGGTGAACGAGGGCATCTCAAATGTCCTCTCTTAATAGTAGTAGAAAATTTTCTCAATCTGTAATAACGGCCAGCCACTAGAGCAGCCGCTTAGTCCTATTTCCTAACAAATTTTCCCAATTTATAATAATGGCCAACCACTAGAGCAGCCGCTTAGTTTTATTTTTCAATAAAATATACTACGAATTTTTGCAAAATTTTTGTACAACTCTACGGATGCATACAATGAGTTGAGTGCCAAACTTGTACACAAAAAAGACACCAAAAACTCGTTAAAAGCTTCCTACAAGACGGGTTCAGAGTCCACACCCATGGTTCAAAGTTACTCCAGTAATTTGTAATGAAACAAGTTCAGAGTGCGCTTCGCCATTCGATCTGCTTGAGCAACCTGTTAATTCATTAAAGCAAACAATGAGCTAAAATGCTCAACTCATACTTAGAGCGGTGCTAAACACTTGTTATAAGATTTCCACAACACAAGTTCGGAATTCAGATCCATGACTCGGGGTTACTCTCGCAACATGCAATCCTGCACATTTAGAGCACAACTCACTGACCGATCTGTTCCTGAAACTAGTTGAAGTTCCTTGGAGACTTATACAACGAGTTGAGTGCCAAAACTTATACATATAATCAGCACCAAAAACTCCTTACAAGTCTTCCCATAAGACGGTTTCGGAGTCCATACCCATGGCTCGAAGAGACTCTAACAATTTGCGATAAAGCAAGCTTACAGTGCACTTCGCCATTCGATCTGCTCTTGCAATCCGTTAGCGCCTCCACAACCGGTTCGGAGTGTAACGCCCTGAATCCCAAATACACTGAATTCGAGATGTTCTACAGGATCTTTTCACTTTCTTCAGTACAATTTTACAGGGAAATTTAAACTTTTCATCTTACATCAGAGTTTACATCAATATTACACTTTTCTTTTGCACAGCGGAAGTAAAATACAACAATTAAATAAATGTACAACAACATGGTACAATCTTTAAGCATCGATTCCTCTTTAACATGTCATTTACCTGCATATAAGACTGTGGGTACGTCAGTTTATTCAACCGACGAACATTATACACGGTCATCCTCGCTATGCCGGAAATAGTATAACTCAACTTTTCATATTTAGCAAATACAAACTTGTCACATTTCAAACTAAAAGGGACTACCCTATTGATGTCGTGTTGTGATTGTGCACTTAATCCTTAATGCATTTATTTATGTTACATGACACTAATGCGCGCTTGTTCGGATTCTATGCATCTCATACTACATAGGTCTGAGGGCAAGCCCTTATTCGTTCTTCATCTTTATAGGGTTCAATCCCTCGTTATGACTTAGCCTACTACTGTAATTACGGTAGTGTCTTAGATGTCCTATGATCTACGAGCCCATGTCCAGGCAGCCTGGAGGGGAATCCCACGCACTGACACGACGCATCGAGCAGGAAACCTATGGACAATTCAGCCTCCGCCATGGAACAATGGCACCACCCATAGCCACTCGAACATCCCACGAGCGTCGCCACCAGGACGATAATTCCGGAGTAGCGCCCACGCCATGTCTTGACGCATCAAGCAGGCAGCCTGTGGATCGCTCTCACACCGCTATCCGATGGCCCCCATACTCATGTTTTTCTTCTACTTTCATCACGTCTCCACTATGTACTAATCCTTGGTTTTATTAAAAATCATGAACAAAAATTTAATCTCTAGAGTTAGCCTCTCCACTAAACCGGACTTATTCATTCATTTCAATATGACCAACCTTGGTCTAATTTCATTTTATTTCATTTCTCAATGCCGGGGGAGACTTAGCTACTCTATTTCAATTTTCATTTCACAATTTTCAACTCATAAATTTTCCATGTTGAGTTCTCATACTCACATGTATATTCTCTTTTCAATTCATGATTCCCAATTTTGTTCACAAGTCCATAACTGTACATAAATTGCATATACTTTATCAATTATCACATCACATTAATTCCACATTACCAAACAATATGCACACTTCATACTGTTCCACAAATGAGAAATAATTGCATTATACCACACAACCAAGTTTCTTTTTGCCAAATCAACTTCTAATCCTTTATTTCACTTATTCCTTCATGTTATAATTTCACATCAATAACCCATATAGAACCATATGTCTATTTATGCATTTTAACTCCAAATCATAGTTAAATTCATTCAAATAATTCTCAAAATATTTTTAGAAAGTCCCTTACATTTTTAGGAGAATAACCATATTTTTTTCACATTTTTTGGACACTTAAAAACCCAAAAAAAATAATTTTTTTCAATCTTGCCGATAGCAAGATTCGAACCCAGCACCCCAGGGAGACAGCCAACTGAATAGACCGCTAGGCCGGTTTGTGCCAGTGATTAGAAGAGGAGACAGAAAGTATTTATTACTCTCTGTCGCTGATTCTCATGTTTTTAAAAAATAATGAAAACAGTTGTATGCCGCAGGGATTCGAACCGGTCATCCAAGAGAACACAGCCACACACAGTGACCACTTGAGCCATATGCTCAGGTTGTCACAGTACTGTTTAAAAATTCTTTTGAAATCAATTGCCACTATTGATAAAACATCTCGATGTTCAACTAAACTTTGTTTCATATTGCTTTTATAGAAGTTACTGAAAAACTCCAGATTAACTTCCCCTCAACTAATCTACTGTTATTAATCCTTTATTCAACATACACATCTATTTTTAATTTATCCATTCACACAATAATTCAAAAGATCTCTTCCAAACATACATTAGCATTAACAAAGTACTAATTTTTACATATATTTTGTGATAGTAATAAATGTATTTTCTTCTATTAATCTATAATAATAATCAATTACATATGCAACTTATAATTTTAACAATAGAACTACATACTAATTTCATGTCAACAATTCAATCAATTAGGGGTCATTTTCCAAATTTAAAGAGCATGCTTATTAATCATTTTCATACTTCATGGTTCAATATAATACTAACACATTCCTAATTATAAAATAGGGAGAATTAGCCCACAACTCAAATTAATACAAGAACCACATACAATTTAATCACAACATTTCAATCAATTCATAGACTAACTTCTCAATTAAAGTGTGTTCTTATTAGTATTTTTCATGCATCGTTTTGATAGTTAAATCTAGCATGGATCCCTATATTAGAAATATGAAAGGTTACCCACCTTGTGTGGAGAGAAACAAACACAAACGCAAAAAATCTTTGCAACAAGATGCACCTCCTCCTAGACGATGCGCGCACAAGCTCCACGAACACCAAGCAAACCGAATGCTTCTCCTAGTGATGGCCGACCTCTCCTCCTTGGGAAAAAAGCAAGCAATCCCACACAACTCTCACTCTTTTTTAACTCACAACTATTACTAAATTAGACTATAGGTTTGGGAAAATATAATTGCATATGAATATAGCCATGGGAGGGGGTATTTATACTAGAAATCAAGTGAAATGGATGGCTAGGATTGACTAGTTGGTTGTAGGATGGAGGGCCAAGATTAGAGTAGGAGTTATAAAAACTACCCATAACTATACAACCACCTCCATGATCACCACTCAACCATTTGAAAATCCCTCCAAAAAGAGAAGCAATCCGGCCCCATGGAGAAGTGTGCATTGCACGTGTACGTGTAGTGCACGTGCATGCAACTAGGACCAAAATTGTACATTTTAATTTGTAAAAAAATAAAATAATAATAAAATAGTCTTCTACAAGACAAGTTTAAATAAAAATAGATTAATTCATGGGCTTTAGTTTTGGGCCAAAATAATTATTTAAAATAAAATTAAAAAAATCACATTTTGGGCTTTAAGAAAAAGGCTCTTAAAATAAGGCTTTCTATTTATTTAAAGAAAAAGGCTTTTGTATAAAATAACTTGAGAATACATTTTTAAATATTTATACACATCTCAATAAATATAATTATAAGATTCAATTCAACCAAAATATTGCACGTGCACACTACGTGCAAAAATAAATAATTTTTCATTAATTGAAAAATCAGGGCATTACAACACTCCCTCCTTAGAATAGTTCCGTCCCCGGAACTACAATCAAGAGCGAGAAATAAAATACAACACTCAAACAAGAACAAAAAGATACAATGATACAATCAAGCAAAAAGCTCAGGATAGTCCTTCAACATCCTCTCCTCAGACTCCCAAGTAGCCTCCTCAACCAAGTGGTTTCTCCAGACTACTTTGACCATCGGTATCGTCTTATTCCTCAAGACTTTCTCTCGACGATCAACAATCTCAACAGGAGACTCGATGTAATTCAGGTCTAACTGCAAACCTTCCGGCACTTCAGGGAAATGATGACTCGGGTCTGGAATATAACCTCTCAGCATAGACACATGAAAGACATTGTGCACCTGAGATAACTCTTCCGGTAACTCAAGCCGGTAAGCAGTCTTCCCGATCCTTTTCAATATCTTATACGGGCCTATAAATCTCGGGGCTAACTTCCCGCCTTTGCCAAATCGAACCACACCTTTACTGGGTGATACCTTCAGAAAGACGAAGTCACCAACCTCAAACTCAAGGTCCCTTCTCCGGTTGTCTGCATAGCTTTTCTGCCTGCTCTGAGCTTCCACCAACCTCTTCCTGATCAGAACAATCTTCTCAGAAGTTTGCTGTACAAGCTCAGGACCAAACAACTGACGCTCCCCAACTTCAAACCAACAAACAGGAGTCCTGCACTTTCTGCCAAACAAAGCTTCGTATGGTGCCATCCCGATGCTAGCCTGAAAACTGTTGTTGTAGGCAAATTCTACCAAAGGTAAATGCCTTTCCCAACTGCCTCCAAAGACTAGTATACAACACCGAAGCATATCCTCCAGAATACGGTTGACTCTCTCGGTCTGCCCATCGGTTTGCGGATGAAAAGCAGTGCTGAAATCTGTCTTGGTCCCCAGGGCTGTCTGAAGACTCCTCCAGAAATGCGAAGTAAACCGCGCATCTCCATCAGACACAATAGTTGACGGAACGCCATGAAGCCGGACAATCTCGCCAACATACATCTCAGCTAACTTGTCCATCGAAGCAGTGAGTTTCATCGCCAAAAAGTGAGCGGACTTGGTTAGTCGATCGACTATAACCCAAATCGCATCATTGCCTTTAGGACTCTTAGGCAATCCCGTGATGAAATCCATACTGATGTTATCCCACTTCCATTCCGGAATAGGTAACGGCTGTAATAGACCTTCGGGTCTCTGATTTTCGGCTTTGACTTGCTGACAAACCTCACACTTCACCACAAATTCAGCCACATCCCGCTTCAAACCTGACCACCAGAAATGCTGTTTGATGTCTTTATACATCTTAGTACTCCCAGGATGTACCGACAAAAGAGTAGCATGTGCCTCCTGAAGAATACTCTCTTTCAAGTCTGCCTGATTTGGAACACACAGCCTATCTCCGAACCACAGCACTCCATCCCTGATTTGAAATCCGGGTAACTTGCTAGTCCCAACCTGCTCCTTCATCTCCAAGATATCAGCATCAACCTCCTGACTTGCAATGATCCTTGTATTCAGAGTAGGCTGAAGCCTCAACTGAGCCAAAGATGCCCCCAATCCTTGCAAGACAACATCAATACCTGCTCGCACATTAGCCTTTCCAGGATAATACTTGATCTCAGGTTGCATGTCCTCGAGCACTTCCAACCATCTCCGCTGCCTCAAATTCAGATCCCTCTGCTGATATATATACTTCAAGCTCTTGTGGTCCGTGTACATGTTCAACTTCTCACCGTACACATAGTGCCTCCATTGCTTCAGGGAAAAGATAATCGCAGCCAACTCCAGATCATGAGTCGGGTAATTCTTCTCATGCGGTCGTAGTTGCCTAGACCCATACACGATTACTTTTCCTTCTTGCATTAGGACACAACTAAGCCCACGATGTGAAGCATTGCTATAAACATCATACTCAACACCTGCTCTAGACAAAGCCAGGATAGGTGCAGTAGTCAGCCTATCTTTCAACTCATGAAAGCTCGCCTCACATTGCTCAGTCCACTTGAAGCTCACATTCTTCTTGGTCAGTCCAGTAAGCGGCACGGCTATCTGAGCATAACCTTGAATGAATCTCCTGTAGTATCCAGTCATTCCAAGAAAATTTCTGACTTCCTTCACTGTAGTAGGCCTAGCCCAATCTCTCACTGCGTCTATCTTCTGAGGGTCAGTTGCCACTCCCTCATTAGAAAGGATGTGACCTAGGAATGCCACTTTAGATTTCCAGAAATCACACTTTGATAACTTGGCATACAACTTCTGCTCTTCCAGCTTCTGCAAAACTGCTGCCAGATGCTCGGTGTGCTCCTCCTCTGACTTGGAGTACACGAGGATATCGTCGATAAACACCACGACGAAAGAATCAATGAACGGCCTCAGAACTCTGTTCATTAAGTCTATGAAGATTGCGGGTGCATTCGTCACTCCGAATGGCATAACTAAGAATTCGTAATGCCCATGTCGAGTTCTAAATGCAGTTTTGTGCACATCTTCAGCTTTCACTCGAAATTGGTGGTAACCTGATCGAAGATCTATTTTGGAGAATACAGCTGCTCCTTGTAGACGATCGAACAAGTCATCAATTCGAGGAATCGGATACTTATTCTGAACAGTGACCTTATTCAGCTCTCGGTAATCGATACACATTCTCATCGATCCATCCTTCTTCTTTACCAAAAGCACTGGTGCTCCCCAAGGTGACGCACTAGGTTGAATAAAGCCTTTCTCCAACAGTTCCTCAATCTGCCTGTTTCACCTCATCCTGTTCCACTGGAGCCATCCTATACGGTGCCTTAGAAATGGGTGCACTTCCCAGGTTGAACAGTGATGCTGAACTCTACATCACGATGCGGAGGTAACCCAGGAAAATCTTCCAAGAACACAGTCGGATAGTCCCGAACCACAGGAATCCCTTGCACTTCCACAGGAGTCTCTTCCTTGCGGATAGTTGCCACCAGCTTAGAACATTTCTGCTTCCCTTGGAAAGTGACTTCAGGTCCACCTGGAGCCTTCACTGTTACCGTCTTGGTCTTACACTCGATGCTTGCACTGTACACCGACATCCAATCAATGCCAATGATAACATCGACTCCGAAGATAGTCAGCTCGATCAGATCAATCCCAAAGATTCGATCTCCAATCATAATCTCGCAATCAGCATAATACCGATCAGTGGTTAAAGTTTCCCCTGATGGAGTAGCTACTGCTAAGATCTTGCCTGGAAAAATCTTCGGTTCAACTCCCAACACTTTAGCAAATTTTGGAGACACAAATGTATGAGAGGATCCAGTATCGAACAATACAATAGCTTTCATTCCATTAAGATAAAGTTCGCATGTTATATAATACACACCATTACATAACAGTTTCACAATATAAGCGGGAAAAGAAATGATAAAAACTCTAAACACCAGCCCTCGTACCAGAGATGACCTGATCTGCCTCATCAGCATCAGCTTCCGTCAAGGCAAATACTCGCCCTGATTGGTACGGCCTCTTCCCAGTCTGCTGCGTTGGTGCATTGCTATCACCATTCCGTAGTTTGGGACATTGAGATCGGTAATGTCCCGTTTCACCACAGTTGAAGCAAGTCACCGCAGGAGGTCTCACCATATTGTTTCCAGGTCCTCCAGCCACTCCAACAGCGTTCGCCCCTGTCGGTTTGAACCTCTGTGTAGATGGTTGTCCCTTGAAACTTCCCAAATGTGCAGGCCTCTTTCCAGACTGCCAGTTGTTCTTCCGGTTCTGAACAACTTGGAACTGCTCCATATCTGCCTCCGTCACTACCGCCCTCTTGACTAGCTTGTCGAATCGCCTGATACCAAGAGGTATCATCCGGGACCTCAAGCTCGGCCACAATCCATGCTCGAACTTACGAGCCTTCTTAGCCTCATCCATCACCAGTTCAGGCGCATACCTAGAGAGCTGAGTAAACTTGGTCTCATACGCTCTCACCGACATGCTGCCTTGTTGAAGTGACAGAAACTCCATTGCCTTCTTCTCCTGGACATCGGAGGGGAAATAGTGACTGCGGAATTCTTCCAGAAATTCCTCCCAGCCAAGCATTATACCTCCCATGGTCCTCTTCATGGATTGCCACCAAACCGCTGCATCCTTCTCCAGTTGCAAAGTCGCCAACTTGACCTTGCTACCCTCAGGGGTCTCCAACACCTCGAAGATCGTCTCCACTTGACGAATCCAGTTGTCAGCCGCATCTGGGTCTGACTTTCCCTCGAATACAGGTGGTTTCATTCGTTTGAACGATTCCACCAGCTTAATCGCCTCGGGCACTGGATTCGCCGGCCCCCTTCCTTGGTTCATGGCCACTGCATTAAGCGTCTGGTAGACCCTTGCAAGTTCGGTTTCCAGATCCAAACCTTCCCCATTTCTAGCTCCTCTTCTCGACATATTCTGATGCAAAAGATCCATTAAATTCGAAGTATAAGACAAGAATTTAAACCAACTTGCATTTCATTGAATTCCAAAGTTTATACATTCGAATTGAAAACATTTTTGAAATCAGAATGGAAAATAAAAGAAGCTAAGACAGTCTAACTCCTACGGGTCCTCTTCGCTGCTCGAAGTTCTTCCCGTAGTTCATCAACCTCATCCTTCAGCACATCAGTCAGGTTCTTCCTCTTCTCGAGTTCCCATACTCGATGACTGAGAACAGAGAAGTCGTCCTTTCGTTTCGCCAGCTGAGCCTCCAACAATCCGACTCTCTCTCGCAGCGTCTCTACCTGCCTCTGAAGAGAAGTCACAAGACTACTTGGAACTGGTTCTTCTTCTTCAGAAGTAGAAGAGTCATCAGATGAATCCGGAGGTGGGGTGTTCTCTCGGAATTCAGGCCATTCTTCACCGTCAGAATCTGCTTGCCCTGGATAGTACTCGTCCTCGGAATCAGCTTGTCCAGGATGGTACTCTTCCTCAATGATATGCCAGTCGTCATCTCCAGCAAGGTCGAAGTGATCAGCCATCTTAGAAATAGAGAGGAAGAAGCATAAATCTTAGAGCAACACAAATGTAAGTCACTTACATTTAAATCTCTAGACTCAAACACACACTCTAATGTCCACTTCTAGGGTGTCGTTCCGTATAAATTTGTACAAGTGTGGAAAGCGTAGCTCTGATACCACTCTGTAACGCCCCGAATCCCAAATACACTGAATTCGAGATGTTCTACAGGATCTTTTCACTTTCTTCAGTACAATTTTACAGAGAAATTTAAACTTTTCATCTTACATCAGAGTTTATATCAATATTACACTTTTCTTTTGCACAGCGGAAGTAAAATACAACAATTAAATAAATGTACAACAACATGGTACAATCTTTAAGCATCCATTCCTCTTTAACATGTCATTTACCTGCATATAAGACTGTGGGTACGTCAGTTTATTCAACCGACGAACATTATACACGGTCATCCTCGCTATGCCGGAAATAGTATAACTCAACTTTCCATATTTAGCAAACACAAACTTGTCACATTTCAAACTAAAAGGGACTACCCTATTGATGTCGTGTTGTGATTGTACACTTAATCCTTAAAGCATTTATTTATGTTACATGACACAAATGCGTGCTTGTTCGGATTCTATGCATCCCATACTACATATGTCCGAGGGCAAGCCCTTATTCGTTCTTCATCTTTATAGGGTTCAATCCCTCGTTATGACTTAGCCTACTACTGTAATTACGGTAGTGTCTTAGATGTCCTATGATCTACGAGCCCATGTCCAGGCAGCCTGGAGGGGAATCCCACGCACTGACACGACGCATCGAGCAGGCAACCTATGGACAATTCAGCCTCCGCCATGGAACAATGGCACCACCCATAGCCACTCGAACATCCCACGAGCGTCGCCACCGGGACGATAATTCTGGAGTAGCGCCCATGCCATGTCTTGACGCATCAAGCAGGCAGCTTGTGGATCGCTCTCACACCGCTATCCGATGGCCCCCATACTCATGTTTTTCTTCTACTTTCATCACGTCTCCACTATGTACTAATCCTTGGTTTTATTAAAAATCATGAACAAAAATTTAATCTTTAGAGTTAGCCTCTCCACTAAACCGGACTTATTCATTCATTTCAACATGACCAACATTGGTCTAATTTCATTTGATTTCATTTCTCAATGCCGGGGGAGACTTAGCTACTCTATTTCAATTTTCATTTCACAATTTTCAACTCATAAATTTTCCATGTTGAGTTCTCACACTCACATGTATATTCTCTTTTCAATTCATGATTCCCAATTTTGTTCACAAGTCCATAACTGTACATAAATTGCATATACTTTATCAATTATCACATCACATTAATTCCACATTACCAAACAATATGCACACTTCATAGTGTTCCACAAATGAGAAATAATTGCATTATACCACACAACCAAGTTTCTTTTTGCCAAATCAACTTCTAATCCTTTATTTCACTTATTCCTTCATGTTATAATTTCACATCAATAACCCATATAGAACCATATGTCTATTTATGCATTTTAACTCCAAATCATAGTTAAATTCATTCAAATAATCCCCAAACCATTTTTAGAAAGCCCCTTACATTTTTAGGAGAATAACCATATTTTTTTCACATTTTTTGGACACTAAAAACCCAAAAAAAATAATTTTTTTCAATCTTGCCGATAGCAAGATTCGAACCCAGCACCCCAGGGAGACAGCCAACAGCACAGACCGCTAGGCCGGTTTGTGCCAGCGATTAGAAGAGGAGACAGAGAGTATTTATTACTCTCTGTCGCTGATTCTCATGTTTTAAAAAACAATGAAAACAGTTGTATGCCGCAGGGATTCGAACCGGTCATCCAAGAGAACACAGCCACACACAGTGACCACTTGAGCCATATGCTCGGGTTGTCATAGTACTGTTTAAAAATTCTTTTGATATCAACTGCCACTGTTGATAAAACATCTCGATGTTCAACTAAACTTTGTTTCATATTGGTTTTATAGAAGTTACTGAAAAACTCCAGATTAACTTCCCCTCACATGATTTTCATATCAGTATGATTAAAATAATTTTTGTACTAATAAAAATATATTTTTCACACAAATCAATGAATTATTCATTATAACTACTATATTTTTCATTTTCGACATTGATTAACAATTGGTCTTCAAATCTTTTCTATCCAAAATTTCCTTATATTAATCTACTGTTATTAATCCTTTATTCAACATACACATCTATTTTGAATTTATCCATTCCCACAATAATTCAAAAGATCTCTTCCAAACATACATTAGCATTAACAAAGTACTAATTTTTACATATATTTTGTGATAGTAATAAATGTATTTTCTTCTATTAATCTATAATCATAATCAATTACATATGCAACTTATAATTTTAACAATAGAACTACATACTAATTTCATGTCAACAATTCAATCAATTAGGGGTCATTTTCCAAATTTAAAGAGCATGCTTATTAATCATTTTCATACTTCATGGTTCAATATAATACTAACACATTCCTAATTATAAAATAGGGAGAATTAGCCCACAACTCAAATTAATACAAGAACCACATACAATTTAATCACAACATTTCAATCAATTCATAGACTAACTTCTCAATTAAAGTGTGTTCTTATTAGTATTTTTCATGCATCGTTTTGATAGTTAAATCTAGCATGGATCCCTATATTAGAAATATGAAAGGTTACCCACCTTGTGTGGAGAGAAACAAACACAAACGCAACAAATCCTTGCAACAAGATGCACCTCCTCCTAGACGATGCCCGCACAAGCTCCTCGAACACCAAGCAAACCGAATGCTTCTCCTAGTGATGGCCGGCCTCTCCTCCTTGGAAAAAATGCAAGCAATCCCACACAACTCTCACTCTTTTTTAACTCACAACTATTACTAAATTAGACTATACGTTTGGAAAAATATAATTGCATATGAATATAGCCATGGGAGGGGGTATTTATACTAGAAATCAAGTGAAATGGATGGCTAGGATTGACTAGTTGGTTGTAGGATGGAGGGCCAAGATTAGAGTAGGAGTTATAAAAACTACCCATAACTATACAACCACCTCCATGATCACCACTCAACCATTTGAAAATCCCTCCAAAAAGAGAAGCAATCCGACCCCATGGAGAAGTGTGCATTGCACATGTACGTGTAGTGCACGTGCATGCAACTAGGACCAAAATTGTACATTTTAATTTGTACAAAAATAAAATAATAATAAAATAGTCTTCTACAAGACAAGTTCAAATAAAAATAGATTAATCCATGGGCTTTAGTTTTGGGCCAAAATAATTATTTAAAATAAAATTAAAAAAATCACATTTTGGGCTTTAAGAAAAAGGCTCTTAAAATAAGGCTTTCTATTTATTTAAAGAAAAAAGCTTTTGTATAAAATAACTTGAGAATACATATTTAAATATTTATACACATCTCAATAAATATAATTATAAGATTCAATTCAACCAAAATATTGCACGAGCACACTACGTGCAAAAATAAATAATTTTTCATTAATTGAAAAATCAGGGCATTACAACACTCCCTCCTTAGAATAGTTCCGTCCCCGGAACTACAATCAAGAGCGAGAAACAAAGTACAACACTCAAACAAGAACAAAAAGATACAAAGATACAATCAAGCAAAAAGCTCAGGATAGTCCTTCAACATCCTCTCCTCAGACTCCCAAGTAGCCTCCTCAACCAAGTGGTTTCTCCAGACTACTTTGACCATCGGTATCGTCTTATTCCTCAAGACTTTCTCTCGACGATCAACAATCTCAACAGGAGACTCGATGTAATTCATGTCTAACTGCAAACCTTCCGACACTTCAGGCAAATGATGACTCGGGTCTGGAATATAACCTCTCAGCATAGACACATGAAAGACATTGTGCACCTGAGATAACTCTTCCGGTAACTCAAGCCGGTAAGCAGTCTTCCCGATCCTTTTCAATATCTTATATGGGCCTATAAACCTCGGGGCTAACTTCCCGCCTTTGCCAAATCGAACCACACCTTTACTAGGTGATACCTTCAGAAAGACGAAGCCACCAACCTCAAACTCAAGGTCCCTTCTTCGGTTGTCTGCATAGCTTTTCTGCCTGCTCTGAGCTTCCACCAACCTCTTCCTGATCAGAACAATCTTCTCAGAAGTTTGCTGTACAAGCTCAGGACCAAACAACTGACGCTCCCCAACTTCAAACCAACAAACAGAAGTCCTGCACTTCCTGCCATACAAAGCTTCGTACGGCGACATCCCGATGCTAGCCTGAAAACTGTTGTTGTAGGCAAATTCTACCAAAGGTAAATGCCTTTCCCAACTGCCTCCAAAGTCTAGTATACAACACCGAAGCATATCCTCAAGAATACGGTTGACTCTCTCGGTCTGCCCATCGGTTTGCGGATGAAAAGCAGTGCTGAAATCTATCTTGGTCCCCAAGGCTATCTGAAGACTCCTCCAGAAATGCGAAGTAAACCGCGCATCTCGATCAGACACAATAGTTGACGGAACGCCATGAAGCCAGACAATCTCGCCAACATACATCTCAGTTAACTTGTCCATCGAAGCAGTGAGTTTCATCGCCAAAAAGTGAGCGGACTTGGTTAGTCGATCGGCTATAACCCAAATCGCATCATTGCCTTTAGGACTCTTAGGCAATCCCGTGATGAAATCCATACTGATGTTATCCCACTTCCATTCCGGAATAGGTAACGGCTGTAATAGACCTCCGGGTCTCTGATTTTCGGCTTTGACTTGCTGACAAACCTCACACTTCGCCACAAATTCAGCCACATCCCGCTTCAAACCTGACCACCAGAAATACTGTTTGATGTCTTTATACATCTTAGTACTCCCAAGATGTACCGGCAAAAGAGTAGCATGTGCCTCCTGAAAAATACTCTCTTTCAGGTCTGCCTGATTTGGAACACACAACCTATCTCCGAACCATAGCACTCCATCCCTGATTTGAAATCTGGGTAACCTGCCAGTCCCAACCTGCTCCATCTCCAAGATATCAGCATCAACCTCCTGACTTGCAATGATCCTTGTATTCAGAGTAGGCTGAAGCCTCAACTGAGGCAAAGATGCTCCTAATCCTTGCAAGACAGCTTCAATACCTGCTCGATCCAACTCCTCAATCAGATTCCTCTGAGTTGTAATCAAACTGGCCAAACTGCTCTTGCCACTAAGTGCATCAGCAACAACATTAGCCTTTCCAGGATGATACTTGATCTCAGGTCGCATGTCCTCGAGCACTTCCAACCATCTTCGCTGCCTCAAATTCAGATCCCTCTGCTGATATATATACTTCAAGCTCTTGTGGTCCGTGTACATGTTCAACTTCTCACCGTACACATAGTGCCTCCATTGCTTCAGGGAAAAGATAATTGCAGCCAACTCCAGATCATGAGTCGGGTAATTCTTCTCATGCGGTCGTAGTTGCCTTGACCCACACGCGATTACTTTTCCTTCTTGCATTAGGACACAACCAAGCCCACGATGTGAAGCATCGCTATAAACATCATACTCAACACCTGTTCTAGGCAAAGCCAGGATAGGTGCAATAGTCAGCATATCTTTCAACTCCTGAAAGCTCGCCTCACATTGCTCAGTCCACTTGAAGCTCACATTATTCTTGGTCAGTCCAGTAAGCGGCACGGCTATCTGAGCATAACCTTGAATGAATCTCCTGTAGTATCCAGTCATTCCAAGAAAATTTCTGACTTCCTTCACTGTAGTAGGCCTAGCCCAATCTCTCACTGCCTCTATCTTCTGAGGGTCAGTTGCCACTCCCTCCTTAGAAAGGATGTGACCTAGGAATGCCACTTTAGATTTCCAGAAATCACACTTAGATAACTTGGCATACAACTTCTGCTTTTCCAGCTTCTGCAAAACTGCTGCGAGATGCTCGGTGTGCTCCTCCTCTGACTTGGAGTACACGAGGATATCGTCGATAAACACCACGACGAAAGAATCAATGAACGGCCTCAGAACTCTGTTCATTAAGTCTATGAAGATTGCGGGTGCATTCGTCACTCCGAACGGCATAACTAAGAATTCGTAATGCCCATGTCGAGTTCTAAATGCAGTTTTGTGCACATCTTCAGCTTTCACTCGAACTTGGTGGTAACCTGATCGAAGATCTATTTTGGAGAATACAGCTGCTCCTTGTAGACGATCGAACAAGTCATCAATTCGAGGAATCGGATACTTATTCTGAACAGTGACCTTATTCAGCTCTCGGTAATCGATACACATTCTCATCGATCCATCCTTCTTCTTTACCAAAAGCACTGGTGCTCCCCAAGGTGACGCACTAGGTTGAATAAAGCCTTTCTCCAACAGTTCCTCAATCTGCCGTTTCACCTCATTCTGTTCCACTGGAGCCATCCTATACGGTGCCTTAGAAATGGGTGCACTTCCCGGTTGAACAGTGATGCTGAACTCTACATCACAATGCGGAGGTAACCCAGGAAAATCTTCCAAGAACACAGTCGGATAGTCCCGAACCACAGGAATCCCTTGCACTTCCACAGGAGTCTCTTCCTTGCGGATAGTTGCCACCAGCTTAGAACATTTCTGCTTCCCTTGGAAAGTGACTTCAGGTCCACCTGGAGCCTTCACTGTTACCGTCTTGGTCTTACACTCGATGCTTGCACTGTACACCGACATCCAATCAATGCCAATGATAACATCGACTCCCAAGATAGTCAGCTCGATCAGATCAATCCCAAAGATTCGATCTCCAATCACAATCTCTCAATCAGCATAATACCAATCAGTGGTTAAAGTTTCCCCTGATGGAGTAGCTACTGCTAAGATCTTGCCTGGAAAAATCTTCGGTTCAACTCCCAACACTTTAGCAAATTTTGGAGACACAAATGTATGAGAGGATCCAGTATCGAACAATACAACAACTTTCATTCCATTAAGATAAAGTTCGCTTGTTATATAATACACACCATTACATAACAGTTTCACAATATAAGCGGGAAAAGAAATGACAAAAACTCTAAACACCAGCCCTCGTACCAGAGATGACCTGATCTGCCTCATCAGCATCAGCTTCCGTCAAGGCAAATACTCGCCCTGATTGGTACGGCCTCTTCCCAGTCTGCTGCGTTGGTGCATTGCTATCACCATTCCGTAGTTTGGGACATTGAGATCGGTAATGTCCCGTTTCACCACAGTTGAAGCAAGTCACCGCAGGAGGTCTCACCACAATGTTTCCAGGTCCTCCAGCCACTCCAACAGCATTCGCCCATGTCGGTTTGAACCTCTGTGCAGATGGTTGTCCCTTGAAACTTCCCAAATGTGCAGGCCTCTTTCCAGACTGCCAGTTGTTCCTCCGGTTCTGAACAACTTGGAACTGCTCCATATCTGCCTCCGTCGCTGCCGCCCTCTTGACCAGCTTGTCGAATCGCCTGATACCAAGAGGTATCATCCGGGACCTCAAGCTCGGCCCCAATCCATGCTCGAACATACGAGCCTTCTTAGCCTCATCCATCACCAGTTCAGGCGCATACCTAGAGAGTTGAGTAAACTTGGTCTCATACGCTCTCACCGACATGCTGCCTTGCTGAAGTGACAGAAACTCCATTGCCTTCTTCTCCTGGACGTCGGAGGGGAAATAGTGACTGCGGAATTCTTCCAGAAATTCCTCCCAGCCAAGCACTATACCTCCCATGGTCCTCTTCATGGATTGCCACCAAACCGCTGCATCCTTCTCCAGTTGCAAAGTCGCCAACTTGACCTTGCTACCCTCAGGGGTCTCCAACACCTCGAAGATCGTCTCCACATGACGAATCCAGTTGTCAGCCGCATCTGGGTCTGACTTTCCCTCGAATACAGGTGGTTTCATTCGTTTGAACGATTCCACCAGCTTAATCGCCTCGGGCACTGGATTCGCCGACCCCCTTCCTTGATTCATGGCCACTGCATTAAGCGTCTGGTAGACCCTTGCAAGTTCGGTCTCCAGATCCAAACCTTCCCCATTTCTAGCTCCTCTTCTCGACATATTCTGATGCAAAAGATCCATTAAATTCGAAGTATAAGACAAGAATTTAAACCAACTTGCATTTCATTGAATTCCAAAGTTTATACATTTGAATTGAAAACATTTTTGACATCAGAATGGAAAATAAAAGAAGCTAAGACAGTCTAACTCCTACGGGTCCTCTTCGCTACTCGAAGTTCTTCCCGTAGTTCATCAACCTCATCCTTCAGCACATCAGTCAGGTTCTTCCTCTTCTCGAGTTCCCATACTCGATGACTGAGAACAGAGAAGTTGTTCTTTCATTTCGCCAGCTGAGCCTCCAACAATCCGACTCTCTCTCGCAGCGTCTCTACCTGCCTCTGAAGAGAAGTTACAAGACTACTTGGAACTGGTTCTTCTTCAGAAGTAGAAGAAGAGTCATCAGATGAATCCGGAGGTGGGGTGATCTCTCGGGATTCAGGCCATTCTTCACCTTCAGAATCTGCTTGCCCTGGATAGTACTCGTCCTCGGAATCAGCTTGTCCAGGATGGTACTCTTCCTCAATGATATGCCAGTCGTCATCTCCAGCAGGGTCGAAGTGATCAGCCATCTTAGAAATAGAGAGGAAGAAGCATAAATCTTAGAGCAACACAAATGTAAGTCACTTACATTTAAATCTCTAGACTCAAACACACACTCTAATGTCCACTTCTAGGGTGTCGTTCCCTATAAATTTGTACAAGTGTGGAAAGCGTAGAAAGCGTGGCTCTGATACCACTCTGTAACGCCCCGAATCCCAAATACACTGAATTCAAGATGTTCTACAGGATCTTTTCACTTTCTTCAGTACAATTTTATAGGGAAATTTAAACTTTTCATGTTACATCAGAGTTTACATCAATATTACACTTTTCTTTTGCACAACGGAAGTAAAATACAACAATTAAATAAATGTACAACAACATGGTACAATCTTTAAGCATCCATTCCTCTTTAACATGTCATTTACCTGCATATAAGACTGTGGGTACGTCAGTTTATTCAACCGACGAACATTATACACGACCATCCTCTCTATGCCGGAAATAGTATAACTCAACTTTCCATATTTAGCAAACACAAACTTGTCACATTTCAAACTAAAAGGGACTACCCTATTGATGTCGTGTTGTGATTGTGCACTTAATCCTTAAAGCATTTATTTATGTTACATGACACTAATGCGCGCTTGTTCGGATTCTATGCATCCCATACTACATAGGTCCGAGGGCAAGCCCTTATTCGTTCTTCATCTTTATAGGGTTCAATTCCTCGTTATGACTTAGTCTACTACTGTAATTACGGTAGTGTCTTAGATGTCTTATGGTTTACGAGCCCATGTCCAGGCAGCCTGGAGGAGAATCCCACGCACTGACACGACGCATCGAGCAGGCAACCTATGGACAATTCAGCCTCCGCCATGGAACAATGGCACCACCCATAGCCACTCGAACATCCCACGAGCGTCGCCACCGGGACGATAATTCTGGAGTAGCGCCCACGCCATGTCTTGACGCATCAAGCAGGCAGCCTGTGGATCGCTCTCACACCGCTATCCGATGGCCCCCATACTCATGTTTTTCTTCTACTTTCATCACGTCTCCACTATGTACTAATCCTTGGTTTTATTAAAAATCATGAACAAAAATTTAATCTCTAGAGTTAGCCTCTCCACTAAACTGGACTTATTCATTCATTTCAACATGACCAACCTTGGTCTAATTTCATTTTATTTTATTTCTCAATGCCGGGGGAGACTTAGCTACTCTATTTCAATTTTTATTTCACAATTTTCAACTCATAAATTTTCCATGTTGAGTTCTCATACTCACATGTATATTCTCTTTTCAATTCATGATTCCCAATTTTGTTCACAAGTCCATAACTGTACATAAATTGCATATACTTTATCAATTATCACAACACATTAACTCCACATTACCAAACAATCTGCACACTTCATATTGTTCCACAAATGAGAAATAATTGCATTATACCACACAACCAAGTTTCTTTTTGCCAAATCAACTTCTAATCCTTTATTTGACTTATTCCTTCATGTTATAATTTCACATCAATAACCCATACAGAACCATATGTCTATTTATGCATTTTAACTCCAAATCATAGTTAAATTCGTTCAAATAATCCCCAAACCATTTTTAGAAAGTCCCTTACATTTTTAGGTGAATAACCATATTTTCTTCACATTTTTTGGACACTTAAAAACCCAAAAAAAATAATTTTTTTTCAATCTTGCCGATAGCAAGATTCGAACCCAGCACCCCAGGGAGACAGCCAACAGCACAGACCGCTAGGCCGGTTTGTGCCAGCGATTAGAAGAGGAGACAGAGAGTATTTATTACTCTCTGTCGCTGATTCTCATGTTTTTAAAAAACAATGAAAACAGTTGTATGCCGCAGGGATTCGAACCGGTCATCCAAGAGAACACAGCCACACACAGTGACCACTTGAGCCATATGCTCGGGTTGTCACAGTACTGTTTAAAAATTCTTTTGAAATCAATTGCCACTGTTGATAAAACATCTCGATGTTCAACTAAACTTTGTTTCATATTGCTTTTATAGAAGTTACTGAAAAACTCCAGATTAACTTCCCCTCACATGATTTTCATATCAGTATGATTAAAATAATTTTTGTACTAATAAAAATATATTTTTCACACAAATCAATGAATTATTCATTATAACTACTATATTTTTCATTTTCGACATTGATTAACAATTGGTCTTCAAATCTTTTCTATCCAAAATTTCCTTATATTAATCCACTGTTATTAATCCTTTATTCAACATACACATCTATTTTGAATTTATCCATTCCCACAATAATTCAAAAGATCTCTTCCAAACATACATTAGCATTAACAAAGTACTAATTTTTACATATAATTTGTGATAGTAATAAATGTATTTTCTTCTATTAATCTATAATCATAATCAATTACATATGCAACTTATAATTTTAACAATAGAACTACATACTAATTTCATGTCAACAATTCAATCAATTAGGGGTCATTTTCCAAATTTAAAGAGCATGCTTATTAATCATTTTCATACTTCATGGTTCAATATAATACTAACACATTCCTAATTATAAAATAGGGAGAATTAGCCCACAACTCAAATTAATACAAGAACCACATACAATTTAATCACAACATTTCAATCAATTCATAGACTAACTTCTCAATTAAAGTGTGTTCTTATTAGTATTTTTCATGCATCGTTTTGATAGTTAAATCTAGCATGGATCCCTATATTAGAAATATGAAAGGTTACCCACCTTGTGTGGAGAGAAACAAACACAAACGCAACAAATCCTTGCAACAAGATGCACCTCCTCCTAGACGATGCGCGCACAAGCTCCACGAACACCAAGCAAACCGAATGCTTCTCCTAGTGATGGCCGGCCTCTCCTCCTTGGAAAAAAAGCAAGCAATCCCACACAACTCTCACTCTTTTTTAACTCACAACTATTACTAAATTAGACTATAGGTCTGGGAAAATATAATTGCATATGATTATGGCCATGGGAGGGGGTATTTATACTAGAAATCAAGTGAAATGGATGGCTAGGATCGACTAGTTGGTTGTAGGATGGAGGGCCAAGATTAGAGTAGGAGTTATAAAAACTACCCATAACTATACAACCACCTCCATGATCACCACTCAACCATTTGAAAATCCCTCCAAAAAGAGAAGCAATCCGACCCCATGGAGAAGTGTGCATTGCACATGTACGTGTAGTGCACGTGCATGCAACTAGGACCAAAATTGTACATTTTAATTTGTACAAAAATAAAATAATAATAAAATAGTCTTCTACAAGACAAGTTTAAATAAAAATAGATTAATCCATGGGCTTTAGTTTTGGGCCAAAATAATTATTTAAAATAAAATAAAAAAAATCACATTTTGGGCTTTAAGAAAAAGGCTCTTAAAATAAGGCTTTCTATTTATTTAAAGAAAAATGCTTTTGTATAAAATAACTTGAGAATACATATTTAAATATTTATACACATCTCAATAAAAATAATTATAAGATTCAATTCAACCAAAATATTGCACGTGCACACTACGTGCAAAAATAAATAATTTTTCATTAATTGAAAAATCAGGGCATTACACGGAGTCCATACCCATGGCTCGACAGAGACTCTCACAATTTGCAAAGAAGCAAGTTCAGAGTGCGCTTCGCCATTCGATCTGCTCCTGCAACCTGTTTATACTCAAACTAACAAGTTCGGAATCCATACCCATGGCTCAGAGTCACTCTCGCAACCTGCAATTACACACGCTCAAAGTTCAACTCGCCATTCGATCTGTTTCTGCAACTAGTTAAATTCCCTTAACGATAGACTAAGAGGTCCAAAATTATGGATCGCAGTTACTTTAGCAACACTTGTAAAAAGAAACACTTAGAGTTCAACTCTCCACTGGATGTGACTCTCACAATTTGTCAGAGGACCCATACAGCAAGTTTGGAAAACAATTCTCCTTCAGAGTTATCCTTACAACTAGCTGAATTCAAGACGGAGCAATGCCAAACTCCGTCATATACTGTCGACAGTTCGTTAGCTATGCGCAAAAGACTTGAGGCCCTGTTATTTGGCTACAAAGAGCTCAATAGATGGCACATCAACCATGACAGCAAGGATCAAGCATATGAAAGGAATTCTTCAAATCAAAGAACTATCGCAAACTCATATATTCAGATCCAGTACCACTATAGACATCTACAAATACAAAATGGCTAGTCCAGAGTCTAACTCTCCCCAAAAGCAGCTCACACAACCAGCCGACCCCCAAAACGATGAATCACTGGACAACACACCGGCATGCAGAAGAATTCTTATTCCACAAACTACAAGTCTCATTACAACAGCAGAATTACAATGACTACGTTTCATGGCTAAGATTCTATATCGAAAGTCTTGTGAATACTGTACGACAAACTGTCATGTAAGCCGTTCTTCCAGCTACACACTAGAAAAATGCTCTACCTAAGAGAAACAAACCTCTTCACCGGCTCCTACCAGCTAATAGCTCCATAGGGCCGCCTCAACTCTTGATGATGAAATTCGAGACAAGTCTTCTTTAAGCAGGCAAGATCCAGATTTATCCGACCACCTTCACTTGAGCTAGCTCCAACTTCGTATCGCTAAAAGCGCCGTGCGAACGGGAGAGTCCCGACTCTGTCAAGCAAGGCGTATCACGAAGGAGGGAAAACTCTATGTCCCAAGGACCTCATTCGATGCACACAGCTACTTGCCAGCAAAGAGAAGAATGGAATCACCTCAACGCGGAACAAGCACAAGTGGCTTCACTTCAATATTCAGAGGGTTCAGAATACCCACAACTCATTCGCTCTAAAAATGAGTTCGGCGCTACGCACGCCACTTGAGTTCAATGCCTTGGTCTTCTCTCAAGCTTCACTCAACATCCCGTTGGCATCAAACAACGAGTTCGACACTCTACCCTCCACATGAGCTCTGCCTATAACTCATTGGTCCCAAACAACGAGTTCAACGCTCTGCTCTCCGCATGAGCTCCGTCTACAACTCGTTGGTATCAAACAACGAGTTCGACGCTTTACTCTCTGCACGAGCTTCGTCTACAACTTGTTGGTCCCAAACAACAAGTTCAATGCTCTGGTATCCACACGAGCTCCATCAATAACTCGTTGGCTCCAAACAACGGGTTCAATGTTCTGCTAACTCCTTGAGCTCCATTAATAACTTGTTGGCTCCAAACAATGATTTCAATTCTCTGCTCACTGCGAAAGCTCCATCAACAACTCGTTAGACCCGAACAACAAGTTCAACACTCCGCTCTTCACATGAGCTCTGTCTACAACTCGTTGGCCCCAAACAACGAGTTCAACACCATGCTCTCTGCACAAGCTTCGCCAATAACTCGTTAGCTCAAAACCAGAAGTTCAACACCTTTGTCTTCGCTCGAGCTGTGTCAACAGATCGTTGGCTCCAAAATGATGAGTTCTATGCTCTGATTGCTACTTAAGCACCGTCAACTACTCATTGGCTCTAACTAATGAGTTCGACCGCTTGGTATTCGCCCAAGTTCTTCCAAATAACTCGTTAGCTCCAAACAATGATTTCAACACCTTACTATTCGCACGAGCTCCATCAACAACTCTGTCATGCCCCATTTTCCTAATTACAAAAATATGAGTACGTAACGTAGTCCCAACGAATGATGTAAACACCATCCATAAACTGTACTAGTCTAACTCAACAATATGAACAACAAACACAGCCACACAAAGAAATATAATCACATGAATCAAAGAAAAACATTAATAATAATGACATAATCCAAAATAATATGCAACATAATATCAAATATCTAGGAAAATAAATAAACTCCGGGACAAAAGCACAAAACAATGTATAAAATCAAAGAAAATGTTCAAAAGAAATAAATCTATCATGAATTAATTCAAGCAGCGCAATCTTCGGTTCCATCTTCTAGAATCGTTGCTCACCAATTCCTTCTGGTGTTGATCCTTCAGTACCTGTAAATTCGTGATCTAAAAAGAAAGAAAATAATGTCCTTAGAGCAAGTCATGGACAGTAAGTAGTGGGAAAACAGGGAATAATAGGAACATGGTAAATCAAAGGAAGGGACGAGATCAAAGTCAATAACAAAATAAAAGATTGGCAATAATGTCAAAGGGTCTATATTGAGCATGCATTAATTAATAATTTCTATTCAAGTCCAATGTTGATGACAGTATACGGGGTCAAGCAAGAAATGTCAGGGGAGGGTTGTTGATCATTTTATTAACCTCTCTAGTGAACGTACTACCGCATCCCATTCCTCAGGTTCGGTGCAAGAACATAGTGAACACTTTAGACTGATGGTGAATTCACGGATCGTGTACTCGGCCCAGCAATCAGTGATTAATGTTCAGTGAAAGTAATTATCAAGAAGTATTTTATGGCCATCAGTCAGTATCAGTACAAGTCAGGTAGTAAGGCTCGACCGAGTACAATTTCCGATTGTTCACTACCAAGTCAACCCATAATACCCCGGCTTGTTAATATTTTATTTCAGTCTATGTGAGCATGCAAGAAGTTGTCAAGGTTGTATTTTCCTAGGTGTGACTAATTGTACTCGTTACAGACAAAGCAAGAAGCAACATATTAAATTAACACAAATCATACAATCTGGACAGCAGGACCTTACTATTCCAAAACAGAAATTCCGGCTGCTACAGAAAAGCAAATCATGATCCGTCAGAATTTCTAGAAACTAAACTCTCTTCCGGTTCCAGCGAATATATATACGATATATAAAAGTTACAGAAACTATGTTTAAAATCCTATTCTTTTCAGATTTTATGTTAAGGCCGCAAGTTATAAATTGTATACAAACATATGAATTAGGTTAGAAAACTCATCAATTAAATCTATAAAAATTCAGGGTAGTTACTACACATCTCTAGTCTCAGAAAAATTAATTTCATATTTTATTTGACAGTTATCATGTTCTATTTATTTATAAATCAGAAAGATACGCATGAATTATGAAATCTGGAAATCCAGACCCAGCTGTACTAAAATTGAGATATCTCACGGATTATAACTCATAATTCAATTCCATCGAATGTTATGAAAAATAGACTCATGGGGCTATGATTATTATTCACAAAGTTGTTTCAATTTACAACAGAAACATGGTCGAAAATCTGATACAAAAAGAAACAAGTAGTAGGACAGAGTATAATTCGATATGAATAAGAAATAATTTCATCATACAAACATATAATTCGTGAAAATTAACAAAAAAGTGTTATTTGATGATTAACTTGCAGATTTCCAGATTCATGATGCAATTCATAATCATGGTAATTTAATTCATCAATTCGATTTCAATCAGAAAGATTCAATTCATCAAATAGTTCTATGACATGGACCTAGTTATTTTTCATGTATAACATGCATAGGCAGTGTGCTAAAGGGACTAGGATTTGGATCAAAGATATAGGCACGATTTTAAGAATATCTTGGGTTAGCTCGTGTAAACCTTTGATATACTCAACGGAATTAAATAGTATAACAATATGATAAACGATCTACTTGAGGGATCAACAAATTCTTGATCACAAACAATAGAGGGGTTCAAGAAGAGACCTACCTGTTAGACGGTAATTTGGAGTATAAAAGAATAACAGGATAAGAATCCTGAGCGACGAAACACGAATGGAGCACGCGCAAAAACTCGTGCAAACAACGTGCGAAGAATACCCAGCACACGAAACAGCAACACCCAATCCTTCTTCTACACAACACCAACAGTAAACACCCAATCCCTCTTCCCGAATAGCACATAGCGGAGAGAGGGAGAGACAACGACAATTGACGTGGCGAGGTTGGACTAGTGAAGGAAGGCGGGGAGAACAGCGGCGACTGAGTAGAGGGATGGTCACCTGAGAGGGGGTGCTCGGCGATGGCGGCGAAACAGAGGAGCGGGAGGAAATAGGGGAAGTCGAAGTGGATGGCGTTGGTAGGCGGAGCAACTGCGGCAACTGACGAGGAGGGCGAGGATGATGATAGGCGTTCGATAGGGATGGAGATGCAATGGGTGGTGCTCCATGGTTGAGGATGAAGTTGGCGTTCGGGGACTTCATAGGTTGGATGAAATGGCAACGACGAGGGGATGGCTGCTGTGGATGGCGTGGTGGTCGAGGGTGGATGAGGAGGACGGTCGGAGCCAGCGGTCGATGGGTGCAACAGAGGATGAGAGAGAGTCGGGAGGTAGGGGATGAGAGAGCGGCGGGATTTGGAGAGAGAGAAGATTTTATAATAAATTAATTAGGTTTAGGGGTATTTAAATAGGATGATAGATGTTGGGTTTTGGGTTGCAGATTAATGGGTATAGGGTATGGGTTTAGCCTCCAAAAAGAGAAAAGTAAATAGAAATCAATGAGATAAACATATAGCGGATCAATATAAACCCAAAACACAAAAGTGTAAAATTGTAGTGATCCAAAAAAATGCAGGATTCAAGTCAAAAGAGTACAAAATGATCAAAAGAGAGTAGATGAGTCCAAAGAAAAGCGAGATTTATTATTTAAAAAGGGGTTCGAATACAATAATCCAGAAAGAAGAAAATAAAATACAATAAAATCCAAAACAGCAAAATAGGGGTTACAATTCTGCCCACCTTACAAGAAGAATTTCGTCAAAATTCATACAAGTGGTACATAGGGTGAACCCCGAAAAGAAAACAAAATATGTAACACCCTGAATTCCAAATAAGTCTGAATTCGAAGTTTCATAGGATTTTTACACTTCACTTCGAACAATTTTACAAGTAATTTAAAACTATCTTACCAACGGGATTTCCTTATCAAACCTAGCATACGTATTCATTAAATCAGGCACTATATGAAATTCCGTGCTCGCTTTTTCAGCCCCGCTTTTGACTAAGCTACGGGGCCCCAAATTACAACACATTACATGAATAAAATAACACTTGAAACACTTCTTTAAGCAGCATTCCTTCTTTAGTCCTTTCATTCATTTTATCCTGCATAGAAACTGTGGGCACATCAGTTGCATTCAACTGATGCCAGTATATAATACATCAACTTCTCTTACTTGGAAAACACATATTTGATCACAAACAAATGTAAGGGGACTATCTTATTGATGTCGTGTGTGGATGTGCACTTAGTCTTAAATGTAGTTACTTATTATTTCATGACACTAATGCACACTAATTCGAACTTATGCATCCCATTCTACATAAATCCGAGGGCAAACCCTTAACCGTTCTTCATCTTGTAGGGTTGGATCCCTCGTTATGAGTTAAACTACTACGGTAACTACGGTAAGTATCCTAGATATTTTATGAATTACGAGCCCATATCCAGACAGCCTGGAGGAAAATCCCACGTCATGACATGACGCATCATGTAGACAGCCTATTGACAATTCGCCTCCATCATGGGACAATGGCACTACGTAGTTACCAAGCACCCTACAAGCATCGCCACGATCCCGATAATTCCGGATATGTATTCATGTCATGACATGACGCATCATGTAGACAGCCTGTGAACACTCTCACACCGTAGATTCAAGGCCCTCATACTTTTGTTTTTCTCTTACTTTCATCACATCTTCACTATGTGTCTAATCCTTAGATAATTGAATCATGAGTAAAAATTAACATCCTAGAGTTAGCATCACCTCTACGCCGGTCTTAACCATCAATTGATAACAACGACCCAAATCTTTGTCTGTTTGTGCAACATTTTTTTTTCTGGAGTTCATTCATGCCGGTATAAGGTCTTAGCTACACTCTAGTTCTTAACTTCTTTTTCATGTTCACCAAAAGTGAGTGTTTATACTCACAAATTTCCACATTTCATCATGATCTTTTTATTTTATTTTCCATGCACACTTGCACATATTAAACATCAAATTAAATATTTTAACTTACTACATCTCTTAATTTAATCTCCACTAAATTTCTTGCATTCACATTTTTCCTCTTTCTTTAATTATATTAAAACCATATTTTAAAAGAAAATTCATCAAGTTCTCTAATCCATATAAAAACCACACCTAATCTTCACAAAATATAAAAATGTTGTAGAATTATTTTTCATAAAGTCTAGATAATATTTTTAGAATAATAGAATTTTTTCCCAATTTTTATTACTCCTAAAACTCAAAAAATAACTCACAAATTGAATTTATACAAAAAAATCAAAAAAAAAAAAAAACACAAATAAAAGGCCGGGTCGGATTCGAACCCAAGACCAGAGCCTCCGCCCAGCTATAGTAACTGACCCAAAGCGCACCTGAAGACCAGAAGTCCAAGAGTGACTAATCGATATAAGGTGAGCTCATATTATACTTTAAGTGTGGTTTTGGTGAGTTGATTAAAAATCGAAATTTTATAAAAACAGAGCCCCTTCAATACTCGAACCCAAGACTCTGTATACTATACACAGCGCCTATAACACACACTGAAAGGCAGTATGCCCAAACTCATTTTCTGTTAGAAAGAAGAGTTGAAATAATTTTATACCTACTGTCTGTTTGTAAATCCCCCTTTACAAAATTCGATTTCTTAATAAATTTGTGTCCTTCGAATCAACTTTGTCCAGAATATTTTCCTTAAAAATAATACTGTATAATAGCAATTAAAAACACTAAAATTTGACATTTAAAAATGAGTTTTCTTTATAATTTATATTAAAGGATATCTTGTCGACTTTGAAATAAACCATAGTTCCTTCTCAAAATACTACTATAAAATCAACTAAGTATAGGTTCTTGTTGTGTTTCAATTCAACAAGAGTCTAGCAATTATTCTTTTACCACATCAACATTTTATCACCATAATTTGTCCATTTAACAACTAAACATAGCCATATCGATTCATCTCAATCTACAATTATGCAAATTAAGTAAACAAAATCATCACACTAACATGTTTAAAAATAGAGATTCTAGCATGAATTATATCAATGACACACCATGATAAATTCCAAGTCATTAATGCAATCAAGATATTCTCCTTTTTCCCTACTAGCCTTTCTTTTTTAGCATTCACATGATCAATTTTACTAGTTTCTCTAGCATATTTATAACAATCAATTTCCTAGCATGGTAACTATATTAGAAGTAGAGAAATCGCCCACCTCTTTGAAGACAAATGTAAATTCCTAAAGAAACTCCTTGAAAGCACGATTGCCTTCCTCTAGTTGCGAGCCTTCTCCTCCAAGCTAGTGCACACCGAGCCTCTCCTCCTTGCTAGTGTACCCCAGGTTCCTTCTCCTCCTTGATGGCCGACCTCCAAGATGCAAGAGCACACACACACAAACACTCAATTTTTTTTCCACACCACTCTTTCTTTTCTCTTACACAAATTCTATATTTTCTCTTTGAAATTTCTAAGTGTAAAGAGAAATGAATGACCAAGGGGGCTATTTATACACAACTCAAGACCAAATGAAGGGTTGAGATGAGTTTGGATGAAGGGCTTAGATACATTTGGGAGTTAGAAGAACCACCCATTATCAAGTAACCACTCCTCCACTCTCCACTCTCCCCATTTCTCCATGTGTATGGCCGACCCCCCTTTCTCATTCAATTTGCACGTGCATGTGCAATGCACGTGCCTCTTCATGCACACTACAAATTAGTTTGTTCATTTGTTTATTAATTAATTTGTTACAAGACAAGTTTACTCTGCAAGTTGTTTAAATTAATAATAGAATTAACTAGTGGGCTAATTAGGTGGGCTAAAACCATGGGCTTTTAATTAATTAATTAATTTAATTTGGGTGGGCTAGAATTCAGTTATTAGGCCTAGGATTTAATAAGAGGTTTTTAAAAGAGAAAGAAGACATTTGTTCATGATATAAAAATAATTTTTAAAGCCAAATACATCATTAATTTGCACGTGCAAAACACGTGAATTTAAATGAAAATTTTAATTATAGGAAAATTCAGGATGTTACAAAACATAGCAACTACCCAAACAAATGAGGGAACTTCTCCCGGATCTCCTCCTCCAATTCCTAAGTCGACTCACCTAGCGAGTGAGGATTCCAAGAAACTCGAACCAGCTTGATGACTCTATTCTTCAACACCTTATCTCGTCGGTCTAAGATAGAGACTGGCTGAATCTCACAGGACAAGTCCGGCCTCACGGAAAACTCCGAGTAGTTAATCACATGACTTGTGTCCCTGATGTATTTCCTGAGCTGGGAAACATGGAATACATCATGGACTCCAGACAGTACTGGGGGTAGAGCAAGCCTGTAGGCCACCTTGCCCACGCGCTCTACAACATCGAACGACCCAATAAAACGGTGACTCAACTTGACCCCACCTCCATATCGGATAACACCCTTCCATAGAGATACCTTGAGGAACACGTGATCCCACGCTTCAAACTCTAGAGGACTTTGATGAACATCTGCCCACTTTCTCTGCCTATCCTGAGCAGCATGCAAGTACTTCCGGATCTGAGCCACGACATCAACTGTCTTCGTGATCAACTCAAGCCCCATTGTACAAATAATTATGATGGGTCGAGCATTGTGATTGGGTCCAAAATGGGGTCCATTACAGTAATAGAGGAGATATGGCCCAAGATGGCACCGGTTTGACCTCTTTGATAGTGTTGAACACTATCGGTTTGTCGGCCCACCCTCCAGGATTTGTTGGAGGGATCTCTTGTTGTCTGTACGGGTCATGTTGTTTGATTTCGCCGATATCATCCCAACAGACCGGCGATCTACACTTGGACCCAAACAAAGCCTCAAATGGTGCTGCCTTGAGACTCGTCTGATAACGGTTGTTGCATGAGAACTCGGCTAAGTGCAGATGATCTTCCCACGAATCTCCAAACTAAAGAATGCAGGATCTCAACATGTCTTCTAGTGTCTGAATCGTCCTTTCTGACTGCCCATCTGTCTATGGATGGAACGCTGTACTATAGTTCAACTTAGTATCATACCTCTTCTATAGACTTTCCCAGATCTGAGACCTAAACTCGTATCTCTATCCGATACGATGCTGACAGGAACTCCATGCAGCTGGACAACCTCCTGAACATACTTCTCGACCAAACTTTCAGTGGACTGACCCACACGGAAAGGAATGAAGTGGGAACACTTTGTCAACCTGTCCACGATCACCCAAATAGCATTATGATCCTTAGGACTCCTTGGCAAAGCTGTCACAAAATCCATCGTGATATTCTCTCATTTCCACTTTGGGATTGGAAGAGGTTGCAAAAGTCCTGCGATCCTCTGATGCTCTGCCTTCACTTGCTGACAGATCAGACACTGAGAGACATATCTAGCCATAACTCTCTTCATACCATGCCACTAGAAATGTTACTTCAAGTCCCTGTACATCTTAGTACCACTTGGATGAATAGAAAATGAAGACAGATGAGATTCCTCAAGTAGCTCTGCCTGACTTCTTCTCTAGGTACACACAACCTAGAGCCAAAACGAAGTGACCCATCAGCATGAATGGCCAAATTGGATCTCAAACTGGCTTCACTTCACTTCGGAACTTCTACAACTACTGGTCGCCCGCTTGGGCTTCCTTGATATACTCTACCAAAAAAGACTGCAATGGTAACATCATGAACTACGATGCTAATCCAGGAAGTATCACGTCCAACTCCAGCCTTCTCATATCCTCCACTATTTCCTTCTGCTTAGTGAGGAACATAGTGGTGGGTTTCCTACTCAAAGCATCAGGTACCATGCTCACTTTGCTTGGGTGATACTCCAAATTGATGTCAAAGTCTACCATCAATTCCAACCATCTTCTTTACCTCATGTTCAATTCCTTCTGTGTGAACACATACTTGAGGCTCTTGTTATCTGTGAATACTCCACTCTATCCCCAAGCAGATAATGCCTCCACAACTTCAAGGCAAAAATCATGACCATGAGCTTTAGATCATGGGTGGGATAGTTCTTCTCATGAGGCCTCAACTGCCACGATGCATAAGCGACAACCCTGCCTCGCTGCATTAGCACTGTTCCCAGACTTCTACCTGATGCATCACAATGGATAACAAGGTATAGTTAGCACAGACGTTGACATCAACCGACGCTTCAACTCTGCAAAAGCTTCGTCACATGCCTTATCCCAATCAAATTTCTGGTCCTTCTTCATCAAACTGGTTAGTGGCCCTAGCAATCTTCGAGAAATCCAGAATGAACTTCCGATAATACCCTGCCAACCCAAGAAAGCTTTGCACCTCAGATGCAGACTTCAGAATCGGCCAATCCTATACCGCAAAGATCTTCGATGGGTCAGCTGAAACACCGTCACCAGAAATAATGTGACCCGGAAAAGCAACCCGATCCAGCCAGAACTCACACTTATTGAGCTTCCCATACTACTGGTTCTCCCTCAAAGTCTGCAGAACAACCTTCAAATGCACAACATGATCTTCTTGGTTCCGAGAGTACACCAAGATGTCATCAATGAAGACCACGAAAAATTGATCCAAAAAGGCGAGAACACCTTGTTCATCAGACTTATGAACACAACCGGTGCATTAGTAAAATCGAAAGGCATCACCAAGAACTCATAATGTCCGTACATCGTTCAGAATGTCGTTTTCTGAACATAATCTGACTTCACCTTAACCTGATGATACTCGAACGAAGATCCAACTTCAAGAACATAGAAGAACCTCCAAGTTGGTCAAACAGGTCGTCAATCCTCGACAATGGGTACTGATTCTTCACAGTGACATTATTCAACTCTCTATAGTCAATGCAAAGTCTGCGGCTGCCATCCTTCTTGTTGACAAACAGAACTGGGGCTCCCCAAGGTGAAACACTAGACCTGATAAAACCCTTATCCAGCAGCTCCTGGACTTGTACCTTTAGTTCTGCCATTTCAACCGCTGTTATGTGATATAGACTCTTTGAGATAGGCAACGTACCTAGCTAAACATCAATGCTGAACTCAACATCTCTGTCTTGAGGTAAACCGGGCAATTCCTCGGAAAGACTTCAAGGAAGTCCCTCACAACTAAGGGTGCAACATCCCCATCAAAGCCCAACGACACAAGTGAAATAGCCTTAGGGTCCATCAAGCTATTGACATGCCCTGATGGTGTCTCACCCGCATGGTACACGAACTCTGGTTGACCAGGAAGTCTAAAAGTCACCTTCTTCTTTCGGCAATCAATCACGGCACAAGAAATACCCAACCAGTCCATGCCCAGAATAACATCGAAACCGGAATTGGGAATCACAATCAAATCAGCCAAGAAATCCACACCACTAATCAGCAACGGGTTTTGTTTGCATACCCTAGAACAGACAATGACACCTCCACCTGTGGTGATGTCCCAAGCTGTGGGCATAGCATCGCTTGCCAAACTATGCCGATCAACAAAACGGGAGGAAATAAAAGAGTGGGTAGCACCGGAGTCAAACAAAACATGGGTTGCCTAAAATTGAGATGCAAGAAGGATATGAGATGCAAGAAGGAAATAAAAGAGTGGGTAGCACCGGAAGAGAGAAAACTAAAATGATACCTAAAAAGATGATCAAACAAGAAATGATATGCAAGAAGGATATATACCCAAATAATTGTACAAAAGAAGGAAATAATATGCAGTAAACTGAAATAAAGAAAATGAATAGTACAACTACTGTGATATACCTACAACCACTCCAATAGCAGCCTCTGCATCCTCGGCTATCAGGTTATAAGCCTGGCCACAACTCCGAGTCTAGCCTCCTCTGGGGGCTACATGCCTATGATCGAAGGTTTGCCTCTGCGGTGGAAGAGGCGGTCTATCCTGACCACGAGTTAGTGCTTCCTGCTGAATGGTACCTCCAGCCTGTGCAGCTGACTTACTCCTAGGGCAGTCCCGAATCATATGATCACTGCTTCCACATGCAAGGCATACTCCATTAGCTATCCTGCAGTCCCGCTATGAATGCCCAAGCTTATGGCAGTATCCACAAGTCTCAACAGTCCTCAGAACAACAGGTGCGTATGGCTGCTGCTCTCACAGGAGGGGGTGGAACTGGCCTCCGAATAGGCCCCCTGGTAGGCTGAACTGCAACAAGGTGCGGAACAGTCCGCTGAGGAACAGCCGACCTCCTAAGGGTCTACTCCTGGATCTGAGCAGCATCTAGAACGTCGGCATAGGCACGAAGCCGAAGAGCAGCCAAGCGGTCCTGGAGGAGAAAACTCAAGCCCAACTAGAATCTGCCAGCCCTATCCTCATCAGTGGCTACCACAGCAGGAGCAAAGCGACCGAGCTGAGTAAACTCTGTAGCATACTCGTCCATGAAACGGTTTTCCTGGGTTAGAGAAATGAATTTTCGTTCCATCTCTACCTTGGTAACACTGGAAAAGAATTTTGTCATGAAGCTCTCCGTGAAAGTAGCCCACTAGATGGGTCCCGCCACCAGATATGGGCGAGATCCACCAGCTAGATGCTAACCACATCCACACTATCAGCATCAGAAACTCAGACAGCGATCAACATTTGCTCCATCCGGATAAACCATTGCTCGACCTCCAGCGGCGACTCAGTGCCCGAAAACTTGTCCGAGTGCAGCCTGATGAAATCTACTACTGTGCCGGGCCTTGGTGGCAGTGTCCCAGGTGTAGGTTTAGCAGCAGCTCCATTGGCTGCCAAAGTGGCCCTCATTAATTCATTGTGTTTCTGTTGGAGAGCCATCATCTGTTGAATCGTCTGGAGAATAGCAGCGTTATCTGGCTGCTCATCCCTCGGACGGGAAGAGGAAGAAGCTCTGCGAGCCATAGCCTGAAACACACTCAAATATGGTTAGTACCCAGATTATATGTTGGTTATTATATATATTCATGTGATCATAGTCGTGTGCACACCATTGAGTTAACCTGCTTAGAGACAAACTTGACTAATATATTAGCCAAAGCCAAACATCCATAAGTTAGTCATGTTTGATTGAATTATTATCCAAACCTGGGCTCTGATACCACTAAAAACGCAGTCATGCCGCGCTTTCCTAAATATGAAAATACGAGTATGTAGCGTAGGCCTAGCGAATGATGTAAACATCATCCATAAGCTGTACCAGTCTAACTCAAAAATATGAACAACAAACACAGCCACACAAGGAATTATAATCACATGAATCAAAGAAAAACTTCAACAATAATGAAATAATCCAAAATAATATCCAACATAATATCAAATATCTGGAAAAATAAATAAACTCTGGGACAAAAGCCCAAAACAATGTAAAATATCAAAGACAATGTTCAAAAGAAATAAATCTAGCATGAATTAATTCAAGCAGTGCAATCTTCAGTTCCATCTTCTAGAATCGTTGCTCACCAATTCCTTCTGGTGTTGATCCTTCAGTACCTGTAAATTCGTGATCTAAAAAGAAAGAAAATAATGTCCTTAGAGCAAGTCATGGACAACAAGTAGTGAGAAAACAGGGAATAATAGGAACATGGTAAATCAAAGGCCCGGATGGGATCAAAGTCAATAACAAAATCAAAGATTGGCAATAATTCAAGGGGTCTGTATTGAGCATGGATTAATTAATAATTTCAATTCAAGTCCAATATTGATAATAGTATACGAGGCTCAAGCAAGAAATGTCAGGGGAGGGTTGTTAATCATTTTATTAACCTATCTAGTACACGTACTACAACGTCCCATTCCTTAGGTTCGGTGCAAGCACATAGTGAACGCTTTAGACTGATGGTGAATTCACGGATCATGTACTCGACCCAGTAATTAGTGATTAATGTTTAGTGACAGTAATTATCAAGAAGTATTTATGGCCATCAGTTAGTATCAGTACAAGTTAGGCAGTAGGGCCCGACCGAGTATAGTTTCCGATTGTTCACTACCAAGTCATCCCATAATACCCCGTCTTGTTAATATTTGAGCATGCAAGAAGTTGTCAAGGTTGTATGTTCCTAGGTGTGACTAATTGTACTCGTTACAGACAAAGCAAGAAGTAACATATTAAATTAACACAAATCATACAATCTGGATAGCAAGACGTTACTATAGAAAAACAGAAATTCCGGCTACTACAGAAAAGCAAATCATGATCCGTTATAATTTCTAGAAACTACACTCTCTTCCGATTCCAGTGAATATATATACGATATATAAAAGTTACAGATAGTAGGTTTAAAATCCTATTCTTTTCAGATTTTATGTTCAGGCAGCAAGTTATAAATTGTATTCAAACATATGAATTAGGTTAGAAAACTCATCAATTAAATTTACAAAAATTTAGGGCAGTTCCTACACATGTGTAGTCTCAGAAAAATTAATTTCATATTTTATTTGACAGTTATCATGTTCTATTTATTTATAAATCAGAAAGATACGCATGAATTTGGAAATCTGGAAATCCATACCCAGCTGTACTAAAAATAAGATATCTCACGGATTATAACTCAGAATTTAATTCTGTCAAATGTTCTGGAAAATAGGCTCATGGGGCTATGATTATTATTCACAAAGTTATTTCAATTCACAAAAGAAACATGGTCGAAAATCTGATACAAAAAGAAACAAGTAGCAGGACAGAGTATAATTCGATATGAATAAGAAATAATTTCGTCATACAAACATATAATTCGTGAAAATTAACAAATAAAGTGTTATTTGATGATTAACTTGCAGATTTCTAGATTCACGATGCAATTCATAATCATGGTAATTTAGTTCATCAATTTAATTTTAATCAGAAAGATTTAATTCATCAAATAATTTTATTACATGAACCTAGTTATTTTTCATGTATAACGTATATATGCAATGTGCAACAGAGACTAGGATTTGGATCAAAGATATAGGCACGACTTTAAGAATATCTTGGGTTAGCTCGTGTAAACCCTCGATGTACTCAACGGAGTTAAAAAGTACAACAATATAATAAAATATCTACTTGCGGGGATCAACAGTTTCTTGAACACAAACAATGGAGGGGTTCAAGAAGAGACTTTCCTATTAAGCGGTAATTTGGATTATACAAGAATAATAGGATTAGAATCCTGAGCGACGAAATACGAACGGAGCACGTGCAAAAGCACGTGCAAACAACGTGTGAAGAATACCCAACACACCAAATGGAAACACCCAATCCCTCTTCTACACCACACCAACAGCAAACACTGAATCCCTCTTCCCGAACAGCACACATCAGAAAGAGGGAGAGACAGCAGTGATTGACAGGGCAAGGTGGCACTGGTGGAGGAAGGCAGGGAGAATAGCGGCGACTGAGTGGAGGGATGATTGCTTGAGAAGAGGTGCTCGGAGATGTGTGGCGGGAAACAATGGAAGTCGAAGTGGATGGCGATGGTAGGCGGAGCGACTGCGGCGACTGATGTGGAGGACGAGGGTGATGATGGGCGCTCGACAGGGATGGAGATGCAATAGGGTGGTGCTCCAAGGTTAAGGATGAAGATGGCGTTCGGGGACTTCGGAGGTTGGATAAAAGGTGACGACGAGGGGATGGCTGCTGTGGATGGCGTGGTGGCCGAGGGTGGACGAGGAGGACGGTCAGAGCTGGCGGTTGATGGGTGCAATAGAGGATAAGAGAAAGATTCGGGAAGTAGGGGATGAGAGAGCGACAGGATTTGGAGAGAGAGAAGATTATATAATAAATTATTTAGGGTATTTAAATAGGATGATAGATGTTGGGTTTTGGGTTGCGGGTTAATAAGTATAGGGTATGAGTTTAGGCTCCAAAAAGAGAAAAATAAATAGAAATCAATGGGATAAACATATAACGGATCAATATAAACCCAAAATACAAAAGAGTAAAATTGTAGTGAGCCAAAAAAATGCAGGATTCATGTCAAAAAGTACAAAATGACCAAAAGGGAGTAAATGAGTCCAAAGAAAAGCGAGATTTATTATTTTAAAGGGGGTTCGAATACAATAATTCAGAAAGAAGAAAATAAAATATTGTAAAATCCAAAACAGAAAAAATAGGGGTTACAAACTCGTTCACTTCAAACAGCGAGTACAGCGCCCTGCTACTTGCTCAAGTCTTTCTAAACAACCTCTCATTTTTGTGCAATGGGCTTGGCATCCAACACCGACCTAAAATTGTACTTACAAAACCTGTTGGATTCAACAGCAAGTTCATGCTCCATCTTCAAGTTTGTCTCTGCAAAACTCGCTGGGCGCAAACAGCGAGTTCAACAATCAAAATGAGGAGCTCTACGACCAACTTTGTCTCATGATTGTAGCTATTAACTTGCCGAGCACAAACAACAATCTCTACGCACAACTCCGTCACTGAGTTGTCCCTCCAAACTCACTAGGATCAAACTACGAGCTCTACGTCAACTCAGTCAAAGAGTTGTCTCCCTAAACTTGTCGAACTCAAACAGCAAGCTCAGACATCCGAATTCGTCAGAGAGTTGTCTCGCAAAGCTTGCTGGGAGCAAACAGCAAGCTCAACACACAATATCATAGAGTTCTCTCCAAACTTGCCTAGATAAAACGACAATTTTTAACATCTAAGTCCAACGCGGAGTTCTCTACACGCTTGTTGGGCGCAAACGACAAGCACAAATGTTCAACACCACCAAAGAATTCTCTCTAAACTTGCTGGGAACAAACAGCAAGCACTACGCCAACTCAGTCAAAGAGTTGTCTCTCTAAACTTGTTGGGATCAAACAACAAGCTCCAACTTAGCACCACCACAAGTTGCCTCCACAAACTCGCTGGGATCAAACGAAAGTTTATAAATCAACTCTATCTCAGAGTTGCCTCAAAACTCGCCGGGTGCAAAAGGCAAGCTCAAACGTTCAACTCTGTCACGGAGTTGCCTCTACAAACTTGTTGGGGACAGACAACAAGTTCAACGACCAACTCCACTATGACATGTCTCTATAAACTCACTGGGATCAAATAACAGTTTCTAAATCAACTAGATCAAGGAATAACCTCTATAAACTTGCTGGGTCAAAACAACAAGTTCAAGCTTAAGTTTGTCTCATAGCTCTCCTTACAAACTCGCCGGGATCAGACGTCAGTTTCTGAACCAACTCCATGTACGAGTTGTCTCTGAACTTTCTGAGATCAAACGGTAGTTTCTAAACCAAATCCTCCTACGAGTTGTCTCTGAACTTGCTGGGATCAAGCGGCAGTCTCTGCATCGACTCTATCTCAGAGTTGTCTCCAAACTCGCCGGTATCAAATGGCTGTCTCTACACCAACTCAACCGAAGAGTTGTCTCTACAATCTTGTTGGGACCAGACAACAAGCTCAACGCTCAATTCCATCGTAGTGCTTTCTCGACAAACTTGTTGGGATCAAATAGCAAGTCTGTAACAGCTACCCTTGGACGGCTATATATGTACAAGATCCACCAATCGAGGGTGATGGAGTAAAAGCTAGGTATACACATATAAACAATTATATATATATATATATATATATATATATATATATATATATATGCAAATCCAAGCCTAAAAAACTCCAAAAATTCTCCACATAAGCTCCGGGGATTTGCAAGCTGTAACGCCCCGAATTCCACGTAATTGGAAAACCGTGACACATGCCCGAATCTTTGCCTTCAATTGCATCTCAACACAGTAAATAACACGGAATTTAAATACTTTTATTGCCATCAGAGTTATTACACAATAATTACAAATATCAATTTGTAATATCAAACTGTAACGCCTGCCCCTTTTCTTTTTTTTCTTCCTTTTTGACTCCAAAGATCAATTCCTTCAATTTCTATATCACTTTAAACATAAACTAAGATAGTTATATTTCCAAGAAAATTTCGGCAGAGTTTTCCTTGTTATTTCTGTCCCGAAACACAAAAAGCTTACGGAATTCTGTTCTAAATTCCGTAGCTCACATCCCAGGCAATAATATCATGGTCTCCCCAGGCCAAAATGAGCAGAATCACACAGGTAATATATATATCATGCTCTGGGGGCCAAACTCATTACAGGATATCAATTATCAATTAAAAACCATAAATTCCTTTGAAAACGTAGTAAGGTTTTTAGAAAATAACTTATAAAACATACTGGGGCCCGGTACTCCATAACGAGATGGGTACGGGTCAAAAACGTATCATACCACTCCATACTATACTCATCATCATCATCCACATACTTATACATCAAAAATACAATTTAAAACATAAATTTCACTATTCACATAATTAAACCATTAAACAACAAATTGTAAAATGAAGCTCCACTCCACAGAACCATAAATCTACACCTCACCTCTGCACTGTTGAGGACCTGTAACAGTAGGGGACCTAGGGTAGTCCAGGGACTCCCTAACCCCCAAACACTAAGGGGTTAGCCATTTCTGGTGTGAGTATAATTTACTAATTAAGCAAATAAATTAAACTTTACAAGTAGAAACAGAACGAACTTATAAATATCAAGATAATCAAAATTTACTTATCAACTGAACATGTAAACATCATAAATGGGATTTCACCTCAGTTACTCTCTGAGTCATCACCTGAATGCATATCCATAGCCTCTCATAACATACTTATCTTTAGTTTGGAAATCATTCACAAATTAGTCGCTTAACTCACAAATGCTTAACGCCCATCACTTTATGCCTTATACAATATTCCTATAACTTTACTTTCCCATAAGGCTTTACATTCACAATAACTCTACTTTCACATAAACTGCACCTCATTTACCATTCATTTGCATTTACAGACTCACGACTTATATTCTTTCGTGCTCATCTCCATTCATAAATACGATCCTTCTCAATCTCATATCACATAATATCGCATTCATTTATTTCTTACAACATATATCATCCCATCTCACAATACATCACTTTCACACTCACTATACACTTCAACTATCACACTCGCAATTCATCTTGAATGGAAAGAAACGTGTACATATAATTGATGTGCTAGTGTATGTTATGACTTAAACTCTAATGCAAGATTACCAGTACAATGATGCTCTTATTCTAATGCAAGCAAGTCTCCAGAACAGTATGCATCCCATACTACATATGCTCCATCTCAAGCTGTTTCTCCATATATAGGGATTTCAACCCACGTTATAAATTCTATTTTGTACACAACCTGTTCCCGACAATACAACATGACTAATGAGGTTGCAAACGTGGTCAAGTCCCACCAATGCAGTATGCTCGTGGTGTCTATGTTTGCCACTACTACCTGGCGCACCGGACCTCACTAAAAAACCAGACGAATACAGGGTCTTCCGAGCGCAGGATAGCACGAAGCCTACCCTGTGTCACCCATAACTCATAGACCGTGATCTATGGCCTGTTCGCTCTCCCTGGCATAGAACGTGGCGGAATTCCCGGGGTCCATCCCCTAGTTCTGAAAGACCGTTCTTACCATGGTATTTCAGGAATTAACAGATGAGATACGCAACCCGTGCTCCCAACTCGTGAGAAGACACCGTACGTATCCCTTTGATGGGAAGTTACAACCCAATAATACCGCCTAATGTCAGCCTATAGGATAGGTCGGATCATAAGGAATCACCCTTAACACCCACTATTTCCCTTTGGCGAATAATGATAATAAGTAATGGTTAAGTAGTAATAGCCATAAATTACTACCCTAACGATGTCACTAACCCTGAACAATCCTAGGGATGACGACAGTATAAACACAACATGCTCGGTATTAAGTTTAGACTTCGCAAGATAACTCTACTAGGCTGCTCAACCTAGACTTACTAGAATTCCTCAGGATCCGGTTCATGGCCTGTCGATCCAAGACCCCAGCAATACGAACGCATTCGCATGCTACTACCCTGAACTTGGATTTCGTCACACTCCGGTACGCGATCAACCAACGGTTAAGATCTGATGGCACACACGAAGTGACTCGTCCACAATCCCTTTGGAGTAAGGTAAACACACGTCTTAATGGTCGATAGCCATAGGGCAATGATATCTCCCTAGAAGAGCACAACAAACTGTGTATTAGCTAAGAAGCTACATACGAGTAGCCAAAAACGCATACGAGCTAAACAAGCTACGTATGGGACCAACAGCTACATATGGGCCAATCGAGCCGCGTATGAGACAATAACATACATACGAGCCAAATAAGCCACGTATGAGACAAACAGCTACATATGGACCAGGTGAGCCGCGTATGAGATAACAACATACATACGAGCCAAATAAGCCACGTATGAGACCAACAGCTACATACGGGCTAGGCGAGCCGTGTATGAGACAACAACATACATACGAGCCAAATAAGCTACGTATGAGACCATCTACATACGGGCCAGTCGAGCCCATATGAGCAAAACCACACATAAAAATAACCATACAGTAATTAACCTAGAAGCAGCCAACGTGCTTAGTAGCAAACTTGATCTTCTAGAATTAGAAGCAACAAAAGAATCTACTAATAGACTACAATAGGCATTCTACCAATGAGAATCCCAAGAAGCGACATCAAACTTTTTTCAAGCTAACGATTATTAGTGACCTTCCCAACCCTTATTACCCATGAAGATGAGTAATATTCATGTGATATGGTCCAACTTTACTTAGGGTCTCATACAACTAGAATCCGTGGTTTCCCTCCCCAAATTGAACAAGAACTACATACACTAGATTCTTGGGTTCTTTCTTCAAGTTTGAGCTAGAATCACCTAGGACTAAAAGCATAGGCTCATGGGTTCTTTTTAATCTTTCGCTACAATCATAATACAATTCAAGTGTGGTTCCTTTGAATCTAGAACTAATATGCAACTCGAGTATTGCAACTACAACACGATAGTTCTTCACTAACGCTACCACCACAAACATGATAGTTCTCTACTACACTACCACTATAACACGATAGTTCTTTACTAACGCTACAACTACAACATGGTAGTTAACACCACAACTACAACAACATGATTCTTTTCTATTACTTAAGTACGAATCTAAAATGGCCTTAAGCATGGTATATAACTTAAATATCAACCTACAACACTTTTAAGCATGTACTCACAACAATCTTAACCATGAATACAACTTAAGCATGAGTGGTTACTACAACTTAAGCATGTATGTTACTACAACTTAAGCATGTATGTTGTTTCATGGGTTCAACAACTCAAGCATGATAGTTCTCTTTTTGACATAGAACACAAACTCAAGCATGATTCTACTACACTCAAGCATGATAAGTTAACTAGAATGTCACATAGGCATGAATGGGTTCTTACTACTACCTAAGCATGGTATATAGCATGAGCCTCAATCCTACAACAATCCAAGATTCGATATTATTCTCACCCCCATATACATAACTAATCCATTATCCATAAATTTATACCAATACACATCATCCCAATACGCCTCATCCATAATTCATACCAACCATTCAGGTTATTATAAAATATTTCTTAAAACACAAAATACGTAAATAAATTCATACTCACATATTTCGCGAAGATCCGAAGCGCCATCATGCCACCCCGCATCCAAAGTCGCTAATATATCCTATCATCAAATTTCAAAGCAATTAAAACTCAAATCATCCAAACCAATCTCAAGAGCTAATAACACTATTCCAAATATCACCCAAGCGTTCATTGAACGTCTGGGTTATACACGTGCGATGCACGTAATAGTCTAATGCCTATGGAATTTTTATCCCCAAATAATTACTAGAACCATTCCTAAATTTTCTAGTGACCCAACTATACTTTCCACTACTATACGAGAAATAATCCATACACATATAGTTCTCTTTTACAAACCCAAAACCCTAATTTATTAACAACTTACAAATTCTCTAACAATCTGCTAATTTCTCACATCTACCATTTCCAACATCTCCTAATATTCCTACCATAATACTCCTACTCAATAGAAATTAACCCAAATCAATTTTATACAATAAAATAATTTAGGATTTACCTTCCCGAAATCCCTTCGAAAATCCGAGGCCACCACGATGTAGAGAACCCTTCAATTAGCCTAACCCTCGATTTAATTTAAAATCCATGGAGAAAAGTAGGGGATTTGAGGTGGGGAAGAATCGCCGAATGGGTTTCCGTTTGGGTTCTTTTTGGGTCGGGAAAGAAACCGGACGGGTAGAAAGAAGGAAGGAGAAGGAAGAAGGAAAAGGTGGGGGGGTTCTTTCCTTTCGGCTGGGAAAGGAACGGGAGAAGAAGGAGAAGGAAGGAGAAGGAGGGGGGGTTTCTTTCTCTTTCGGTTTGGGCAGGGAACACGAGAAAGAAAAGAAGGAGAAAGTAAGGAGAAGGGGGGGGGGGTGTTGTAAAAAAGGAATAAGTAAATAAATAAAAAGATAGATAATTAATAATGTAAGGGAATATTTCGTATAAGCCCCCTAGTCTTAATATATTTAAAATAAGCCCCAAATCTCTACTTTAATATTACCAACCATACAAAATACATTAAAACTACCTCGTAATAATCCTTCAAAAGTATAAAATAAAGTAGACAATATATCTTATATTTCTCAATTAAAAACAATCGTTATTAGAAAATTACATAATCGCGTGCAATTCTCAATTGCGCACAGATTACAATGCAAAATAGTCATATGCTATTTTGCGGGGTATTACACAAGCGCTCACAAATGTCAAAGAGGAGACCTAAAACTCCACAAAAAACTTCAAGAAAATACCCCCAAAACAAGCTTACGGGTTGAAAAGAAGTGTAGGGATAATTTCGGGTCGGGTTCGGATCCACAACCCACACCTGCAAACGGAATTAAAAAAGAATATTGTGAAGGGGTACTAACGGGTCGGATTTTAAATCCATCGTCTTGCTAACCCGCTCCACCTCTTCTTCTTCCTCTTTCTCTTCATCTCCTTCGAATTTTGCCCGCCAAAAAGCTCTAACTCTTCTCCTTATTCTTCATAAATCGAGCTCCAACTCTCCCACCTTGCTCGAACCATCGCCCAGGTCGAAGCCATCGACGAATTTCATCCTCGACCAAGGATTTTTTCCCTGCCAAATCTCGACGAACAACGAACGAGCTGCTCCACCATTCGTCTTCAAGAGCGGAGCGCACCCAACTCCGAGGCAGCACTTGGTGAAACAGAGCTCGACGAAGATAACCAAGGCTCGTAGCTCGACGAGCCCAAAGCCCCATACCTCGCCGAAACTCTTCCATAGCTCTACCAAGAGCTCGCAGCTCGATGAAACCCCAGCTTGATAAGGGCAGAGCTCGGCTAGTTCGACAATAGAGGAGACTGCCAAATTTGAGCTTGACGGAGCCTCTAGCTCAACCAAATTCGAGATCGACCAGGTGGTGTCAGCACACCCAGTGCATGAGGTCGACGAGGGTGGCAGCTCGACGGAGAAGATCCATAGCTCGATCACCATGGCTCGACAAAACCAAAGCTCAAACAGCTGTAGCTCGACCGTAGTACGTTCCCCATAGCTCCACGGTGAAGCCTCGCCATGGCTCGACCAACGAAGAACAACCATAGCTCGACAAATGTGTTCGGCGAGCTGAGGGGAGGGTGACGATGAGCGGCAACCGTTGGATCAAGCGATGGGCTGTGATCAGCGCTCAGGATTGCCATACAGGATTTTTAGCCGTTGATTTTGCTTCTCCACCATCGGATTTCCCTTAGCGCGCGAGCTGGGCTCGATCTGCGTCTCAGATCGCTTCAAAAAGCGAGCCAGGCTTTGATTAAAGGTGAAAATCAATTAAAATTAATTTAAAAACATTTAAAACTCGAAAAAACATTTAAAAAATTCATAAATAATTATTTTAATTCGGAAAAATAATTTAAAAAATCTGAAAAAAATTATTAAAATTGAACTTATTAATTATAAAATTCAAAAAAATGATTTTAAAATTAGGAAAGATTCCGAAAAAATTCGGAAAAATTTGAAGAACTATGGAAACATTCCATAAAATTCCACAAAGTTGGAAAAAATCCGAAGAAATATGGGAAAAATCCAGAAAAATATTCACTGCGTTCAGAACCCACAAATAGTTCCAGGTATCTCCGAACACTCTGACTGCTAAGATTATATGCCAGATTCCAAAAATAAGATGTACTACTCCCCGAAGGCTAAGAAAATTGCCTTCCAGGAGTGGGGGGCTCATGATGATGGTAAGAATCATAGCAGATCAGAGCCGTAAGATTCTTGCACAGGTCTCAAAGTATCTACAGACAAATTAGCCATCACCGGCCTCTTTTATAGGTCTGGGCCCAAGACATGGGCTTCTTCCAAGCCCATAAAAAGTGACAGAATAGGCCCACTAGGAGAGACACCCAGTCCATACTGGCTAGGAGTCAAATTTCTTATCCCCTCACAAGGATATCTTATCTCTTGAGGGGGCGAGACATGAAGAGATAAGGTAGTTAAATCGATCCAACAAACACAAATCAATCTCTTGAATGTCTCTCAGGCCTATAAATACTCCTCCCCCTCTTCAGTTAGAAGGTAATCAACAATTTGCCTGTTTTCACTCTCTTACTCTCTCATTCTGGTTCTGACTTGAGCGTCGGAGGGTCTATCGCCGGGGCCACCCCCCGATGTTTCAGGCTTTTTGCAGGTCCATCGGCCGCATCAGCAACCATCGGATTCAGATCATGGTAGTCAATCAACGATCCATATTCATTCTCAGGAGATCTAACCGTCTTTAACGGACAGGGTCACAGGTTTGACTTTTAGTAGTTTTCTTCAATTATTAACTCACTATCTGTTTGCTCCCACACCGAAAAAGCAGCAATAATAATAATAATAATAATAATAATAATAATAATAATAATAATAATAATCTCTAATATTATAATGGGAGAAGGCCTTAGTGTCATTTGTCATTTTGTCATTCTACCAACATGTGCAACGCACGTATATAACTAATATAAAGGAGGTTTCCGGTTCAAATTCTCCCTACGTTAGAGTTTTTATTTTTATTTTTTGAAATTATTAAAACGTGCATCGCACGTGTAAATTACTAGTAATAATAGATCTATCAAATACCAAATCGACAAAAATAAAATCTGGGGATTAGATTGAACTAACTGGTGTTTAAGTAGGAAGAGGGATGATATGTTCTTCTAACAAAGTATTGTTTGTTGATCCATGGCCTACATAGAATCAATTAATTTAGAAGATGAATGACAATAGATGACTTAATTGAATATGATTTAAACTTTAAAAAATCACCACCTTTGGGGTGATGGGGAAGTGGATGTGGGGGACGCAGCACAAAGTAGGGCTGTGAATTGATTAAAACAAGTAGAGGAGGGTAAGAAAGGGTTTACAGAATCTACAATTTGGTGATTTACCAACTATTATTGCATCTAACCCCACCGTAAAAAATCGCCCACAATTTTTTCTTCTCAATTTCTAGCTTATCCCGCTTTTGTTCCTCTTCTAATCGTGCCTTCAGTTTTTATATTTTTGTTTTTTAGCCTTTTTGATATACAAGAAATAAAGAGAGATGAGTGAGAGAGAAACGTGGATTATAAATGGATCCCCACGGACCCCCTCGGAAATGTCGGACATATCAAAGGACTTGATCATGCATACGGTGCCAAACCGAATTCCAAGCCAGTACACTAGAGGTGCCAAAAATTCATGCCCGAAAGGCAACAGGCGGTGAAGGAGGAGGTCGAAAAGCTCCTCTCTGCCCCCTTTATCCAGCAGGTTAACTACCCAGAGTGGTTGGCCAATATTGTGATGGTGAAGAAAGTTAGCGGGAAGTAGAGGATGTATCGACTTCACAGATCTCAACAAAGCGTGCCCAAAAGATCCCTTCCTTCGTTCGAGTATCGACGCCCTGATCGATGCAACATCCGGACACGAGCTCCTCAGCTTCATGGATGCATTCTTCAAATACAACCAAATTCGGATGTTCCCCCGATGACCTCTTTCGTAACAGACAGGGGACTCTATTGCTACCGAATCATGCCCTTCGATGTCATGCCCCGCTTCCAAAAAAGAATACGGAATACGGATACGAGACAAAAGCCCAGCGAATGATTTTCATCATCCATAAGCTGTTCAAGAATCTTTACAACATTCACAAAATAATCAGAGTCGGAAGCAAAAGTATCAACCAACAAGCACATATGAACCAAAATACCAACAAGAATACTTAAAACCAATTATATAAATCTCAAATAGTCATGATCTGAATAAAACAAATATCCTGGGTCATATTGCCCAAATACAAGAATAAATCTAAGTAATCAAATACAATATTATTCCAGTAAGCTACAAGAAATAATAATAATAAAATGCAGCACTAATACTTCATGTCACCAATATCGTCTGAAACCTATTCTCCAAAATCTATAATTCAACAATTATAGGGAAGCGGGAAAGAGAAAACAAGTACCCGTCAATTGTAAGTTACGGACCACTTATAATGTAGGATACAAGTACATGGGGAAACTAACTAGCAACATGATTATAAGCATGATGTCAAAATAAACAACTAGTATGGCAAAGTGAGCAAGTATCACATAGCATATATCAAGAGTCAAGTATCATGTAATCATGTATCAATTATCAAGTTTCAAGTTTCAAGTATCATCTAGTCAAGTATCAAGCAAGCATGTATCATGTTCAAGTATCGTGTTCGAGTATCATGTATCAAGTCTTGTAGTGATTACTATCTAGGTAGCACACTCTGTAACGCCCCGAATTCTAAATTCACTGAATTCGAGATGTTCTACAGGATCTTTTCACTTCCTTTAGTACAATTTTACAAGGAAATTTAAACTTTTCTCTTTACATCAGAATTTACATCAATATTACACTTTACATTGCACAGCGGAAGTAAAATTTTACAACAATGAGAACAAATATACAACAACGTTGAGTAATCTTTAAGCATTTGTTCCTCTTTAATCTTTATCAAGCCATTTACCTACATATAAGACTGTGGGTACGTCAGTTTATTCAACCGACGATCATTATACACGGCCATCCTCTCTATGCCGGAAATAGTATAACTTATTTTCCATATTTAGCAAACACAAACTTGTCACATATCAAACTAAAGGGACTACCCTATTTATGTCGTGTTGTGAATGTGCACTTAGTCCTGAATACAGTTAATTATGTTTGATGACACTAATGCGCACTTATTCGGATTTTATGCATCCCATACTACATAGGTCCGAGGGCAAGCCCTTAATCGTTCTTCATCTTTGTAGGGTTCAATCCCTCGTTATGACTTAATCTACAACTGTAATTACGGTAGGTATCTTAGATATTCTATGATCTATGAGCCCATGTCCAGGCAGCCTGGAGGGAAATCCCACGCACTGACAAGACGCATCGAGCAGGCAACCTATGGACAATTCAGCCTCCGCCATGGAACAATGGCACTACCCATAGCCACTCAAACATCCCACAAGCGTCGCCACCGGGACGATAATTCTGGAGTAGTGCCCACGCCATGTCTTGACGCATCAAGCAGGCAGCCTGTGGATCACTCTCACACCGCTAATCCGATGGCCCCCATACTCGTGTTTTTCTCCTACTTTCATCACGTCTCCACTATGTACTAATCCTTAGTTCTTATCAAAATCATGAACAAAAATCAAAGCTCTAGAGTTAGCCTCTCCACTAAACCGGACTTATTCATTCATTCAAACGTGACCAACCTTGGTCTTTCCTTTCAAATTTTCCTTTCATCTATTTCCAAATGCCGGGGGAGACTTAGCTACTCTTTTGTTTCAATTTCAAATTCACAATGTCTAAAATTGAGTGTTTCAAACTCATAAGTTCATATGTTGAGTCATCATACTAAAAAATGTTTATCTTTTCCAACCATGATCTCCAAATCGTTCAATATTCCATAATTATACATTAATTTCAACTATTCATCATGTAACTCATGAATTATTATTTTCACATTAAAAACCCACATCACTAGTATTCAATCAAGATGGATATTCACGCATCATAATTTGTCGCACTATTCTCCAACGAGAATAATTCACATTTCATAGTTGTCACATTATTCTCAAATGAGAAATACTTTTCATCACTAACGAATATTCACAATTCATAATTTTTCATACTATTCTCAATTGGGAATAAATCACATCCATCACATATTATCATTTCAATCTTTACTATATTAATCTTCTAATCCTTCATTTCAAGTTCTTTTTGCAAGGTATAATTTTCCCAAAAATACACTTATAAAACCATAGTTCTAATTACACATTTTATTCTCAAATCACATTTTATTTCATGCGAATAATCCCCAAATTATTTTTATTAAGTCCCTTATATTTTTAGAGGAATAACCCTATTTTTTTCATAATTTTTTGGCCACCGAAACATTCAAAAAATAAATTTTTTTCAATCTTGCCGATGGAAAGATTCGAACCCAGCACCCCAGGAAAAACGCCCAAGGCACAGACCACTAGGCCGGGTGTTACAAGCGTTATAAAGAGGACTGAGAGCATTATATGCTCTCGGCCACTGCTCTCTTTTATTTTAAAAATTCATGGAATAAAAGTGTGTTGCCCAGAGGATTCGAACCAACAACCCCAGACCACTGAAGCGATTTAGGCTATCCCGACCACTTGAGCTACGCACTCAGGTTGTCAACAACGCAACTCAAAATTTATTTAAACCAATTCTCTCTGTTATTAAAACGTTTCGATGTTCAACTAGTCCCCATTTCATTTTGTTTTCATAAAAATTACTGTACAACTCCAGATTAATTCTTCCTCACATAATTTACATACCAGTGTGAGCAAAATAATTTTTGTAACAATTAAAACATATTTTCATACAACTAATCCAAATTCTACATTATAATTACCACATTTCTTCTTTTCGACATTTCTTCACAATTAACATCTCAATCTCTTTACTAGAAATTCTTCATATTAATTTCTGTTTTTAATCATTTACCAACCATACGAATCCATATTTTGATTTGTTTATTTCAATGCAACACAAAGGCTCATTAAAACACATGAAGTAGCATGGTTTATCTACTAACTTTTGTGTATATAATTTGTGACATAGATAATAAAATTTTCTTCAATAATTTATGGCTACAACCAATTCACACGTAATTTTGCTTTTACTAATAGAACCACATACAATTTCACATTCATATATCAATCAATCGATAAGTCATTTTCAATTAAATGTACACTCTAAATGATCATTTTATGCAACATTCTTCTAATTAAATCTAGCATGCATTCCTATTTAGAAATAGGGAAAATTTACCCACCTTATTGAAGAAAAGAACAATTAGCAACCTCCTAGACGAATGTCCTTGCAACGAAATGCTCCTCCTCCTTGAAGCGCGCACTCGAGCCTCCAAAAGCACCAAAACCGAAAGCTTCTTCTCTTGGAATGCCGGCCTCTTCTCCCCTTGTAGTTGCAAGCACAACTCCCACACACAACTCAATCTTTTAACTCACTAAAATAGCTACTAGATAGAGTATTGAACTATAGGTTTGGAAGAATTTTTTAGCACAAGAATAACTAGCCAGGAGGGGGGTATTTATACTAAGAATCAAGGAGAATTGATGGCTAGGATTGAAGTAGGAGTTAGGAACAAGTGGCTTAGATTTAAGGAGAAGTTACAAAAACCACCCATAATCAAGTAACCACCACACCATGATCCCACTCAAAAATTTGGGTTTCCCTCCAAAGAAGCATTCCCGGCCTCCATTCAAAGTGCATAATGCACGTGTACGTGTAGTGCACGTGCATGCAACTAGGTCCAAAAATTGTACATTAAATTTTTTTATAAAAATAAACTTTAAATTGTATCCTACATGACAAGTTGTATTTAAAAAAAATTAACTCATGGGCCTTAGTTTATAAGCCAAAATAACAATTTTAAGATAAAATAAATGAATTAAATTTGGGCTTTTAAGAAAAAGGGCTTTTTGTCTACTTGAAAGAAGGCTTTTGTATAAAATAATTAAAAGTACATATTAAAATATCTTTTCTCATCTTGATGAAAATATTTACCAAAAATATTGCACGTGCACACTACGTGCAAAATAAATATACTTGTTCATTAAATGAAAAATCAGGGCATTACACTTCATGCATCCCACACCGCATGGTTCCTACAACAAACAGTTTCGCTTTACGTTTCATAGTGGACCATAGAGGGCAGTGTACTAAGGGACAAGTCAAGTAATGAGCTCTAAGCTCCAAGTATCATGCATCATGTATTCATGTGTCAAGTTGTGCAAGTGACAAGTATCGTGTCTTGCGTGCAAGTGTCAAGTAATCACGTGTCAAGTATCATGTCTCAAGTAATCATGTAGGATCAGTAGATCCCCTTACGAGTACACGTTTCTGAATTATCCACTATTAGATCTGTCCCTTAAACCCCGGCTTGGTTATTTATTATTAATGTTAAACAAGCATGTATATATGCAAAATATATCAAGAATAACATGGAATGATCATGTGACAAATGCAAGTTGCAAGATAAACATGTACGAGTGCAAGATATCTCGTAAAAGAATAAAATAGACAAATATCAAGTTCAGAACAGCAAGACCGTACCGTAGTAAAACATTGATTCCCAGTGTTACAAGCATGCAAATCTAAATCCGTCGAAATTTCTAGAAAATAGACTTCCAACCGAATCCAGAGAGTATAAATAAATTATATAGTATTTCACAACAACATAACTCAAAACTGATTTGAATACAGAAAATAGGTTTAGCCAGAAATCAGGAAAACGAATTCAAGAGCAGAAAAACAGCATGAAAACTCATTAAATAAATCCACTAAAAATCTGGGGTATTCCCCTATATGTCTAGTATCAGAATATAAAGTTTCATAATTTTTCAGCAAAATTAGATCAGTCATAAAAAATAAGAAAACATAATAACGAGAGTTTGGCAAATCTGGAATTCCCTACACTGCTGTTCGAAAACTATAATATCTCGCAACCAGTGAAACGAAATCCAAATCCGCCAAAGGAAGATAAAAATAGATAGAATAAGCTAACTTTTATATTTTACAAGTATTTTCCAAACAGTAAAAGGAAATAGGGTGAAAATACGATTATTTACAGAAGAGCGAGTAAAATACAGCAAGTATAGTTTTCATAAACGAGCATGAAACGACACATAAAACTCATCAATAAAATTCACCAAAATTCTGGGTAAACCCTAAGTAGATATAGGAAAACTGACCAAAGTTTCATATCAAAATAATATGTGTAGCACAAGTATCAAAATAATTTAATCATCAAAATTATCAAGAAACAAAATCTGGAAACGGCTTACACCTCTGTAGTAAAACAGTCACAACTCACACATACGAAAACAAAATCGAGCAAGGTCAAAGGGGTTGGAAAGCAGACGAATTTCTCTAAAACTCATGTTTTATACTGAAATTAAGATACTAACTTCAAGACAGTCCAAAAACAAAACAGATCAGCGATAAAATACAGATTTTTTTCTTTAACAACAACTTAACATATATTATACAAAACTTGTTCAAAACACAACCAAACATAAAAACGAGTCTACCAAGTGTCCAAACATCATAAATTAGGATATCTAGCATGTCCACACTAAGTATATCACATGGGTCTCAACATAATCACGAATTCTTACAAAAGTCCCACATACATAATCAAATCAAGAACGGGTAAAACCTAAGTTATTTCATATCAAATTTTATGTCGTCAGTCATCTATGGTCAAATAGTACTATAGAGACAAAACCCATCAAGAATAACACAAACAAGAGTCGTCTCTAGACCCAATTACACTGTAGGTGGTATTTTTTACTTGTATCATACAAAGGAATTTCAGTATAAATTACTTGCCTTAACCGAAGATGAAGAACGATGAAAATCAAGAATAACGGGAACAGATTCCCGACAACGAGCAAAACCCACGAACGGAAATCCGCGAACGAATGAATCCTAGCAAACTTGAGAGAAAATCTCCACACGAACAATTCCACCAAAAGAGAGATGATCCAAAGAGAGGGATGGCGGCTATGGTGGCTTGCGGCCTGGGGTTGATCGGCGCCGGGGGGAAAGAGATGGGGAGAGAGAACGAGAGAGTGCGAGTTGTATGGTGGTTGGGTGGTGGTGAAGTGGGGTCGGGATTTGAGTAGTCGACGGAGGGGGGGTGTCGGCTTGGGCACAAGGGGGTGTGGGGTGTGTTGGCGTCGTGTTGCGGCGCAGCCAAGGAGAGGAGGGCCGGGGCATTAGGAGATGTGGAGAATTAGGGTTAGGGTTTTAGGGTGAGGGTTTATATAGGGGAATTGATTAGGGTTTAGTAGTAGTGGGTATGGTTAATGGGTTTAAAAATGGATCCAATAGGAGTAGTAATAGGATTTAGACTAATAAGTTTTAATTAGGATCAAGTGTATAGGATTTCAAATAGGAGTTAGGGTTTAATTGGCTTGGTGAACAAATTGGGATAAAAAAAAAGGGATTGAAAAAGGGAATGAACTACCAACACACAACAAGCACCAAAAGACAACAATAAAGAGAACAAAACACAATTGGAGAGCGAAACTATGACAATAATCACGAACCAATCAAGAAACAGAAATAAAGTAACAGAAGATCAAGATTGAGCCACAAAATGAATATATATATTGATAACAACCCAATGTACGGTTCAGAATAAATACAAAAGAGAGTACAAAATCAAGAAAAGGAAAATACATCAAAAAAATATGAAAAACAAGAAATAGGGGGTACATTCGACCTAAAAAATTCTGGGGCCACCTACCAGAGGCTGGTGAATCGGGTCCTCAAGAACTAGATCTGTCAAAATATGGAGGTGGATGACATGCTCGTCAAAAGCCTCAAGGGAGATGATCATGTTAAAGTCCTCGAGGAAGCTTTCAGAGTCTTAAGGGAGCATAACATGAAGCTCAACCCTTCTAATTGCGCCTTGGGCGTTACCTCGGGTAAATTTCTCAGCTTTATGGTCAGCCAACGAGGAATAGAGTACAACCCTGAAAAGATTCAGGCCATCCTAGACGTAGGCCCCTCCTAAAAATGTTAAAGAGGTTCAGAGGATCACTGATCGGCTCGCGGCTGTCGGGTGGTTCCTCTCAAAGTCCGGAGAGAAATCACTTACGTCTTTAATGCCCTCCGGGGGACAAAGAATTTTGAACATGGAGAGCCTCAGCAGCAGGCCTTTGACTAGTTAAAAGAATACCTCGCCAACCCACCTCTGCTTAACAAGCCCGAACCAAGTTAAGTACTCTACCTCTACCTCGCGACATCTGAGCACGTGCTCAGTGCAGTGATAATTTGTGAAGACGACAGGGTGCAGAAGCCCATCTATTATGTAAGGAAAGTGCTTCGACACACCGAGCTATGCTATGCCAAAATGGAGAAGGTTACTTACGCCTTGGTCACGGCTACGCGAAAGCTTCACCCATATTTTCATGCTCACTCCATCCAGGTGCTCACGGACCAGCCCATTAAGTAGGTCCTTAACAAGCCAGAGAGCTCTGGTCATTTGATCAAGTGGTCCATCTATCTTAGCCAGCACGATATTAGTTATAAACCGAGGACTGCTATCAAGGGTCAGGCGCTCAATGAATTCATCACTGAATGCACCATCCTCAAAACATCCGAAGTCCAGGAAAACGAACCCATGTGGGAGCTCTATGTGGATGGCTTATCTTGCGAAGAAGGGAGTGGGGCAAGGAGTTATACTAAGTGGTCCGGATAGCTTCGCCTTCTAATACTCATTGCGCCTTAACTTCTGGGCTTCCAACAATGAGGCAGAGTACGAAGCACTCATTGCCGGACTTGTACTCGCCTGGAAAGCAGGAGCCAAATGGGTTAAGGCCTTTGTTGACTCCCAACTTGTTGTCAACTAACTTCGTGGGGAATACAGGGCCTAAGACGCCCGTACGATTCAAAATCTAGTGCGCATCATGCTCCTCTTGGTAGATTTTGAGGAAGCCTCGACCGTCCAAATCCCCTGAGTACAGAACAGCCAAGCAGACGCTCTATCCAAGTTGGTGTCCTCTTCCTTCGAAGGTCTGGACCGCACGGTATTAGTAAAGGTCCTAGTCCGACCAAACATTGAGAATCCTGAGGTCCTCTACCATGATTCACCATCAACAGTGACATGGATGGACCCCATCATGAAATTCCTGAACAATGGCGAGTTGTCGCAGGATCATTCTAAAGCATGCAAGATCAGGGCAAGGGATGAAAGGTTTGTACTAATCGAGGGGGTGCTCTTCAAGCGATCATATACCAAGGCCGATGGATGACCATACCTCCGATGCCTAACTCCCGGGGAGTCCAAATACACGCTTGAAGAGATGCATGGAGGAGTCGAAAGCTGCCACTTGGGCAGAAGGTCGCTCGCAAGAAAGGTCCTCAATCATAGGTATTATTGACCTAACTTACTACAGGATGTTCTCAGGACCTCGTCAGAAAATGTGGCCCATGTCAGAGGTTCTCTTTAGTTAAGCACGCCTCCTAGGCAGAGCTCAAATTGCTGATGAGTGTGGCCCCCTTTGCTATGTCGGGTAGATCTGGTCGGCCTTTTTTCCCAATGCAACGGGTCAGCGGCGATTTGTAATTATCGCTATCGACTACTTCACGAAGTTGGTGGAAGAAGAGCCTTTAGCCACTATCACCGAGTATCAGGCCCAACAATTCTTCTGGAAACACATTGTCTACCGGTTCTGGATCCCTGAAATCCTAATTATTGACAATGACACTCAGTTCGCGAGGAAAGTATTCTGCAAGTTTTGCGAAGATTTGGGGATCCAACAGAGGTTCTCTTCCATTTCACTCCCAATTCAATGGGCAGGCAGAGAATGCCAATCATCAAATCCCTGAAGGCCTCAAGAAGCGTCAGGACAAATTCCCTAAAGGACTATGGGTTGATGAGCTACATAGCATGCTTTGGTCATACCGAATGACCAAGAGAATCGCAACAGACGAGTCACCCTTCAGCCTCACATTCAGAACAAAAGTTGTCATCCTAGAGGTCAGTTTACTGTCACCTCAGATTTTGAGCTTCGATGAGAACATGAACTCAGCTGGCCTCAGGGCCAATCTGGACCTACTTGATGAAGTTCGGAAAAGGTCAATCATCCGGAGGAATGTTTACCAACAACAAGTACAATAGTTTTACAATAAGAGGGTCTGACCAGTTGATATCAATGTAGGCGACCTAGTATTCAAAAGGCTAGAAATTTCCGAACTGAGCAAAAAGGGGAAACCAGCTCCCAACTGGGAATGCCCATATAGGGTCTCCCAAGTAGTCCGCTAAGGGATCTAACGAATTGAAGACCTAGGAGGCAGGGTAGTTAAGAGAACCTGGAATATAGAACATATCATGAAGTTTCACGAATACACCCAGTGGTCTATTCTTGCCCTTAGCGGTCTATTTTTGTAATAAGGCTCTGAAAGTAGGAGAATGTAATAACGCTACCCAGATGGTAGCTAATGAATAAAAATTCATTTCAAAAACAACTTTGCATATTCTGGCCAATACATCGGTCTCTGGATAACGCCCTTCGGAGTGGTATTCCGGCTCCGAGCCATACACGGATTTCTCCGCAACATTGCCTTCTCACGTGCCTAGACCTCGGCATGGCGCTCCAACTCTGAGCCTCGTGCAGACCTCTCCTCTATGAGTGCCCCTCTTTGGGCTATGCCCCTCGACTTGGTACCCCTGCTCCGAGCCACTCATGGATTTTTCTGCTACACGTGCTCCTCTTCGAGCTATGCCCCTTGGTGTGGTACCCCGACTTTGAGCCTCTCGTGAATTTCTCTGCTACAAGTGATCCTCTTTGAGATACATCTCTTGGTATGGTACCCCAACTCCGAGCCCCTCACAGATTTCTCCACAAGGCCCCTCCTGGCGCCTATCCCATCAGCGTGGCATTTTGACTCCGAGCCTACCGCGAGTTTCTCAAGTTGGAAGGCTCCAACTCTTCACAAGCCAAATGCAAAAAACCATCGCCAGCGCCTCGTCCCTCGATGATACACTCCGAGCAACTCAAATAGAATGACAATGAAGATGCGAAGCAGAAATTCTTTTATTAAGCGAGATAATTACAAGAAGAAAGATGGCTAGTCCGTAGTTAGAATATCAAACACAAAACAAACAAGCTACAACTAAACACTCCTGCAAGTGATCTCTTGTGTCTCAAAGCACCGAACTCCTCGGACCGCGGATGTTGCAGAAGAGGCATCAGAGGTGAGCATCGGCGACAAGATGAAGGCCGGCAGATCCTAGAAGAAAGCTGGGAGAACTTCACGAGCTGAAGATGCACCAACATCGCAAAGTAGTCCAATGATCTCTACAAAGAAGCTACCCTTTCGGTATCGGCCTTCGGAACCCCAAAAAAGGTCAGATCTTGGAACCGGGATGGAATTGATGATGTTAGTCTCGGATACCCCGATCCTCTCTGGGTCCCTTCAGATCAATGTTGTCAACACGGGAAGCACCAGCTAAACCAAATGCATGCGCTTAAGTCCCGATGAAGGGGCATAGTCAAGGAAGACCAGACCTTTCCGAGCTCGTGGTAAACTTCAGATATTGGAACCTGGGACAAGTCACCTGGACGACGTCAATTCCTTCTGAGTCAAATGCATGGAAATTGGGGTAAGCATGCCCCGACCATGCTCCGAGGGACCTACCATCGTCTGTACCTGACCCTCGGATTGCCATTCGAGGTGCTCAACACAATACCCCCTGGGAGCTTAGTCATTCGAAAGAGAAAAGCGATAGGATTTGTGAACTAACTACTTGAGAAGGGGGAATTTATAGGCTTTCTTGTTAGATACTTCTCGATCGTTGTGAAGTCCTTCATTCATTACAGTCAATGCTCCAATTTTCAAGGCAAAAGGTGCCTTGATTGTCTCAAAGAGCGACATAAGCCAACACACATAGTCACATGAGCTTAGAGAACCTAAGGCCACTACCACCGAGGGAGAAGCCTCGGCTACTCACCCCTCTGTACAAAAGCCCGAACCCGAACATGTCAAAGGTCAAAAGAAAATAAGGATTCAATCAAAGCACTTTTATTCACTTCAAAAAATAGAATTACAAAGGCGGCAGCCAGTCCGCAAGGAGTCCTACACAAATAAACTAGCATGAAGTCCAGTGCTTGGAAGAGGACCCTTCTCAAAGATAGGAGCGGAAGCAAACTTCCTCGATTTTCGTGATGATATCTACCATATCGTGGTTCACTAGATCCCCCCCCCCCCGGGTAGGTGGGGTCGATCCCTCCTCCCTTCCTTTGAAGGAAAAGCCCAAGAGGGGTTCAGGTACTTGGCCCCGATGTCCTCAAGGGTGCAAGTACAACCCACGTTTTGGTGCTAGATGATGTGATTTAGGGCATCATTAAACTCCTTCGTCATCTCTTTCGCCTTTTCTTGCCATGCCAGCTTCTGGTTGACCAACCCTTCCATCTCCTTCAAAAGTGCTTCCCGAGCTGTTATCTTCTGAGCATGTTCATCTCTCAACACCTTTATCGTCTTCCTGAGGTCAGAGAGACCCGACCTAGGAGCTCCTTCTCTACCGCTTCAGCCCGCTGGGTTCGTCGAAGGAGTAGTTCACACCGTCCTCAATTCAGCCCTGTGGATGGCCATCTGCAAAAATAAAATAAAATAAAAAATAAAATAAAATAAAATAAAAAAAAGACCAACAGTAACTAAATGAAATAAAAAAAGGCGGTGGGGGTGAGGGGGAACAACAAGTGAAGATCTTTACCAGGACGGAACCTTGGGCCCAACATCCGTAAATCTCCCCCTCCGACTCCTTCTTCAGAACTCTCTAATCCAGGGGAGTAGCGAGGCGGTCGACCACCTACAAAGCGTCAGGGCGATTCGTCGACAGGTTCACCTTAGTTACGGACCAGGAAGGTACCAAACCCTTCGCCGGTGATGGTGGCTTCGGAGACACCGTGGCGCTCCTTGGTGAGGGGGCCAGGGGTTTTTGGACCTACTTTTTCACGACCGCTTCGGTTGCCTTAACTTCCAGGGTCTTGACCCCTTTAGATTTCGTCCTCCTTGAGGGCCCCTCCGGCTCAGAAGAAGGTGGATGCTTCCGCCCTTGTGCCTGTGCAACTGCCTTTTCCTTCGTATTTGCCTCCGCCTCTGCCTTCATTTTCGCTTTTGCTTTCGCCTTCGCCTTTGCCTTCTCCTCCGCCTGCGTCTTCGCCTCTGCCCCGGCCTCCGCCTCCACCTTTGCCTATGCCTTCGCCTTCATGGTCACACGTTGAGCTCTCAACACCTCATCCTTGACCATGATTGCTTAACGAAAGGAGTAATGAAGGAGATGAACACAAAGAGCAATGAGGGTGAGTGAAATGAGTAAACAGAAATGAAGATATTGGGAAGTATATATATGAGGGAAAGAAGACATTGATACATGTGCCATAGCACATCATGTCACACGTGGGGCACGAGCGGGACCCAATAAAAAGTACGCTCCTCGACTCTTGCTTAGCTTCTCGGCATGGTATCTCAACTATGAGCCATACATGGATTTCTCCATGAAAACATTGCCTCGGGTCCCTCCCCTCGGTATGGTAATCCAACCCTTATGCGGATTCCTCCCCAAGTCTTCCGCATCACACTTGCCACCTCGGCATGGTACCCCGACTTCAAGCCAAACGCGGATTTCTCCGCAACATGGTTCACAAACATGCGTCACTTAGAGACCAAGCCATGCTCAAACACTTTCATTATCCCAAACAACAAAGTAGATTTGCAAAATTACAAGTTCGGCTCATTATAACTCTAAGGAATCAAGGGGCTGACCCCCGGGTTCCCCCAAACTCCACCCTCGTGCACACTATGTGGCCCCCAAGGGACGGATGCCTAAACCGGGTGAATCAGGACCACCTTTGACACTGGTGATGCTGGAATACCCAGTCAAGCCACTTTGTTCATCCTCGGGAACTCTCACTATTGTACGGATCCCAAGATAAGGGTCCCGCCTCGAGAATGGACTCCAAAAAATAGACATCAGATCTGCCTCAATGAGTTTCGTCCTCAACCTATGTATCTCCAAATCCTTTTCCATGAGCATTCGCTTACATAAAAGATCGAGGGAATGCCCCTCGACGGAGAAAGAAACAGTACCCCCCCAACTTGGGTGAGAACCAAGCTAATGTTGGGGATAGCTACCTTCAAGTGAGGAAGCTCCTGTGCCACTTCTTGCGACCGATAAATATGACAACCGAACGCCCCTTCCATGTCAACCGCTTCCTTCGGCTTGGCACAACTGACTTCAGATGGTTTAAATTTCTTCTTGATGCCCACACTCCGGAGGCTCATACCTCATGACCTAATCAACAAAATAACCAGTTCAAAGTTCGGACAAATGCAAAAGGATCAGAAGAGTCAAAATAGGATGACTTCTCATTAAATGCAAAACTTACAAGGGACACTGGCTAGTCCACTATCAGCATCACTACCCAATTGGGAACTGACACTGGCTAAGGTGAAGAGTTCACCTCCCGGGAAGATGAGCGAGGCACTTCAGTCCCGACCGCCTCACACTCGGCATCAAGCTCTTCGCCATCCGAAGGAACCTTTGCACGGGTCTTGGATATCTCTGCGGGGGTCAGAAGAGCGCTTCCAAGATCCAACTTGAAATGAAGGTTACTGAGATTAAGGTCAGGGTACCTCTCCTTGACATGCTCAAGGGATCGAGCATAGCCATGATCCTGACCTCTGATGAGCTGGTCCATCGTGCCTTTGAGCTCTGCCTTCAAGTGTGTCTGCTCCCTCCTCCAGGGCCTCCTTCTCGGCCATCAGAATCCCTTGTCGAAAGCCCCATCCGCATAATCCTCCTCCAACTCCTTACCCTCTTCACAGGCACCTCCACGCGACATTTTTCCTCTTGCCACTTTCTGTCTAGCCATTGCACCCTCTGGTTCACGTACTTGAATTCATGCTCGTACTGCCTCTTTACCACCACCCCATGGAGCATGGCATGTAGAAGGGAGAGAATAAGAAAAATCCTAGTGCAAAAAAAAGGAAAGAGGTACTTCAGTTCAAGAGTATCGCGGGCAAGAGCCTCCCTATCACTCGGAGGTGCTATATTGTCCACCACCTCGATGGCCACACGACATTATGGAATTGACCACCTTCACAGCCCAATCGGGCCTAAAAGTCTCATCAAGCTTCTCAGGGATGACAACCTACAACAAGCGGTGGAATGGGGGAGAGGAGACTCGGCCAACTCGGTGGCTCTGAGAGACTGTTCGCTCGGGGGAACACTCAAAGATTTCTCTCGGTCGCGTATGACTAGGGTTTTTGAATGCTTCGACCTCCCCGTCCTCCATATTGGCGGTATTTCCTAGGCCGAAGCCACCTCTTTTCCCTTCCCCTTGGGGTTCTCTACTACCCTCTTCTCCTGCTCGGCCTACATGATGGCAGCAAAGAGATCGCCCACCAAATCTGTAAGGGAATAAAAGCGTTATGACTTAACCTAAGAATCACCAAAAGAAACCGAGCCCAAGAACATACCCAGAACACAAGGGCTCAGGCCGCATGACTCTAGCTTCACCTCCGTCATCTTCGCACAGTCTATGTTGTTGTAGTTGTTGAACAACCTCTTAAATTTGACCTCTTCATCCGAGGTGAATCCATGTGCTTCTGATCTTCCTATCTGGGAACCTATACGACCACGTAGTAGGAATATCCCAAGGCTCGGGATTGTAGATAATGAAGTACTTCGACTTCCAACCCTTTATAGAGTCCGGATGGTTGTGCACCACCTGATACTTGTTATGGGGAGAGAGGTACCACCGATGCTGATTTTTGGGAAGGGCACTTAGCCCTAAGCATGTCCAGAAGTATTTGAGCTTTAGGGGAATGTTCTTCGACGCACATGACATAATGAAGCTCGTCAGCTGCTACCATGAATTGGGTACTGCATGGGGCCCATCCCCACCTAATTTAGAACCCCCTTAATGAATGGGTGTATAGGGAGGCATAAACCTAAAACAAATGAGTCAAGTGGGAACTTGCAGAACCATTACGAAAGGTTATCAGCCAGCTGAACTCTAGCACTCAGAAGCAACAGTACATACTTTCGGGGGATATGGTATGCTTCCCAGATGTGCTCATGGTTAGCCCTTACAAGAGTGGTCTGGATATGGTCCGCCCGTATCTTTGGCTTATTTAGAGTCGACGGTTGCACACTGAAGCAAACCACATCACGCAAATCCTCCGGGTACATCCAGACGGACCTCCCGACCATCGGACGGAACACGCCCCCCTTATGTTCATAATCCATCGACTCATATTCTTGATCGGGGGAAAGTGTCCTTCTCTTCTTCCTTGCTGGAAGAGGAACATGAGGAGGGGCGTCAACTACTATGCTATTAAGGGACGAGGAAATTGCATCCCAGACTTTGAGACTCCCTTCCGCCTCCTCCCTCATTTCCCCAAAGCTCTCCTCTTCTACCTCTTCCTTCACCTCAATGTGCACCTCCCAATCCTCACCTTAAGGCTCCCCCCTCTCCTCATCACCTTCAGGATCCCTCCTCACATCATCTATCCCAACCAAAGCCTCGAGGTGACCATGCCTTCTCTAAATCCAAGCATACCTCAATATCCACATCCTCATCTGAAGAAGGCACGTGAACATGCCCTGTTCTCTCAGGCTTGCCCCTCGCCGAGGACGCGCAAGTGGAATTTGAAGATGGTTCGCTTCCGCTTGAAAACGAAGCGGAACCACTCGACTGGTCACTAGCCATGGTAAATATTATCTATCTATCCACCCAAAGAAGGGAAGAGTCTTGTTCGAAGAGAGAGGAGCTCCGACTGAAGAACAAGAAAGTAATCATATAAAATGAGACGAGGAGGGAAATTTATAAATGGGGACGCAACTTCTCGAATGCCAAAGTCACTTGTCTTCTCCTCGATAACTATAATAACATACAAGGGCTATTCGAGGGTCGCAAGAAGTTACGTGAGCGCCAGGGCTGACATCACTTGCTCATCCCATTTCTTACAGATTTTTCCTGTTCAAGTGCTCCTCGTGCTACATCCCTCGGCATGGTACCTCGACACAGAGCCTCTCGCAAATTTCTCTGCTACAAGCACTCCTGTTCGGGCAACACACCTCGGCGTGGTACCCCAACTCCGAGCCTCTCAAGGATTTCTCTGCTACAAGTGATCATCGCGCTACATCCCTCAGCGTGGTACCCTAATTCCAAGCCTTTTGCGGATTTCTCCACTACAAGTGCTCCTCGCGCTACATCCCTCGACGTAGTACCCCGACTCCGAGCCTATCACTGATTTCTATGCTACAAGCACTCCTCCTCATGCTATGCCCCTCATCGTGGTACCCTGACTCAGAGCCTCTCACAGATTTCTCTGCTACAAGTACTCCTCGCTCTACGTCCCTCTGAGTGGTACCCCGATTCCGATCCTTGCTCAAATTTCTCTGTGTAGTGCTCCCCCTAGCGCCACACACTTTGGCATAGCACTCCGACTCCGAGCCTCATGCAGATTTCTCTACATCATGGCTCTCCTCGTGCCTCGCCCTTGGCGTGGCGCTCCGACTCTAACCCAGCGATGAATCACCTTTCTTTTCTCCTTCGCCCGTGCGGCTTGGTTCCTGCTTCTCGAAGCTCCCGCTTCAGCCTCGGCGGCCAATCTCTTAAAAAAATTTGGGAAAGGAGATTAAACTATCGTCACAAATTTTCCCTACAAGGTTACCTACTACTCAAATGCAATTGGAAACTCGCTTCCGAGAGTGGGGGGCTTATGATCAGGATAAAAACTCATGGCTAATCAGGACGGTATGATCCTTGCATGGATCTTGAGGTTCCCAGGAGCGAGAACAATTCCACAAACAACTGTGGGCCCTAGAAAAATTTACGGGCTGTTGATAGGCCCAACAAGGAACAATTGACCGGTCAGTTATGACTGGAGATCCAATCCCCTCTAATTAGGGGATTAGTTACCCAAGTATATCCTCAATCTAGGAAATTTGATTAAGTAGTTAAGGGGTCTTTCCTTAACAGACTCTCGACTGGCCTATAAATAAAGGCCACCCTCCTCAATTACCGGGTAATCACTCTTTCGCCACCAATCCCTACTTTTTCCGCTGATTACTGACCTGACTATCGGAGGGTCTGTTGCCGGAAACAATCCCAGTGTTTCAGACATTTTGCAGGTGTTCGGCGATCGATAACCACCACCAAATTCGTATATTCCAACCACATACCAGCATCTCATCAGGTTCAGATCTATGGCTGAGATCTTCCTTTCTTGTTCTAACCAAAGAACTCATTATCAGTTGCTCCCACATTAGAAAACTACAACATCACTGGTAATATTATTATTGATGGTATTGTTCTTATAATGTTGTAGTTTCTATTTTGATTCTTTAATTCTTTGTCACTATTCTTTAGCCAATGTTACATTACACATAATACAATATGCTCCAATGTGCATTTTGGGTGCGCATACAAGATATGTTGTATACGTAGGTGCGTATATGAACGCATACCCATTGCACACATGATAGCACTTCAAAATAAAATTTTAAGTAATGTAGAAATTTGTTACGCCCCAAACCTGGGCACATAAAATTTGGTGGTGTTAGCTGACAAAAATGATAACACTATCGTTAAATTTCTCCTCAAGTAATCTTTCACAATAAATATTCTCACAAAATGATCAATTTCACTATAGGTTGTCAAAATATCCATCAATGATATTCCTCCTTGTATGAAACCATAAATATCATAAATAAACAATAACAACTTAAACTTGACAACCTTCAATGCAAAATGCTTACGACTTCAAATTCTACCTCGTAATCTTGTACACAAATTGTTGTGGGGGTTAACATTCACCTAGTGAGCTCAAGCTGCTCAACATAAACCATTAACAATAGGTCAAACTATTCAATTTCACAAAAACTTCAATTATTACTACAACAAATACGTTCAATACCAAAACCGCACTTATACTAATGCGATATGCAAATTAAAAATAAAATTTCATGCAATAGAATTTAGGTACGCCTACATCTCAATGCGCTCAATTTGTAACAACTACATATTCAGGTTGATAAGGTTTTCCCACTCTGTAGTCCGTGTTTGGACAAATAAATTGCACATATCTTATCGGTCATAGAGTGGACACATTATAAGGTCATATGGGTTACTTAAATTCTTACTCGTATAACTATCAACACATGATGCATACGAACTTAATTCTTTTTGTCAAATCTCAAAACGTAAGCTTTCAAATTCACCATCAATAAACTTCACAAAATAGTATGCATCACCTTTGATAACTAAATGAGAAAAATTCGATGCACCAAAACAAAAACAAGTCCTTTAATAACCAACGGTCACAATAATACACACAAATTAACAATGAAAAAGTAACATTACAAAAACTATTACTTGAAAATGGGTTTTCTGATCAGAAATGATGTAACAGCCCGAATTCCAAAACAGACTGAATTCGAAGTTCCACAAGATCTTTACACTTCTCTTCGTACAATTTTACAAGGAAATAAAAAAAACTTTTGTTACATCAGAGTTTACATTTACATTACATATTTATAGCGAAAGCAATTTACAGTAATTTACACGAATTGAAATGTACAACACTTGAATTATTCTTTAATCAACATGCATTCTTTAGTCTTGTTAATCACTTTACCTTGCAAGGAAACTGTGGGCACGTCAGTTGATTACAACTGACAAAATATTATACACAGCTATCCTTTATATGCCGAACAGTATAACGATTCTCAAATACTTAAACAAATCACAAACTTGATCACAAACAGAACTACAAGGGACTATCCTATAGATATCGTGTTGTGCGGTACACTTAGTCCTAAATACAGTTATGTATATTACATGACACTAATGCGCACTTGTTCAGATTCTATGCATCCCATACTACATAGGTCTGAGGACAAGCCCTTAACCGTTCTTCATCTTTTAGGGTTCAATCCTTCATCATGACTTAAACTACTACTGTAACTAAGATAAGTATCCTAGATGTTCTCTGAATTACGAGCTCATGTCTAAACAGCCTAAAGGGAAATCCCACGCCATGTCACGACGCATCGTGAAGAACCTATGGACAATTCAGCATCCGTCATGGTACATGACACCACCCGCAGTTACCAAACACCCCACGAGCGTCGCCTGCAGTACTGACTCCTGGAGACATACCCACGTCAGGTCACGACGCATCGTGAAGACAACCTGTGAATATTCTCACAATGTAGCTATGATGCCCTCATACTCATGTTTTTCTCTTATTTTCATCACATCTTCATTATGTATCTAGTCGTTAGTTATTTGAATCATGAACAAAAATCAATTCTTTAGAGTTAGCCTTTCCACTATACCGGTCTTAACCATTTATACAACATGACCCAATCTTGGTCTTTTCATTTCAAAATTCATTTCAACATATTTCTTTTCGATGTCGGTATGAGGCGTAGCTACACTCTAGTTCTCAATTTTACTTCATAATCCCAAAAATTGAGTTTTCATACTCGTATAGTATTTTCATAGTTCAAATAAATTTCCATCTCATTTCCATAATTCAATTCCATACATGAGTTCAGTTTCAATTTATGACATTCTCATTCAAGTAAAATAAGTCTCCCTAATTTCATGTAATTCCTTTTTCTCCCAAAAATGAAAATCCATAATTGAATGCGCAACAAGTTCTTTTTATACAAAATTCTCTTTTATAAGTTTAGTATAACTCAAAAAATAACTTTTGTTTTTATACTTATGCAAATATCGATTTTATAGAGTTGTACTCAACTTTTTTCTTCTCACACTATTTAATTTAAGTCAAAATAGTGTACAAATGTTTTTCATGAAGTCTATATATTTTTATAACAATTATAAGATTTTTTCCGAATTTTTAAAGTCAAAATCACCAAAAAAAACACTAAAAGTCGAAAAAGGGTTTAATCATGCCGAGCTCAGGAATCGAACCATCAACCAAAGCCAAGCCAGCGCTATAGTGCAACGTACTGTGGTGCATGAGCTAACCAGAAAGGACAGGGCACAACCGCGTCACAGAGAGAGCTCGAATCCAAATGAACTCATTTCCTGCACTCGGATTTTACCCAAAATTTTTTAAAAAACAAAAGCCAAGGCCAGGTTTCGAACCCGAGACCCACTACCAGACCCACGCTATAGTAAGCGCACCCAACCGCACCTACTAGCCAAATAGTCCAAGTGACTAATCTGATTTGGTTTAGGTTTTAAGGGTTTTGATCCGAATTTCGTTTCGTTCGATTTTTATAAAAGTTAATTTCCACTTCGTTTCTTCTCCAATTTCATTCAAAATTTTCAGAATCTAATTTTTATATATTTCTAAATATCAGTAACTGAAATCTTAATTTTTGGCATAAAAATGTGATTTTTCCTCTAAAAACGATTATGTCTTATAATTTCAATAAACACATACAATGCATTTTCTTTTATAAATTTGCATTCAAACTTCTCATATTTCTCTCTTATTATTTTTATTATTATTAATTAATTATTTCAGTAACAATTCTCTCTTTTCCACATTATTAACAAGTGAATTAGCAAAAATCACCTTTAGGCATGGTTATTTTTTCGATCAATTTACGCATACAATCATGTCTCCTTAGTATAGCACAATTCATCAATTAAAGCATGGTAACATGGTCAATATTAAACTAACTATCATAATTTGCAACTAATTATCATTCTTTTCACACACAATCAACCATTCTAATTTGTTCATTCTTATAACACATGGCTAAAAATAGTTGTATTTCTTTTTGAATTTCATCAACCATACTCTAGCACGAAACCTAATTAGAAGTGTAAGAGAATCACCCACCTTTGATGGAGAGAAGAACAAGTAAACTCCTAGGAATCTCCTACAACGAACTAGCGAAGCCTTCTCCTCCTAGATCGAGCCACCAAATTGGCTTCTCCTCCTAGTGATGCAAGCAACCCGAGCCTCCCTTCTTGTCCCCTAGTGTAGTCCGACCTCCTCTCCTTGGTTGCAGAAACACAATAGCACAAAATATTTTCAACTCCTCAATCTTTTGTCTCACTAAAATTACTTCTCTTTCTTTTCTTTCTATTCTTTCAAAAAATTTCAAGTGTGAGAATGAAGAGTGTAGGGAGGGGTATTTATACAAATTTTAGGGTGAATGTAGGGATAGGATGTGATCAAATTGTTAGAGATCAATGGTGTAGATGAACTAAGGAGTTATAAAAACTACCCATGATGAACAACCACCTCTCCACCACTTCCATCTCTCCCACCCCCCCATCTACAATCCGGCCAAGGGAAAAAGTGTGCAATGCACACTCTATGCATGCACGTGCCAACTAGTACCCCCTCCATACAAGTTTTTTGTAACGCCCCGCCCCAATACTCAGACAATTTTAATATTTTTAGAAATACAAATTAGATACTATGTAGTACAACTGCCCACCACAGGCTGCCTCTCAAAAGGTGGTTAACCGGATTGGTGACTCTTGATCATAGGCAATTATATTTATACTCAAATTAGTTTTTGTATACTTCCCATGTGGGACTGTATTTCTCAAATCCTTCTCAATTTTCTCAAATACCGCGCAGACCAGTCGACTGCTAATACTACCAGTCGACTGTTCGTTGAAAACCTGGGGTATTACATACACCCCACCTTTAGAAATCAGCGTCCTCACTGAGTACGGGACACACATCTATTGTAGGATCTGCCTTTCTAGCCGTTGTAGAATAGTCCTCGATCCCACGAAATGTGTACAAACACCCGGTACATATAAATGCACCCTGCCTATCCGGAGAATCATCTCCCTGCCGTGAACTAGATCATAGGCCCTCTTCTACACTCGGTGTCGAAAGTCGGCTCTGATACCATTTGTAACGTCCTGCCCCAATACTCAGACAATTTTAATATTTTTAGAAATACAAATTAGATACTATGTAGTACAACTGCCTACCACAGGCTGCCTCTCAAAAGGTGGTTAACCGGATTGGTGACTCTTGATCATAGGCAATTATATTTATACTCAAATTAGTTTTTGTATACTTCCCATGTGGGACTATATTTCTCAAATCCTTCTCAATTTTCTCAAACACCGCGCAGACCAGTCGACTGCTAATACTACCAGTTGACTGTTCGTTGAAAACATGGAGTATTACATTGTTCATGTGAATTAAAAATTAATTGTTCATGAAAAGAGTCTACACTACAAGTTGGATTATTTTAAAAGAGAAATAAGTTGAATGGGCTCACTAATGGGCCAATTTAACCATGGGCTCTAATAATTAAATTAATTAATTAATTAAGAGTGGGCTTAAAAGACAATTAGGCTTAGATTTTAATTAGGCTTTTAAAGAAAATAATTTTTGAAAAATAAAGAGAATAAATACTATATAAGAAATATTTTTATAAAAGGAATTATACAAATGAAATTATACATTCAAAACACGTAAAATCACAAAATCTGCATAAATAAAATCTAGGGTGTTACAAATGAACTGTTCCAAATGTTCATGGAAATTCTTGCTCCCATTGGACCATTTGTATCCATATGCATAAGGATCCCGATTCATGGATCTCTCAGTTCGAGAAATAAGAGGAACATACCATTTCTTCTTACTCTTTTTTTCAATTCAATAAATGTTTGTTGTTCGTATGTTTCATTATGGTTTTATGAGTCAAAGCATTATTTCCTATGTGATCTATTTGAATTCCATTTTCGAAGTTTCGATCAGATGCATTCATTTAAAAGAATAGAATCGATACATTTCTTATGTACCCATAAGTGCTATATTGGATTTGAATCAGATTTTGGAGAATCAATAGAAAAAGAAAGAATCAGAATTGATTGACATCTTTCTCAAAACAAAAAAAAAAGTAAAAGAACAATGATAGATAAATCATGTATGCTTTTCTTCTCTATGGTTTTCCAAGAAATCCCCTTTCTTCTTTTCTGTGCACAAAATTTGAAATAAAGTCGATGAGTTTTAACCAATCATCTTGCAACCTAAAAATAAAGTAATTCTATGCGGTTTATAAAATGACTTTCTTCTCACATAATAAATGGGTAAATCTCATCAATTCATTTGAAATTTTATGTACACCTTTTAAGGTGTAGTTCACATCTATCAGTGTGTATTTTCATTTGGGATGGTCGAGATATGAGTTTTGGGATGTCTCTCTCACTAAGTTAGCTAGAGTGACACCTTAGCTGCTTTATTCTCATACTATTATAACCCAAATAGGTAGTCTAAAGCCAACTTATGTGTTTGTGAAGCCTATAATGGGTATCTGAGCCAATATATATATTAAAAGAGAATAATGGGTATCGTGTGGCGTGGGAGGATATTTCCTCTTATCGCACGCTAAGTGGGTAAGATTTCTAGCTCCTATGTTATAGGACATCCACTTTTCTTTATTAAAAGATGGGGATGTTCATTAAATGCCTCTTGCGACCAAACTCCATGGATGAATAATTTTTTTTTAATGGTAAAAAATAAACATGTGCATTACACATGCAACTCACGCTATTATTAAATGACTAGACTTGACGGAGGGATATGCGGGTGTCAGAGCATTCACAGTCGTGTATGCTAAAAAATGGCAAAATACATAAATAGAAATAACATTTCGTTATTTTTCTGTAGTGGCGAAATGGCAAAAAATAGAAAAGTTGGAGAAAATTTGAACGGACAAAACATGATGTTACAACGGAACAAAAAAAAATAATAATATTTTTTTTGGTCGTCCAACACTTTTGCAACTGATAAAACACTCGGATGGTTCGTCCGTGGGGTTTTTGTTTTTTTCATTAATTTATGTATTATTTTAGGGTAAATCCAACTGTGCAAATTAAAAATTCATAGAAAATCATATACAATCCAACCCATAGAATCCAAAAAAAGCCAAAAAATTTGGGGAAAAGCCCTCCATTCCCTTGGACGAAACATGATGTTTTGTCTCGGGATTTTCAGTTTTTTTTTAAAGTTTAGGTTTTATTTTTAATATCAATTAAAATGTCCCAATCAATAGTCCATAGAAAATCATATACAATTCAACTTACAGAAATAAAAAAATGTCAAAAATTTTGCAAAAAAAAAAAAAAAAAAAACCATTTCCTACGAAACAGGATGTTTCGTCTGAAGGGATTTTTCTTTTCCAAATTTTTTTTATTTAAAAAAGAATCTAATTTCATTGGATGAAACTAGATTAAAAATATTATAAAATATTTGGGACGAAACACTTCCAATGAATTAAAAATAGTATAAAATATTTGTGACAAAACATCATATTTCGTCCACTTTAATATGTATATTGCTTTATCTTTTCTCACATATAGCATTTTACAGTAGCAGAAAATAAAAAGATATGTATATATTAGGTTTGCCCATTGACACGTGCCTATGGCACGTCTTCAGAACAGTGCACCTGGTTTGATTATATAAAATAGTTTTGGAGGTCCAGCAAATTAATTGAAGTAGAAAATATGTTATATGAGGAAGCAGTATATCTACATTTAAGCCCAACCATCACCTTTTTGATCATTAGCTTGAACTTACCTGGAATGCATATAGTTTGTTAGAAACACTGCATAGAGTTTTTTTTAACTTCAGCATCACTTTTAGATGTTTGTAATAGTTATGCAAGGTTATTATCATATAGGTTTTATAGAACTTACTCCAATTCCATAACCACTATGAGCATGTCTAAATACAATCGTAACGCAAGTGCAGGTATGAAGGTATCTATAATACCAATAATCTAAACATTTGTTTGTGTGAGACTCAGTTTGCAATTGAAATATCTCTTATTATTATTTCAACCAAAATAAAATACATGAAGTTCTCAAAACTCTAATCCAAGCTAATCATTTCTTTTATTCAACTTTGTCTCCCCATTGAACATTTATAAAAAAAAATCAAAATGGATAAATAAAAAATTTACTTTAGCTGTCTTTCTTGAATGGAGAGTTTGCACCCTTCACTAGTAAACTCCAGTCATCCCAATCCTATATATCTAAACATACACTAAAAGTTTTTATATGTTATGTTATCCATGGTTTCTAATAACCAGTGCAGGAAACAATTCACGATAGTGTTTTCTTTTGTAGTAAAAGAATTAATGTTGCATATTTGCCAAGTTATTTTAGGTTGCTGGTCAGCTTACCTGTCTTACTATGGTTTGGAAGCCCAAATTGAGGCCACCAAATAATTTATCTCTCACTTGCGTACAGCTTAAATCAAAACCAATAAAAAACTCATCAAATAAATCACCAAATTAAAAAAATTTAAACCCAAAAATAAAACAATCATACCTCCCTGAACTTAGATCCCATGCACACACTAAATTTGAGTAAACAAAAAACTGAGTAATCCCCTGCACATACCAAATTAAAAATTAGAATGAGAATTCGGTTAATGAGATGAAATTAGAGTCGTCGCATCGCATATAGATAATTTCGATTCGGTGGAGGGGAGTCGCTGATACGGAGTTGCTTGATATTCGCGCTCAGTTTGGTGGAGGGGAGTCACCGATACGGAATCAGCTCGGTTTGGCGACGCCCTCTTGATTGGGGTTCGAAATTGGATTTTGATTTGGATTTGCTTTGAGATTTTCAAATTTACAAATTACAAATTTTAAATTTTAAATTTTTTTTAAAATTTTTTAAAATCTTCTGTTTTGTCTTTTTTTTTGTACTTTTAATTTTTAAATTTTTTTTTAATTTATTAAAATTTATTAAAAATTTTAAAACTTTTTTTAAATTTTTTTTTAAAAAATTAATTTTTTTTAAAAAATTATTTTTTTATATGTTGCTGATTTTTTGAATTTTTTGAATTATTTTTAAAGTTTTTAATTTTTTTAGTTTTTTAGTTTTTAAGTTTTAAAATTTTTATTTTTTAAAAAATTTTAAAATTTTATTTTCTTAATTTTTTTAATGCGGGGGGGGGGGGGGGGGGGGGGGAGAGAAAGAGAGAGAGAGAGAGAGAGAGAGAGAGAGAGAGAGAGAAATAATTAAATAAATAAAGGAGTTGTTTTGGGTGGAGGGATTTGAATTTGAGTTTTGGGGGAAAACTTTTTTTTTGGGGAAGAGGGGGGGGGGGGGAATGTGTTTTGTGAGGTTAGATCTGGTCCTTTGATTTTGGGGGGATTGAAGGAGAGCCACTTGATAGCTTTCTTTGTGTCTTATTATATAGATAGTACACGATTGCAACGCTAAAAATGCATAATATTTATATATAGCACACGACTGTAAATGCTCTCAGTGGGTCTTACCGTAGTCCTCTATTACGAGATGAGAGTCTGTGGTTTGCGTGTCCGACTACGTCCTTGCTAAAAAAAGATGAAATAAAGGGTAAAACCTGAGGGACCGTTGAGCAAGTTTTACAAAGAAAATAAGTGAAACGGATACTGAAGTGACTAGTTGCGACCTACGAACGACAATTATGAATACTAGTAATATACACGTGCGATACACGTATTAATTTTAAAAAAAATTAAAGTAAAACTCTGATTTACACGTGCAATGCATATCCTAATAAATATGATTATATATTTTTAAAAGTAAATGTGAAGACTATAATGAGAGAGTTAGAGTTCCACGTAAGTAGGTAAATTTACAACTCCAACTCTTCCATTATAATAGTTATTATATATTATATTATAGATAGATAGATAGATAGTAATTTACACGTGTAATGCACATTTAATATACTAAAAAAGTTAAAGTAAAAAAATCCGATATAGTAAGGACTCGAACCTGAGACCTCCTTCACATTAGTTATGCACGTGTTAACACACGGATTGGTAGATTGACAAATGACACTAAGGTCTTCTCCCATTATAATATTTAGAGATTTAGAGATTTAGAGATTAACTTCTAGATCATTAATAAAGTAATGCCTAACATTTAATCGGTGACTTCATGATTTAATAACTAAACCATCATTACCTTACTATACCAGCATTTATCACACATTTGAGCATCTGTAGTCATTGATTGAAAAACCATCTCGTCTTTAATAAAAAAAATTTTAAAAAGTATTGTTATCGTTTGGTATATACCAAAATTTTAGATAGGTAAACAGTAGTGATCGACTATATTTGGCAGAAGATATATAAATTTGGAAATTATAACCGATGAACGATGATCTTTCGTCCGTTCTTTTCAAAAAATTAAAAATTGAATTGGACGAAAGATTGGTTTTCGTCGCTCCTTTTTCAAAAAATATAGATCGGACAGAAAATAATTTCCCGTCCGATCAAAAAAAGTAAAATAAACAAACATACGGAAAATCATGTATCGTCCATCGATTTTAAATAATAAAAAATAAAAAAATTTCCGAACCCACTTTTCTCGAATGTGGACAAAATTTTTAAAGTAGGCCTTCAAAAATTATTATGGATATATATTAGGTTCTAATTGAAATTTAATTAAGATTTAAGATATAATTATGATTAAATTAAGAGTTAATTAGGATTAAATTAAGCGTTATTTCGGAAGAAAAAAATCTTGGACGGAAAATGATTTCCGGTCCGTTGTTAATTTTTTTTAAAAAAATTTTCAGACAGGAAATGATTTCCCATCCGTTAGTGGGACGCGAAATCATCTATTGTCGTCGATTTTTTAAAATGAAAACCCAAAATTTGGGTTAAAATCACTGTAGCTCAAACTCAAAATTCATATTCTTATATGCCAAATACTCAAAATTTAGAACGACTATAGATGCTCTTACTTATAGCTCAAAAAGAAGCCAAAATCCCAATTTGTCTAACTGATATGTTTCAGGTATTATTATATTTTGGAGGAATGTTCTTTTTGTTAAAATTTATTTATCTTTAATTCTTGTAGATCGATATTTTCTTGTCATAAGTTGTTTTAGATTCTTTTGAATGTTATTTGGAAACATTGAATTTTCAAAGCATTGGATATGTAATGGTGTTAAATTCTTAATAAAGAATAATAATGGCAATTAAAATTCAAGCTGATCTCTATTGACATCATATCTCGAATATTATAATTGGAGAAGGTCGTAGTATCATGTGTAAATCTATTAATGCGTGTGACACACATACATAACTAATATGACGGAGGTTTCAAGTTCGACTCCTCACTACGTCAGAGTTTTTATTTAAAATAAATAAAAAAATTATTAAGACCTGCATTGCACGTGTAAATTACTAGTTTTTTTATAATTTGTCTTAGTTTGGTTGGAAAAATTACATTATGTCGTACTACTTCTTGATGGCACCGGAGTAACTTTGTTATTTTTAACCAGCCTCTTCTTCTTGCAGTCTCTTTTCTTTTCTATTCCTCTTTCCTCTATTTTGCATAATTGTGTCCAATGGATCAATGGAACCCACTCGTGATATATGAGAAGCACTAGAACACAAAACCCCTACCCAATGTTTTTTTATTTTGCCCTACCCCGGTGTTTTTAAATGCCGGGGTATAGTGTACTGGCGTTTTTAAAAACACCAGTAGAAATGCCAGGTATAAGTCATCGCGGTAGACATGGGGTCTACCCTAGCATTTTTTGGTAAACGCCAGTATAGCCCATGCCTACACCGGTATTTCCAAAATGCCGGGATAGGTTGTAGCGCCCCGAATTTTCAATATAATATCTCAGAAATACGTGGCACAATTCTCAGCTTCTACCTAAATGTAATAGTAAACATAGCCAAACACATATTTTTTTGGAAACTTTTATTACATCAATTCTTTACATAGCACAATGGAAAATTAAACACCTTGAATTACAATTTCTTTTACAACACATTCTTTTAAAATTTGTATAAGCCACATTATCATTCTACCACATGCATCCAGATCCCAAGGTATAGGTACCTACCTGTAAAACATGAGGCTAGAGACAACCCTAACCCCCAAAACTACAGGGGTCAGGCACAATGGTGTGAGTGACATCAAAATAAATACAATATAAAAGAAACATATAGAATAAAGTCATGATCAAAACATTCCCACAGTAGTAACACATGGATAATGAAATAACGATAAATAAAGCATGAAAACATCAAGTGAAACTAGACTAAGTGTCAAGTGTAGAAAAACAGAAAACAAACATGCATAATACAAGTCAAGAAAATACAAATACAGTATGATGACCCTCTAATGCATACTTATTAGATTCTATGCATTCCATACTACATAGGTCCGGTACAAGCCCTTAGCGTTCTCCACTTTATAGGATTAAATTTCTCATTATGCAACTAATTCTACTATGATGATAGAAACAAGATCCAGATTACTTAATGAATAGGCCTGACAACCCTTGACGCGCAAGCATCATGTAAGCATAGCTAAAAAACCAAAGAATCACCTCCCTGCCGTGTACCCCACGAATAGGCCAGCCGACCCTCGACGTGCAGATATACAGTACATCCTGTGAATAGACCTACCAACCCTCGACACGCGAACATACCAACTGTCTTCTAGGGACACAATAACACACAGTCCTGGAATGCATCCGTTGGACTAAGCCCTAGACCGTATACTTACGTTTCCCAAGTTCTATCAAATCTCCACTAGTGCCTGTCCTTAAGTTGGTTATTATTAATAAAACCAAATTTTCCTCTCTCTAGAGTTAATGTATCCTGCCGGACTTAATTCCAACCAAACAACCCCAAGACGCAACTGGTCAAAATCCACAAAACTTCATCTACCGGTTTACAGGGATCCCACTCAACTTCTAAAGACTCACAACTCGAATATCAACACGAAATCCTTCAATAAAACTCTTAATTCCATCATCAAAACGTTTATATGAAGAAAACTTCTTTAAATCAAGCAAAAATACCCACAAATTTCCAGAATGAAATCTGAAATTAAATCACTAAATAACTGAGCTTCATATTTTGAAGTCGTAGAAAAATCACAAAACATCCATATCTTGAAATCAATATATATTTTGCTTCTTAAAGTCATAGAAATACAAATTAAATTCTATAAAAATTTAAATATAACTCTCTGTAAAATACAGTAATCTGTAGTGAAAACATCATCTAAAACAGTAGATCAATAATCCATAAGTTCGACGAAATAATCGATCAAGAAAAAAGACAAAAACTAACAAAACAGCACATACAACAGCTGTCGGTCGACTGTCAAAACAGTTCAAAAATACGACGGTCGAATGGCATGCTAAAAATCCAAAATCTCACAATTGACAGTCGACTGTCATTTTAGTGTAAAAAGTGGACTGTCGACTGTCGGCTGATACTCAAACCACTTTAAATTTTGTGCACTTCTAATACTCTGATTATATTCTTTTAAAGCATGAAATTGTAAAAAACAAAAATCCTGAGATGATCGATGTCACGCCCCGCTTCCCAAAAAGAATACGAAATACGGATACGAGACAAAAGCCCAGCGAATCATTTTCACCATCCATAAGCTGTTCAAGAATCTTTACAACATTCGCAAGAATCATTAGAGTCGAAGCAAAAGAATCAACCACATGCACATATGAGCCAAAATACCAACAAGAATACTGGAAACCAAATATATAAATCTCAAATAGTCATGATCTGAATATGACAAATATCTTGAGTCACATTGCCCAAATTCAAGAATAAATCCAAATCTCAAAATACAATATTGTTCAAGCAAGCTACAAGAAACAATAATAATAAAATTTAGCACTAATACTTCATGTCTCTGATACCATCTGGAACCCGTTCTCCAAAATCAGCAATTCAATGAATGCAGGAAAGAGAAAAAGAGAAAAACAAGTACCTGTCAATTGCAAGTTACGGGCCAATTATAATGCAGGATACAAGCACATGGGAAAACTAACTAGCAACATGGTATAAGCATGATGTCAAAGTAAACAACTAGCATGATAAAGTGAACAAGTGTAAATGGCATGAATCAAGTGTCAAGTAATCAAATATCTTGTAAACATGCATCAAGTCTCAAGTAATCAAGTATCATGTAAACATGCATCAAGTGTCAAGTTTCAAGTCTCATGTATCATGTAGTCAAGTATCATGCAATCATGTATCATGTTCAAGTATCATGTTCAAGTATTATGTTCAAGTCTTGTAGTGATTACTATCTGGGTAGCACTTCATGTAGCCCACCTTACATGGTTGCTGCAACAAACAGTTTTGGTTTAGATTTCATAGTGGACCATAGAGGGCAGTATACTCAGGGACAAGTCAAGTAATCGAGCTCCAAGCTCGAAGTATCATGTATCATGTAATCACGTGTCAAGTTCTGCAAGTGGCAAGTATCGTGTCTTGTGTGCAAGTATTAAGTAATCATGTGTCAAGTATCATGTCTCAAGTAATCACGTAGGATCAGTGGATCCCCTTCTGAGTACTCGTTTATGAATTATCCACTAAAGGATCTGGAAAATAGACTTCCACACGAAACTAGTGAATATAAATAATTCATATATTAATTCACAAAAACATACCTCAAAACTGATTTGAATACAGAAAATAGGTTCAGCCAGAAATCAGGAAAACGAATTCAAAAACAGGACAACAGCATGAAAACACATTAAATAAATCCACAAAAAATCTGGGGTATTTCCCTATATGTCCAGTATCTAAATATAAAGTTTCATAATTTTCCAGTAAAATTATATCAGTCATCAAAAATAAGAAAACATCAATAAACGAGAGTTTGGCAAATTTGGAATTTCCAACACTGCTAGTACGAAAACTATGATATCTCGCAACCAGTGAAACAAAATCCAATTCCGTCAAAGAGATATGAAAATAGCTAGAATATATTAACTTTCATATTTCACAAACATTTTTCATACAGTGAATGGAATTAGGGTGAAAATACGATTCTTTACAGAACAGCGAGTATAATACATCAAGTATAGTTTTCATAAACAAGCATGAAACGACATATAAAACGCATCAATAAAATTCACCAAAATTCTGGGTAATCTCTAACTAGATAAAGAAATACTGACCAAAGTTTTGGATCAAAATAATATATGTAGCATCAGTATCAAAATCATTTAGTCATCAAAATCATCGAAAAACAAAATCTGAAAAAAATTGACACCTCTGTAGTAAAACAGTCATAACTCACACTTACGAAAACGAAATCAAGAAAGGTTAGAGGGGTTTAAAAATAGACGAAATTCTCTAAAACTCATGTTTCATATCAAAATTAAGATACTGACTTCAAGACAGTCCAAAACAGCAAACGAAACAGATCAGCGACAAAATACAAATTTTTTCTTTTAGCAACAACTCAACATATATCATACAAAACTTGTTCAAAACACAACCAAACATGAAATCACGTCTACCAAGTGTCCAAACATCATAAATTAGGGTATATAGCATGTCCACACCAAATATATCACATCGGTCTCAACCAAATCACGAATTCTCACAAAAGTCTCACATACATGATCAAATCAAGTGTTGGTAAAACCTAAGTTAATTCATGTCCAATTTTATGTCGTGAGTCATCTATGGTCAAATTTCACAATAGAGACAAAACCCATCAAACATAACACAAACAAGAGTCATCTCTAGACCCAACTACACTATAGGTGGTATTTTTGACTTGTATCAAACAAATGAATTGGAGTACAAGTTACTTGCATCAACCGAAGATGAAGAACGATAAAAATCAAGAATAACGAGCAAAATTCACGAACGAAAATCCACGAATCAACAAATCCAAGCAACTCGTGCAAAAGTCACCACACGAGCAAAACTCCACAAAGTGAGAGGGAGAGAGATCAAGAGAGCGAGAGATGACGGCGAAGGTGGCTTGCGGCCACGAGAGAACACCAAGAAAGGGAGTCGAGGTGCAAGATGGGTTGTATGGTGGTGTTCGGGATGTGGAGGTAATCGGCCACGGGGGGGTTAGGCCGATCGGGGGTAGGGGGCTGTCGGGGTGTGCACACAGGCCGGAGGGACTGGCGTCGGCCTAGGCTGATTGGGTCGGCTCTGTGTGGCGCAAGAAACGGGGAGAGAAAGGGAGGCCGGGTTGAGGGGGCTAGGGTTAGGGTTAGAATTAGGGTTTAGGGAGAGGGATTAGAGATGTATATATATAAGGGGATTAGGGTTAATAGGTAATGGGGTTGTGGGTAATTAGGAGTAGTAGTATGATTTGAATTAATGGGTTTCAATTAGGATAGAAATAGGATTGGGGGATTTTAATTTGGCTTTTGCAAATCTTATTAGGGATCAAACAAAAGGATTGGGAAAAGGATAACGACCAATCACCACCACCATAACACCCAAAAAAAAAACATAAAAATAAAAAGAACGAGCGCAAATAAAAGAAAGATCAAATAATAGAAGAATGAAACAAAGGACAACAAATCAAACACAAAGAGCTCAGAAATGAAATAAAACGAATATATATTGAAGACAACTCCAATATACGGTTCAGAAAAAAATACAAGAGAAAAAATACACAAAAACGAAAAATTCATTCAAAAATACACAAAATGAAAAACATGGGTTACAATCCTACCCACCTTTCAAGAAGAATTTCGTTCTCGAAATTCAAAAAGAAGATACATAGGGTAACCCCAAAACAACCAAAAGAACAAACAAAAACTACCCAAACAAATGAGGAAACTTCTACTAAATCTCCTCCTCCTACTCCCAAGTCGACTCACCAGGTGAGTGAGGTTTCCAAGAAACACGAACCAACTTGATGACCTTGTTCTTAAGCCCTTTCTCCCGCCGATCCACAATAGCAACTGGCGGAATCTCACAAGTCAAATCCGGCCGAATGGTCAACTCAGAATAGTCGATCACGTGGCTCTCATCTCGGATATATCTCCTGAGTTGTGAGACATGGAAAACATCATGCACTCCTGATAACGCTGGTGGCAAAGCAAGACGATAGGCCACCTTGCCTACTCGCTCCAAAATCTCAAACGGTCAAATAAACCTAGGGCTAAGCTAGCCCCCACCACCAAACCGAATGACACCACGCCACGGCGATACCTTTAGGAAAACATGGTCACCAATAACAAACTCCAAAGCTCTCCGATGGACATCGGCCCATCGCTTCTGCCTCTCCTGAGCTGCTGGCAAATGCTTCATGATCTGAACCACAGCATCAACTGTCTTGGTGATCAACTTCGGACCCAACAACCTCCTCTCAACAATATCATCTCAGCACACTGGTGATCTGCACTTTCGCTCATAGAGTGCCTCGAACGGAGCAGCTTTAATACTGGCTTGAAAGCTGTTATTGTATGAGAACTCTACGAGATGCAAATGATCGTCCCAAGACCCACCAAACTGAAGCATACAGGACCTCAACATGTCCTCAAGAATCTGAATAGTCTGCTCTGACTGTCCATCAGTCTGGGGATGAAAAATTGTACTGTACTTTAATTTACTCCCTAAACTATTCTGAAGACTCTCCCAGAACTGAGATCTGAATCTCGTATCCCTATCGGATACAATACTGACTGGAACCCCATGAAGTCTAACAATCTCTTGCATATACTCTCAGCTAGGCTCTCAGTAGACTGCCCGACACGAAAAGGAATGAAATGAGCACTCTTCGTCAAATGGTTGACAATCACCCAAATGGCATTATGACCCTCAGGACTCCTTGGCAAAGCGGTTACAAAATCCATAGTGATATGTTCCCATTTCTACTCTGGAATAGGAAGCAGTTGAAGAAGTCCAGCGGTTCTCGGATGCTCTGCCTTAACCTGCCGGCAGATCAAACACTGAGCAACAAACTGAGCCACAGCCCTTTTCATACCATACCACCAGAAATGAAGCTTCAAATCCCGGTACATCTTAGTACCGCCAGGATGGATAGAATACGAAGACTGATGGGCTTCCTCAAGCAACCTCTGACGAAGTTTACCTTCCGGGACACATAATCTGGACCCAAATGAAGCGATCCATCCGAATGAATAACCATGTCCATCCTGGACCCAGACTCAACCTCAGCTCGAAATCTCTGCAACTGTGCATCACTAGCATGTGCCTCTTTAATCCGATCAACAAGAGACGACTGCAGCTGAAGCACCAAACAACTCCGATCAGAACTCGGCAAAACATCCAACTCTAACCAATGCCTTTGCCTCATATTTAACTCCTTCTGGGTGAAGAGGTACTTGACACTTTTGTGGTCTTTAAAGATCTCCACTCGGTCTGCAAGTAAATAATGTCACCACAGCATCAAAGCATAAATCACTGCCGCTAACTCCAAGTCATCAGTCGGATAGTTCTTCTCATGCGGCCACAACTGCCTCGATGCATACGCAAACAAAATCCCAGCGAATAATTTTCATCATCCATAAACTGTTCAAGAATCTTTACAACATTCGCAAGAATCATCAGAGTCGGAAACAAAAGAATCAACCACATGCACGTATGAGTCAAAATACCAACAAGAATACTTGAAACCAAATATATAAATCTCAAATAATCATGATCTGAATAAGATAAATATCTTGGGTTACATTGCCCAAATACAAGAATAAATCCAAATCTCAAAATACAATATTGTTCAAGCAAGCAACAAGAAATAATAATAATAAAATGTAGCACTAATACTTCATGTCTCCGATACCATCTGGAACCTGTTCTCCAAAATCTGCAATTCAACGAATGCAGGAAAGAGCGAAAGAGAAAAATAAGTACCCGTCAATTGCAAGTCATGGACCACTTATAATGTAGGATACAAGTACATGGGGAAACTAACTAGCAACATGGTATAAGCATGATGTCAAAGTAAACAACTAGCATGACAAAGTGAACAAGTGTAAATGGCATGAATCAAGTGTCAAGTAATCAAGTATCTTATAAACATGCATCAAGTGTCAAGTAATCAAGTATCATGTAAACATGCATCAAGTGTCAAGTTTCAAGTCTCATGTATCATGTAGTCAAGTATCAAGCAAGCATGTATCATGTTCAAGTATCATCTTCAAGTATTATGTTCAAGTCTTGTAGTGATTACTATCTAGGTAGCACTTCATGCAGTCCACCTTACATAGTTGCTACAACAAATATTTTCGTTTTAGATTTCATAGTGGACCATAGAGGGCAGTATACTCGAGAACAAGTTAAGTAATCGAGCTCCAAGCTCGAAGTATCATGTATCATGTAATCACGTGTCAAGTTGTATAAGTGGCAAGTATCGTGTCTTGCGTGCAAGTATTAAGTAATCACATGTCAAGTATCATGTCTCAAGTAATCACGTAGGATCAGTGGATCCCCTTCCGAGAACACGTTTCTGAATTATCCACTATTAGATCTGTCCCTTAAACCCCGGCCTGGTTATTTATTATTATTGTCAAACAAGCAAGTATATGTGCAAAATATATCAAGAATAATATGAAATGATCATGTAACAAGTGCAAGTTGCAAGATGAACATGTACGAGTGCGAGATATCTCATAAAGGAATAAAATAGACAAATCTCAAGTTCAGGACAGCAAGACCATACTGTAGTAAAACAGTGATTTCCAATGTTACAAACATCCAAATCTGAATCCATCGAAGAATCTAGAAAATAGACTTCCACACGAAACTAGAGAATATAAATAAGTCATATATTAATTCACAAAAACATAGCTCAAAACAGATTTGAATACAGAAAATATGTTCAGCCAGAAATCAGGAAAACGAATTCAAGAATAGGACAACAGCATGAAGACACATTAAATAAATCCACCAAAAATCGGGGGTATTACCCTATATGTCATGTATCTAAATATAAAGTTTCAAAATTTTCCTGTGAAATTATATTAGTCATCAAAAATAAGAAAACATCAATAAACGAGAGTTTGGCAAATTTGGAATTTCCAACACTGATGTACGAAAACTATGATATCTCGCAACCAGTGAAAAGAAATCCAATTACGTCAAAGGGATATGAAAATAGCTAAAATATACTAACTTTCATATTTCACAAATATTTTTCATACAGTGAAAGGAATCAGGGTGAAAATACGATTCTTTACAGAACAGCGAGTAAAATACATCAAGTATAGTTTTCATAAACGAGCATGAAACGACATATAAAACGCATCAATAAAATTCACCAAAATTCTGGGTAATCTCTAAGTACATAAAGAAATACTGACCAAAGTTTTGGATCAAATAATATATGTAGCATCAGTATCAAAATCATTTAGTCATCAAAATCATCGAAAAACAAAATCTGGAAAAGATCGACACCTCTGCAGTAAAACAGTCATAACTCACACATACGAAAATGAAATCAAGCAAGGTCTGAGGGGTTTGAAAATAGACGAAATTCTCTAAAACTCATGTTTCATACCAAAATTAAGATACTGACTTCAAGACAGTCCAAAACAGCAAACAAAACAGATCAGCGACAAAATACAGATTTTTCCTTTTAACAACAACTCAACATATATCATACAAAACTTGTTCAAAACACAACCAAACATGAAATAGAGTCTTCCAAGTGTCCAAACATCATAAATTAGGGTATCTAGCATGTCCACACTAAATATATCACATGGGTCTTAACCAAATCACGAATTCTCACAAAAGTCTCACATACATGATCAAATCAAGAACGGGTAAAACCTAAGTTAATTCATGTCCAATTTTATGTCGTGAGTCAACTTTGGCCAAATTTCACAATAGAGACAAAACCCATCAAACATAACACAAACAAGAGTCGTCTCTAGACCTAACTACACTATAGGTGGTATTTTTGACTTGTATCAAACAAATGAATTGGAGTACAAGTTACTTGCATCAACCGAAGATGAAGAACGATAAAAATCAAGAATAACGAGCAAAATTCACGAACGAAAATCCACGAATCAACGAATCCAAGCAACTCGTGCAAAAATCACCACACGAGCAAAACTCCACAAAGTGAGAGGGAGAGAGATCAAGAGAGCGAGAGATGACGGGGATGGTGGCTTGCGGCCACGAGAGAACACCAAGAAAGGGAGTCGAGGTGCAAGAGGGGTTGTATGGTGGTGGTCGGGATGTGGAGGTAGTCGGCCAAGGGGGGGTTAGGCCAATCGGTGGTAGGGGGCTGTCGGGCTGTGCACATAGGCTGGAGGGGCTGGCGTCGGCCTGGGCTGATCGGGTCGGCTGTGTGCGGCGCAAGCAACGGGGAGAGAGAAGGAGGCCGGGTTGAGGGGGCTAGGGTTCGGGTTAGAATTTGGGCTTAGGGAGAGGGATTAGAGATGTATATATATAAGGGGATTAGGATTAATAGGTAATTGGGTTGTGGGTAATTAGGAGTAGTAGTAGGATTTGAATTAATGGGTTTCAATTAGGATACAAATAGGATTGGGGGATTTTAATTTGGCTTTGGTAAATCTTATTACTTATCAAACAATAGGATTGGGAAAAGGATAACAACCAATCACCACCACCACAACACCCGAAAAAAAAACATAAAAATAAAAAGAACGAGCCCAAATAAAAGAAAGATCAAATAATAAAAGAACGAAACAAAGGACAACAAATCAATCACAAAGAGCTCAAAAATGAAATAAAACGAATATATATTTGAAAACAACTCCAATATACGGTTCAAAAAAAAATACAAGAGAGAAAATACACCAAAACGAAAAATACACTAAAAAATACACACAATAAAAAACAAGGGTTACAATCAATTACGACTTGTTCAATATACTGGAGTTTATAAAACAAATCAAATTCTCAACAATTTCACCAAAGAGTAAGTTTTCATCAAAATTTCTTCAAATCAGTAAAAACTTTATATGTATGTGTCTGTGTGTGTTTATGCATTAGTAAACCATCAAAATTAATTGTATTTGAGTAGTATAAAGTTTATTTCAATCTCAGTGTCAATACAAATCAAGATTCAATTGAAAACTTCACAAAAAACACAAAAACCCAATTTCGGTTGAACACAATCAGACCCAAAAATATACTCATGTTCAAATCATTCAAAACTTGTTCTTTTTGATTCAAAAATCATTCTTGCAACTTGATTAAACACAACTACAACTAGTTACATTAGTTTTTCCATGATTGTAGGCATCTACAACATTTATTCATCAAGTTTTACTTATCAAAACTCTCAACAGATCATATATATATGAAACCAACAGTAAAGCATTCATCTTTATTCATTTATATGCCCTATACATCATACAACTCATTATACTCATTCAAATTAGCAAGAATATGGAAGAAAGCAACATACCCATGATTTTTATTAGGTTCTTAACATTCTTAAGTCATCTAAATAGAATTTCTATTCATCAATTGCATAATTTCATGAAAAGTTCTGTTTTTATTCATCCATCCATCTATATTTTCACTATATCATCATACCATCATCTATCATGCATCCTAATAGACAAATCATCACATACAACTTGCACAGAACAACAAGAAATCAAAACATATGTCACTCACCTTATTGAAGAATTAACCGAAATAATAAAGAATAAGAAAAAACTCCTCCTTTCGTAAAAATTCAAGATCCTCGCTTCGAAACTCCAAGAAATTAATAATAAATAAAACTTTTTGTTTTAGTGCAGCAAAGAGACAGCTGCTACTTGTAGCGCCCCAGATCCCCATACTGAAAATCTGAGACCCTACTTCAGGAGTCGAACTTCAAAATAGCCACAATCATAGAAAAGTACAGGAAAATTAAAACTTTTATTCCATATATGTTACATTTACAAGTGATACAATATCCAAATAAAATTTACAAGATTACAACAATATAATAACACTTGAATATGTCCCTTGGATGCTTGGACCAACTCGAGCTCTGCTGTACCTGTGAATCTGCTCCGGATACCTACAAGGTGGGGAACGTCAGTACTTTGACTGACAGAATGCTAATAATAATAGCGATCTCCAAACTAACAATCACAACTATAATTTTATGCAAAAGAGAAAAGTGATGTGACAAACTAAGGGGTTAATGGATTCGGGTTATTGTGTTGTTATATGCCATAATCCTACAGTCAGATGCACCAAACACATGCCTACTGCTAATGCAAGAAAGACTTTGGAAACACATGCATTCCATACTACATACGCCACCAAATATAGTCGTCTTTCTCCAAAATTCAGGGATTCAAACCCTCGTTATGCATCCTACTCTTGTACTCAACCTGTTCCCAATAGAAATATGTGTCTGTGGAGGTTGCAGTCTTTCGATATAGTCCCGTACTGTAGTTTTTCAAGTGGTGATAGTGTTTTCCACTTAGTACCCGCGCACGGACCTCTCTCAAAAAGACGTGTTAAACCTTCCGGTACAAGGCCATGTACCCAATGATCTCAATAATTCATATATAGAACAAAACCCACGTGCATAGGAACATGACGGCCTCGAGGGTCAAATCTCCCTATCGATAGGAGCTCCTCCCATTCCTTACCCCGACTTCTTTGGGAATTAACAAATCGAGATACAGGACCGCGAACTCAGTACCTGAGAATCGAATCCGTATCCCGATGATAAGAAAACTACAACTCCCGACTATGGTCTGCTAATACTAATGCAATGTACACACCCCTAATACATCACTCTAATCCAAGATTCACTCGAACCATCCAAGTAAAAGATTGCTTCCAACTCTGTCCATCGACTACTGGCCCCTGGCGACACAAGTCCCGCTTGCCACTTCCCTGAGCTTGGAGTCGTCCCTTACCATGGCCCGCATTCATCCTTAACCGGCATGACTATCACTCGACTGCACCAACTTGGACGTCCAACGCCTCGGCGGAAGTTCACATCTAGGGTCGATAGACATAGGGTATCACCCTACCCTAGTGACTAACTCGAGTCACAACGATCCTCTACAGGGGTCAACACCAACAAGACTAGCTAATAGAAACCATTCAACCCCAAACATCGAGTCATCAACTATTAGGTACCAAAAGGGGAAAGGTTCTACCAACACTTAGTCAAAACCATGACTAAACAACTATGGAGTTTTTGCCTGAACTTAAAAATATCATAACTCCCACAATATAACTCAGATTTGGGTGTTCAAGCCCAATATGGAAAGGTAAAGACCTAGGCTACAGCCCTCTAGTTGATCATCACCTCAGATTCAATCATCTAAATCCTCAAATTTACCTCACAAGCCTTACCTTGTGTACTTCCTGCACACTGGCTGCACCTTACCGATAGCATAAAACCTTACCTGCTCATCGGAACGATACCAAACTAGGTTCTGTAGAAAGGTGTGAATGTCCTCTACAACTTCCTAGTTGATCACCAATCCAAATTATATTATTTTATCACCCTAAAACAGACATTACTCTCAGGTATACAGAACCACATACTAAGCCTTACTTAAACAGAGCCTTCAGCTCAGAACCTGGTTTCCGTCTAATCTTGCAAAAACCATATTTAATAATCTACTTACAGGAATTTCTTCAAATAAGGCTTGTGGAAAGCTCTAGATGTCTACTACAATTTCCTAGCAGAACACTCCCTCAAATTCTGCTCTTACTGAGCCTCAAAAGTACCATCTTATCAAAATGTCCATTCTGACTAAGTTAAGCACACTACATGCTAAGATATTCATCATAAATCACATACTGATCCAATGGTCACCAAATTTGCATTACTGAAACTAGACATCATTATGAACAACATGCAAAACATTTTATATCCAAATTCCAAGTAGTCAATGAGTTATACCTACTTTTAACATGTATAAAAATATTGTTGTTCTTTAGTTACAGTCTTAACTGTTGTTGATTAAATAATTTTGAACATGCATGAAACTTCATCTAGATAATTTCATGATTTTTTTCGTAGAGTCTAGATGCATTCAAGAAATCATGGTAAAAATTTCAGAACAACATCATAAGCCAATTAATTATAAGAATTCCCACAAGTTCAGTTATCACAGTAGACAGATTCTGTTCCTGCCTTACGACTCTGTCCTCAAACTAGATTTTACTAAAATATCAAACATCATCAGAAAATTCCGAAATAAATCATGCATCTTCTAGACATGTATGAGATCATCCTGTATAAGATTCATCATCAAATTCCCAGTAGTTTGTTCTCTGAAAATTCGGAACTAACGCATGCAGATCATGTTTCTGTCATCATTTTCAGATTATAATAATCTACTCTTAAATCAACCATCATCAACTACTACTACTCATGCATGCAAGAAATTTAAACAAGAATGAACAAGAACAAGTTTAGAGAACTTCTCACCCTGAGTTGGCTTGAGTGGTTGTCTTGAGCTTCTCCTCCAAAAATCAACTCCAAAGCTTGGAAATGCTTCTTCTTTCTTACTCCTTCCACTCTTTCTTTTTATTTCTTTTTATCTTTTTCTTTTCGAAAATTTCAGGGCTCAAGAGTGAGAAGAAGGCCTTTTATTGAGAGGGGAAGTGAGGGAAAGAGGGGGGAAAGGGGGGGCCGGCAATAGGGATAGGGGGTAGGGGCTAGGTGATTTTCTCCAAAAAACCATGGTCTAGCTCATGATTTTTGAGTTGGAGCTTGGGTTGAATTTGTTTGGTCTTGATCAAGCTGTAAATGAGATACGAGAGGTTAGATTTGAGTGCATGCAAAGTATACCAATTGTAGTATCATACAATTGCATATTTGCATGCGTACCACACTCAAAACTAGTGTATGTACTACTATCGGTCCGTCTCATTCTCTCGCATTGTCAAGAACGCAAACACCCACATGAACCGCCTCGCAAACAATAAACGCACATCACATCAATCATATGTATAATCAATCCAGCACTGCAATATACATAATACATACAGACAATATATATATATACAAAAGCATTATATTATCTGGTGTATTACATTACTCCCTCCTTAGAATCGTTCTATCCACAAAACGACACTAGTGGGAGAAAAGAAAAGAAAAGACAAACAACACCTAAAACAAATCTGGATACAAAGCCTTCATATGGTTCTCCGGTTCCCACGTACCTTCTTCCACGAATTGGTTCCTCCAGAGAACCTTGACCATCTGGATGACCTTGTTTCTCAGTACTTTGTCATGATGATCAAGTATCCTGACTGGTTGCTCCTCGTAGAAAAGATTATTCTGCAAATCTTTCGGAACCTCTGGTCACTGATGGCTCAAATCCGACACATACTTCCGTAGCATTTTGACGTGGAACACATCATGCACTTGAGATAACTTGGCTGGTAGCTCCAACTTACAAGCCATCCTGCCAATCCTCTTCAGAATCTTGTCTGGTCCAATATATCTCGGAGCTAACTTTCCGCCCTTTCCGAATCTGATAACTCCTTTTTTCGGCAACACCTTGAGAAATACAGAATTGCTTTCCTCAAATTCCAGCTCTCTTCGGCGGTTGTCGGCATAGCTCTTCTGCCTGCTCTGTGCTCCTTGTAGCCTCTTCTGAATAAGCTCGATCTTTTCTTATGTTTGCTGTACGATCGCTGGCCCATACATCTGCCGCTCTCCTACCTCGTACCAACACACGGGTGTTCTGCATCTTCTACCATACAAAGCTTCATATAGGGGCCATACCAATGCTCGCCTGATAGTTTTTATTGTAAGCAAACTGTACCAAGGATATGTATTTCTCCCAACTTCCTCCGAAGTCCAAAATGCATGCCCTCAACATGTCTTCAAGAATCCTGTTGACTCTCTCTGTCTGTCCATCAGTCTGTGGATGAAAAGCTATGCCGAAGTCTGTTCTAGTCCCTAATGCTGACTGTAGACTCTACCAGAGTCGAGATGTAAATCTTGCATCTCGGTCGGATACTATCGACACTGGCACTCCATGTAGCTTCACTATGTTCTCAATGTAGATATCGACCAACTTCTCGACTGACCAGGTCGTCTTTACTGAAAAGAAATGTGCCGATTTTTTCAATCGATCCACAATCACTCATATGAGTCATTTCCTTTAGGGCTCCTAGGTAATCTATATAATAAAACACAAAGAAAGCTATCAAGTGGTTCTCCTTCAATCCCTTCAAAAATCAAAGATCCAGATCTAACCTCATAAAACATATTTTTCTCCCAGAAGTTCCCTCTAAAACTCAAATTCAAATTCCTCATCCAAAACAACTCCTATATTTATTTATTTTTTTTTTCTCTCTCTCTCCCCCCCCCCCCCTTCTATTCAGAAACTTAAGAAAATAAAATTTTTAAAAATTTTTTTGAAATAAAAAATTAAAAAACTTAAAAAATTAAAAATTTAAAAGCTTTAAAAATAGTTTAAAAAAACCAAAAAAAATCATATAGTATGTTTTTCGCTGGACCCCAAAAGTTTCTCATATAATATATTTGCTACTTCAATTAATTTGCTCGACCTCCAAAACTATTTTATACGATCAAATAAGATGCACCATTCCGATGACGTACCGTAGGCACGTGTCAACGGGCAAACCTAGTACAGTGATAAAATCCATACTGATGTTCTCGCATTTCCACTCTGGAATGGGTAGAGGCTGTAGCAATCCTCCCAATTTATGATTCTCAGCCTTAACTTGTTGGCACGTCAGACATTTGGCCACGAACTCTGTTATGTCTCGCTTCATCCGTGACCACCAATAGTAATGTTTTATATCACGATACATCTTGGTGCTCCCGAGGTGAATCGCAAGCAATGTGGAGTGAGCTTCCTTCATGATGTCTTCTCTCAACTCCTTGTCCTTTAGTACACACAATCTGTTGCCGAAACATAGTGAACCTTCCCTTATACTGAATTCGGGTAGTTCTCCTTCATGCACTTGCTTCTTCATGGCTTCCATCTCCGGGTCTTCAGTCTGTGCCTTCTTCACCTGCTCATTCATGCTTGAATGTAATACCCACTGTGCCAAAACTACACTTAAGTGCTGAGCAAATACTTCAATGCTTGCTTGCCTGATCTCCTCATCTAGCTCCTTCCGGGTTGCTACCAGTGTAGCCACACTTCTCTTCCTGCTGAGCGCATCTACTACCACATTGGCCTTTCTTGGATGATCTATGATTTCTGGTCTGATGTCTTCGAGTACATCCAACCATCTCTTCTGCCTCAAATTAGGTCCTTCTGCTGGTATATGTACTTTAAGCTCTTCTGGTCCGTGTATATCTCCACATTTGATCCGTAGATATAATGCCTCCGTGATTTTAAAGAGAAGATTATGGCTGCAAGCTCCAAGTCATGAGTTGGATAGTTCTTCTCATGTGGTCATAGCTATCTTGATCCATAAGCTATAACTTTGCCTTCCTGCATCAGCACACATCCAAACCCTAAATACGATGCATCACTGTAGATGACATAGTCCTTGTTCTCCTGAGGTAAAACCAATATCGGTGCAGAGATTAATAGGTTCTTCAGTTCTTGGAAACTATCTTCACACTTCTTCGTCCAGTCGAAACCTTGGTTCTTCTTGGTCAAAGTTGTAAGGGGTACAGCTATCCTTGCATAATTCTGGATAAACTTCCGGTAATACTTAGTCATAACCCGAAAAACTCCTTATCTCTTTCACCGTCTTCGACTGTGGCCATCCCTTGACTGCTTCAATCTTCGGAGGATCCGTTGCCACTCACTCCTTAGAAAGGATATGGCCTAGAAATGCAACTTCTGATTTCTAGAACTCACACTTGGACAATTTGGTGTTTAACTGATGCTCTTGTAACTTGCTCAGGACTGCTGTCAGATGTTCTGCATGATCCTCCTCCGTCCTTGAGTACACCAAAATTTCATCGATGAAGACCACAACAAAAGAGTCGATAAACAGACGTAGAATTTTGTTCATCAAGTCCATGAAGATCGCTGGAGTGTTAGTCACTCCAAATGGCATTACCAAGAATTCATAGTGTCCATGTCGATTCCGAAAAGTTGTCTTAGGTACATCCTCCTCCTTGACTTGCACTTGATGATATCTGGATCGTAGATCAATCTTGGGAAATACTACTGCTCCCTGAAGCTGATCGAACAAATCATCGATCATGGAAATTGGGTACTTGTTTCGAATGGTGACCTTATTCAATTTTCGATAATTAATACACATCCTGGCTGATCCGTCCCTCTTCTTAACAAGCAATACTGGTGCTCTCCAAGGTGATCCACTTGGTCTGATAAATCCCTTATGCAAGAATTTCTCAATCTGCTTCTTGACCTCATTCTGTTCTATTGGCGCCATTATATAGGGTGCTTTTGATATTGGAGCGCTACCCGGCTGAATTGTGATGCTAAACTCAATATCCCGGTGTGGCGGAAGTCCAGGTAAATCCTCCAAGAATACGAGTGGAAAATTTCTCACCACTGGTATCTTGTTCACCTCTTTTGGTACCAGTACTTCACATGTAGCTGCAATGATCATTTCTCTCGACCTCTTCTCTCTGTGGAATACAAGTTCCAATCCTTCAGCTGAGATGATTACCTCCTTCGTCTTGCAGTCGATACTTGCCTTGTGCTTCAACATCCAATCCATACCAATAATGACATATGTTCCGGCAAAGCCCAATTCTAACAAATCGATGCTTAGGGTTTCCCCATTAATATGGAGTTTACATCCCCTATAGCATAAATCCGTAGTGAGGGTTGCTCCTGATGGTGTAGCCACCCTCAAGGCTAAATCTGGAACTACCTCCTGGGTGCATCTTAATTTTTTCGAAAAAGATTTTGACACAAAAGAATGAGTCGATCAACTATCGAATATGATTGTAGCCAAAATTCCATTTAATATATATATGTCCTGTTACAAAAATTCATCTTTCATTAACTTCCCACAAAAACCCAAAATACAACTTAGAACATCATTACATCATTTCCTTACATACCAGTGATTACACCTTCATCTTCTTCAACATCATTTTTGGTCATGGAGAACACCTTTCCTTGACACATCTACTTCTTTCCTTTGTCGGTTGCTCCCATCCCTGCCCTATTGCTGTTCCTTGAATTTTGGGGACAATTCGACCTGATATGCCCTTCTAGCCCGCACAGGAAACATCTCTGGGTATTCCTCCTGGGGCGTTGATTCTTGAAGTGTCCTTTCTCTCCACAGTGGAAGAAGCTTCCGGGCTTGTACTCCCTTGTCTTGGCACTGGTTTTTTGAAATTTCTGACTCTTGCCCTGCTTCTTGAATTTGGATGTTGGGGTGGATCTCTTTCCTTTGTTCCAAAACTTTTTCATTCCTTGACTCTGATTCATGTCTGCCTCTGTCACCGCAGCTCACCTCACCAGCTTGTCAAATCGGCGAATGCCCAACGGAACCATCCTCGACCTCAGTCTAGGCCTAAGCCCTTGTTCAAACATCTGGACCTTCTTCGCTTCCTTCTGGACCATCTCCGGTGCATAACGAGACAGCTGAGAAAACTTCGTCTCATATTCCCTGACAGACATATTTCCCTGCTTCAAATTGTGGAACTCCATTGCCTTCTCTTCTTGCACATCCATGGGAAAATAGTGCTGTCGGAATTCCTTGAGGAAATCTTCCCAAGTGATCTGACCTTCTCCAAGATCACGCTTCATGTACTGCCACCAAACTCCGGCGTCCTTCTCCTGCAAGATTGTGGCTAGAAGAACCTTGTTGTCCTCTTGACTCACCAACACCTCAAATACTGTCTCCACCTGACGTATCCAGTCGTCAGCAGCTGTGGGGTCGGCCTGTCCTTCGAAGACTGGCGGTTTCACCCTCTTGAATGATTCCACCATCTTCACCGGGTCTGTATTTACAGCAACTCCTGGTGCTCCTTGTGGCGGCACTTGGTTCCTGCTAGCCTCCATAAAAGCTCCAATCATCTGATATACCCGAGCAAACTCTTCCCTTACATCAAGGACAGTATCGTTGGCTCTGGTTCCTACGGCTTCAGTCTGATCGCTCTGGTTGCTTCTGGTCCTTCCTACCATTTGAAAGCTAATATCGACATCATCAAACAACAATAGTAATGCAAAACCCATAACACACTAGCATCGGTCAGACAACATACTAGTCTTATTCATTCAAAAAGGGTTTACAACGATATTGCAATCAATACAGTCATGTCATCATCTAATGGGTTCATACTACACCCATCAAAAAAATAGCAAGTCAGCCTAGCTATTCAAAAAGATTGCCATCTATACACATCTAAAGAAATCCCACAACACTAAGAGAGATCACTGCTCTCCCGCCCCTGGCGGGTCGCCAGCCTCAGAGCTACCTTCGGAGGTCATCCTATCCAGCAGATACTGCATATCGCAGACCTGAGACCTCAAAGCCAGATATCGGCTCTGCAACTGTCCCAACCTTTCCTCATACCAGTGCTTCAATAGTATCACCCTCGTCTTCCACTTCTGCTTGACCCTCTCCAGCTTGGCCACTCTTCTCTCGGTAGCTATCAAGGCTTGCACGAGATTCTCAAAGCGATCCTCCCGCTGCCCTACAGCTCCATTTATAAGCAGCCAGCTCCTGGAATAACATAGTGATGGCCTGCACTACGGCCGTGGGCTGTGGGGGGTGGAGGTGGGAGTGGGGGGGCATGACCATTTTCATATGTCCAACCGTTCGAGTATCCATTATCCATGCCCGACATCTGCAAGAGAAAATATGGGAATCAGTCCAGATACAGAAAATATTACAAAAGCATCAGTCCAGATACAACTTATGCTTTATAATCATCAACTATCTGACTAAACCCAACTCTGCAACACATCCAAGTCTAACTTTCATGCTGTTTTAGACTAGTAATTGAAGTCTGCTCTGATACCAACTTCTGTAGCACCCCAGATCCCCATACTGGAAATCTGAGACCCTACTCCAGGAGTCAAACTTCAAAATAGCCACAATCATAGAAAAATACAAGAAAATTAAAACTTTTATTCCGTATAAATGTTACATTTACAAGTGTTACAATATCCAAATAAAATGTACAAGATTACAACAATATAATAACACTTGAATATGTCCTTTGGATGCTTGGACCAACTCGAGCTCTGATGTACCTGTGAATCGGCTCCAGTTACCTACAAGGTGGGAAACATTAGTACTTCGACTGACGCAATGCTGATAATAACAACGATATCCAAACTAACAATCACAACTATAATTTTATGCAAAAGAGAAAAGTGATGTGACAAACTAGGGGGTTAATGGATTCGGGTTATAGTGTTGTTGTATGCCATGATCCTACAGTTAGATGCACCAAACACTTGGCCACTACTAATGCAAGCACGACTTTGGAAACACATAAATCCCATACTAGATATGCCACCAAATCTAGTCGTCTTTCTCCACAATTCAGGGATTCAAACCCTTGCCATGCATCCTACTGTTGTACTCAACCTGTTCCCATTAGATTTCCGTGTCTGAGGAGGTTGCAGTCTTTTGGTCTAGTCCCGTACTGCAATCCCTAAAGTGGTGGTTGTGTTTTTCACTTAGTACCCTCGCATGAACCTCACTCAAAAAGCCATGTTAAACCTTCCGGTACAAAATCAGGTACCCAATAACCTTCGGTACAAGTCCATGTACCCAATGACGTCAATAATTCATATATAGATCAAAACCCACGTGCATAGGTACATGACGACCTCGGGGGTCAAATCCCCCTATCCGATAGGAGCTCCTACTGTTCCATACCCCGGCTTTTTTTGGAATTAATAGATCGAGATACAGGACCGCAAACTCAGCACCTAAGAACCGAATCTGTATCCCTACGTATAACCCCAGTTTTCCATTTTGTGTATTTTGAGTGTATTTTCTTTTTTCTTGTATTTGATTCAGTTTGTATCTTTGGATCGTATATTGGAATATATTTTCAATATATTCATTTTATTATTTTTGTCTCTTTTATTAGAATTCTTGATTCTTTTGTCCATCTTTTGTTTCTTTCCATTTGATCGAGCCATTATTTTGATCCTCTTTATTTCATTGGTTCATACCTTATTTATTTATCTCCGTTGTGCCATCTCATTCTTCCCTTTGGATCTAATTATATTTATATTTATTTATTTATTTACCTTAAAACCTTATTCTTATTATCCTGTTAATCTGATAACCTATTTTCCCTTTAAACTATTACCCAAACCCAATAAGCCTTATATTCCTCCCCGTTAACACTACCTACCAAAATACGCACTTTCCCCTGCATGCCCAACCCGAAACCCTCTTTCCCCGTCAGCCATCAATACCCCACCAAAAACCCTAACTTTCACCTGATATATAAATACATATGCATACCCTTTGAACCCATGCAAACCCATCTGCCGCCATACCTTTTTCCCGTCCTCTTTTCTCTCCCTATCTCCGCCCCAATCTCGTAAGCTCCATCGTCTGTCGCATCCCTGCCTCCTTGCACCCTCGTAACTTTGCTGTGCCCTCTTCGACTAGCTCCGCAAGCCCTCGACGTGTTGTGCCCCTCCCAAGCACCGCACGACTGCGACCAGCCAGCCACCGCTAGCAGCCGGTTGTCGCTCTCCCCGCAGTCCCGTGCTTCCCCTCATGGTGGTCTCGTCTCTCTCTCTCTATCTCTTGGAGCGTGTGTTAGTTTGTGGATATTAAGTTCGTGTGCTCGTTTTGAGTTTGCGAGTTCGTAGTTGTTTCGTGTGTTTATTTGGAGTTCGTTCGTTCGTTGAGTTCGTGCCCGGGAATCCATTCCCGTTATTCTTGCTTTGCCATTTTCGTCGTCGGTTATAAGGCATGTAACTTGCTTCTCTGTGTAATACAAGTACTAAATACTGCCTGTAGTGTAGTTGGGTTCTACAAACTATTTTTGTGTGAATTCCCTTGCTGATATTGTCTTTATTGTGATGATTCGACCATAGTTGCCTCACGACATACATGACATGAAATAACCTAGGATTGACCACTTCTTGTTGTATATATGCGTGTTGTTTATATGATATCTTGTGCTCGTCCATGTTATTTATGGTAGACTTTTTGTATACTTGTGAAATACCCTGTACCATGTTGCTTGTACATCTAGTACACTATATTTCTTGTTTGGTTATAATTTGGATGAGTTTCATGCGAACTAGTTGATTTTGTGCAGATGAGATATTTTCAGCTTTGCTGGCTTTTCCGTTTTGATCAGTATTTTAGACCCTATTAAGTTCAAAATTTGAAAATATTTTGTGAACATGATTTGTAGAGAATCTTGTCTATTTTCCAACCCTTCTGACGGATCTCAGTTTCGTTTTATGGTTTGTGAGTTATGTCTATTTTACTACAGAGGTGTAAAGTGATTTCCAGATTTTGTTTTCTGTAAATTCTGAAGAGTAATCTAGTTTTATCATGATGTTAAAAGTATTATTTTGATCCAATATTTTGCACAGTACAACTATACTTGGTTCGGATTAACCATGAATTTTTGTGGAATTATTTGATGAGTTTTGCATACCGTTCTTTGTTTCCAAACAATTACTATACTAGCAGAATTTTCATACTGTTCAGTAAAGAACCTGGTTTCGGCCTAATTCTACTTGTTATCTCTAAAATATTTCTAAATATGAAAGTTAGCCTACTGTATCTATTTTATCACCCTTTTGATGGATTTGGATTTCAATTTATGGTTTGTGAGATATTGTTGTTTTCATACTGCTGTGCTTGTGATTTCAGATATACAAAACTACAGCATCTTACTGTTTTCTGATTTTACTTGACTACTCTTTTTCATCGGAAAATTATGAAACTTTATATTCTGTTACTATGCATATAGAGGAATACCCCAGATTTTTTGTGGATTTATTTAATAAGTTTTCATGCTGTTTCCCTGACTTTGAATACGATCTTATGATTTCTGGCTGAACATATTTTCTGGTTTCAATTCAGTTTTGAGTTATGATTTTGTGAAACACTATATGAATTATATATATTTGCTAGATTCTACCAGGAGTCTTTTTCCAGAATCTTTGATGGATCCAGATTTGCATGTTTGTAGCAACAGGAATCCCAGATTTAGTGCAGTACTGTCTTGCTGTCCTGAACTAGAATTTTCGTTGTTCGAATCTTTTATGTGTTGTCTTTTACCCGTGCATGTTTATTCTTCATCCTGTACTTGTTACTTGATCATGCCATGTTATTCTTGCCATGTTTTGTACTTGCACATGCCTGTTTGATAATAATAATAAATAACTAAGCCGGGGTTTAAGAGAAAGATCTAATAGTGGATAATACAGAAACGTGTACTCAGAAGGGGATCCACAGATCCTATGTGATTACTTGATACATGATACTTGACACGTGATTACTTGACACTTGCACGCAAGACACGTGATTACTTGCCACTTGCACAACTTGACACGTGATACATGATACATGATACATGATACTTGGAGCTTGGAGCTTAGAGCTTGATTACTTGATACTTGTCTTGAGTACACTGTCCTATATGGTCCACTATGAAATCTAAAGCGAAACTATTTGAATGTAGCAACCATGTAGTAAAAACCGGGATGCATGAAGTGCTACCTAGATAGTAATAACTACAAGACTCGACCATGACACTTGAACGTGATACTTGATACTTGTCTACATGATACATGATACTTGATACATGACACTTGTTACATGTTTACATGACACTTGATACTTGTTGCTTGTTTACATGATACTTGTTTACTTGACACTTGATACATGCCACTTACACTTGTTCACCTTGCCATGATAGTTGTTATATTTTATTACCATGCATATTCTATGTTATTTGCCTATCTTTTTCATGTACTTGTATCATGCACTACAAGCGGCCCGTAACTTGCATTGATGGGAGTTTGTTTTCTTTTTTCTCTTCCTGCAATTTATTTAATTGTAGACCAGGATGATCAGCTGCCAGATGGAGTTGGTGATATGAGATGATATTTGTGCCGGAATTTTGCTATTATTTTTTCTTGTTGCTTGCTTGAACAATTGTATCTTGTACTTGGATTTATTTGTATTTGGGCAATGTGACACAAGATATTGACTTATTCAGATCTGAATTATTTGAGATTATAATATTTTGGTTTCAAGTATTCTTGTTGGTATTTTGATTCATATGTGCATGCTTGGTTGATTCTTTTGCTTCCGACTCTGATTATACTTGTGAAATATTGTAAAGATTCAAAACAGCTTATGGATGATGAAAATTATTCGCTGGGCTTAGTCACATATCTGTTTTTCGTATTCTCTTTTGGGAAGCGGGGCGTGACATGATTTTTAGTGGTATCAGAGCTCAGGTTTGGCTAATGAATTAGTTTAACTGATACATTAGACAAGCTTGGCTCGAACTGGGATCGGCTCAACATTTCACCAACCATGCATACATAAATGAATTATAAATCAACTTTGATATGGATGCTAATTGTTTTTGGTTTTGTGCAGACTATGGCTCGTAGATGCTCTACTTCTCGTCTTCAGGATGAGCATCTAGGGTTTAATGCTGTCACCACTATGTTGGAATGGCTGATTAATATGCAGCAGAACCACAATAACTTGGTGATGCCTGCTTTGGAAGCTGCTCGGGTTCTGCCGCCCGCTGTGCCTATGTAGGCAGCTCTTACTCCCCGTCTGGGTACAGTCACAGACTTCATGAGGCTGCATTCCAACAGATTTTTCGGTACTGAGATGCCTTTGGAGGCAGAACAGTGGCTGATTCAGACTGAGAAACTATTTTTGGCAGCTAAGGTGGTAGATGCAGATAGGGTGGATATGGTAGCCATCCAGCTTGTGGACTTGGCTCACATTTGGTGTAGGTCCGAGTTCGAAAGGCTCGAACGACCGATCACTTGGGCCACCTTCACTAGGAGCTTCTTGGAGAAGTTCTTTCCTAGCAGCACTAGAGTTGTGATGAAGCAATAATTCTTGGCCCTGAAACAGGTTGGTCGTTATTTCTAGTAATGGAATTTTGTTACATATTGTCCATGCAATGTTGTAACATGAGACTTTCTTGAAACACGGCTCCAGGTCTGTGGATGAGTACGCAGCCGAATTTACTAGACCTAGCCGCTTCGCAACCATTCTTGTGGCGAACAAAGAGGATAGGGCTCATAGGTTCATATTAGGGCTTGAGCGAGACATCAAGGTGCAGCTTTTCTCTCTTCGCTTGTGTACTTATGCTGAGACTCTCGAGGCAGCTCGAGCTCAGGAGCAGACTCGTGGTGGATTGGCTCCTTCCTAGTGGACTGCTCCACTCTGTTGCTAGGCCTTCTGGTTGGACTATTGGGAGGCCTGTCCCAGCCCCTCCGGTCAGGACAGCTCCTTACTCTGTTGCGGGTCCTCAGAAGGTTGGTTTTTGTGACTTTTGCCGACTTCTTGGGCATGAGCGCAAGGACTACAGGCATGCCAATCATCGCTGTTTGGGATGTGGTGCTGCTGACCATTCAGTGCGGGACTGCCTGCAGTTGGCTCTTCCAACCAGGGGTCCAGTTCAGCAGGTTGCCCCAGCTCGTGGTCCAGTCAGACCACCGCTTCCTCTGCAGCGCGAGATTATCGTTCAGAGGACCGCTGCTCCCAAGAGAGATCAGGCTTTCAACCTGACTGCTGCTGATGCTGAGTCAGCTGAGAGTGTTGTTGCAGGTATATTTTGCTTTTATTGTTTTTATTGTTTTTGTTGTTCCTCTTTTGTTTCTTCATTTCCCTTTGTATTGTTCCTTTCATATTTATCTTTCTGCATTTTGTTTTTCCCCACTCCTGTTCAACCATTCTTTTCTCTATCTCTTTTGATTCTGCCTTAGGTGTCGTCCTTGTTTGTTCTTTTCCTGCTCAAGTTATTTTTTATTCTAGGGCAACCCATTCTTTTGTCTCCTCTCGATTTGTAGCTCGCCATCAGTTGGAGTGCAGCAACATGTTAGAGACTTGGAACATTGTGACAGGTGGTGGAGTTATTATTTGTTCCCGAGAGTACAGGTAGTGTCCCGTATTTATTGGTAGCGCTAATTTCAAGGCCAATCTTATTGTAATTAGGAATTCAGGATTCGACATCATTCCGTGTATGGATTGGTTGCATGAAACCCATGCCATTATTGATTGCCGTGCCAAGAAAGTTGTGTTCCAGATTTCAGATTGCGCAGAGTTTGAGTTCCATACCGGGGAGATATTCCTTGGCCGAACTGCAGTTGATCAGGAGGTTTGTGCGATGAAATTGCATTTAGGCTGTGAGGCTGCACCTCTAATAGTGCGGGATTTCCTGGATGTCTTTCCAGAGGAGTTGCCTGGCTTACCCCCTGATTAGGATGTAGAGTTCGGTATTGAAGTTCAGTCGGGTACGGTGCCTATATTGAAGAGTCCCTACAGGATGGCACCGGTTGAATTAGCAGAACTTAAGGTGCAGATTTAGGAGTTGCTTGATTTTGGGGTTCATCAGACCCAATGTTTCGACTTGGGGTGCTCCAGTCCTTTTTGTCAACAAGAAGGATGGTAGTCGTCAACTGTGCGTAGATTATCGAGAACTAAATAGTGTTACTGTGAAGAACCGGTATCCGTTGCCCAGGATCGATGATTTGTTTGATCAGTTGTGTGGAGCAACTGTTTTCTCGAAGTTGGATCTTCGTTCTGGGTATCATCAAGTCAAAGTGAAGGCGACTGATGTACAGAAGACCGCATCGATCCTTCTGTTCATGATTGAGACCGGTATAGTGGAAGGGCTAACTCTAGAGAATTGATTTTGTTCATGATTCAAATAACTAAGGACTAGATACATAGTGAAGACGTGATGAAAATAAGAGAAAAACACGAGTATGAGGGCCTCGGAATCGGGAAGTCAGGAGGTCTTCATTAATGGCATTTTTGGTGGTCTTCATTGATGACATTTGTGTATTCTCGGAATCGGGAAGATCATGCTGAGCATCTTAGGTTGGTTCTGCAGACTTTGAGAGAGAATCAGCTCTATGGGAAACTCAGTAAGTGCGAGTTTTGGCTCGACAGGGTTTCTTTCTTAGGGCACATTATCTCGGGCGATGGTATTTCTATGGATCCAGCCAAGGTTGAGGCTGTGAAGGATTCGCCTGTTCCCAAGTCAGTTTCAGAAGTCAGGAGTTTTCTTGGTTTAGCTGGCTATTATCGAAAATTCGTCCAAGATTTTTCGAAGATAGCAGGTGTAACACCCCGAATTGCAAATACAACTAAATTCGAAGTTCCACAGGATCCTTACACTTCTTTCGTACAATTTTACAAGGAAATAAAAACTTTTGTACATCAGAGTTTACACTTTCATTACATATTTACCGCGGAAGCAATTTACAACAAATTACATGAATTGAAATCTACAACATTTGGATCATTCTTTGATCAGCATGCATTCTTTAATTTTGCTAATCACTTTACCCTGCATAAAAACTGTGGGCGCGTCAGTTGCTTACTGTAACACCCCGAATTCCAAATACAGCTGAATTCGAAGTTTCACAGGATCTTTACACTTCTTTCGTACAACTTTACAAGGAAATAAAGAACTTTTGTTACATCAGAGTTTACAAATTATATTACATATTTACAGCAGAAGAAAATTACAAAAATTTACATAAATTAAAATGTATAACACTTGAATCATTCTTTAATCAGCATGCATTCTTTAGTCTTGTTAACCACTTTATCCTGCATTGTAACGCCCCGAACTTCCTCTATGGAGAATTCGAGACACGAGGTAGGACCTTTACATTCAATTAGTTACAATACACAGAAAATAGGAAAATTTTAGAACTTTTCACTAATACTATATTACAGCCAAGTGTTTTCCCTTGATTCAATAAATTACATCAGAGTATGAAAATGATAAAACATCAGGCTCTTCACTTGTAGACCATGCCTTGACTAGAGTTCTCCCGGTCTGGTGATCCTGTATCCACAACTGCAATCCAATACCTGTATTCACTGAAGCTTAAAGGCTGATGACTTAGCAGTGAATCTCTAAAACAACATATAAAAGCATGGTGAAATATGTCGGTGTAGTTTAACTGTTCGTGAGTGCTATGACTTAGAATCTAATGCAATATTAACTAAGGCTAAGATGCTCCTATTCTAATGCAAACAAGAATCTGGAATCGTATGCATCCCATAACTACATACATCCATATCAAGTCGTTCTCCATATTTAGGGATTTGAACCCACGTTATGAATTCTACTTTTGTACCCATCCTGTTCCTGACATAATATTACATGACTGGTGACTATTGCCCGGCGTGCCGGACCTCACCCAAAAGCCAACATGAACTACAAGGTACTTGTCAACCTTCTTCCGTGCCCTTAACTAGTCATGAGTAGGCATAGAACCTGCCGGGATCGTAGGGTCTATTTCCCTATGAAACCCTCTCGTTTTTATCATGGTCTATTCAAGAATTAATAATCAAGATACGGAACCCGTGCCCCCAACTTGTCACGGAAAAGCACCGCCCGTATCCCTTTGACAGCCTATAAGATAGGTTGGAGTATAAGGTATCATCCCCAACACCAACTCTCTCCCTTTTGCAATTTATAGATAAAAATGGTTAAGTAACAAGTTACTACCCTAACGATGTCACTAACCCTAACAAACCAAATGGGGCCGTACACTACAAAAGAAAGTAGATTTCCCGGCGCTTTTTGACGTCTTTACTGGCGTTTTTTTACGCCGGTGAAACATTCACCGGCATTTACAATAGCGCCGGTCCAAATGCCGCCGAATCGAGCGTCGCTGAAAGGAAGGGGTCTACACCGGCGGTTTTCATGGGCGCCGGTATATGTGAAACATACACCGGCGGCCTAAAAACACCGGTGTATTGGGTCCTCTGAGTGCCGTCTTTTACTTCCAGTAAACATTCACCGGCGGTTATAAACCGCCGGTGTTCATCAATTTACCAGCGTTTAAAAAAATGCCGGTGTATAGTGAACGTTCACCGGCGTTCTGTGACCGCCGGTGTACGTGCGTTTATGGCTGCCCGCTTTTCCCTACTCACAAGCACCGGCGTGACCAAAAACGCCGGTAAACCCTACACCGGCGTTTGATAAAACGCCGGTGTTCCTTTTTGCCGTTACAACTGACGGTGTTCACCGGCGTCTAGCGGCATACACCGGCATTTGTGTGACCGCCGATCTATCGCACACTGCAACTAATTCAATAGATAGACCGGCGTTTTATAAAAATCCGGTCTAGCTATGCCCGTTTGTATTCCTTTCTCCGTTTTCCGTTCGGTTTCAATTCACAATTTCTTTTACAAAACCTGTAAACCAATTCATAACTACTAATTCAACCAATTTCATTTCATATTAATCCGCAAATGACAACCAAACACAAGAAATATAATAAAGTTTAACACGTGTCATATCCAAATATCTCAACAAATCTTCTTAACAGTGTCATAATCACAACCAAATTCACCGCAAAATTAACAGTCATAATCACAACCAAATTAATAGACCGACGAACATCTCAAATATCTCAACATCCCAAATATCTCAAGTCTGACAAATATCCCAACTAAACCGTCTAACATAACTCTCATCCAAAAAAAACTGTCTGACATAACAGCGAGGAGGACATAAGAACAATCATACAGCAAGGACACAAGAACAGCAAGGAGGACCACGGATTCATACCCTCGAGGAGCTTCAGTTCTGATCATCAGAATTTTCTTCATCTGGGCGACCGCTCTGTGAACAAAAAAAAACAATAGTTTAGTTCAACAGTATACCACAATACAGAATATACATATTTTTTGAACTTGCAAAAAAATCTAACTGTATCTTAAATTATATGATCAAAGTGCCAATTGCAAATGGAATTGTTGATGATATATAGAGAGGTAAAATAATTACATTGCAAGCCTAAAAATCTGGTACTTAATTTTGTTTTTTAAATATATCTAAAATAACAAAACAAATGAAAATTCAGTATCTAACTTGAAAACTCTATATTATCTCCCTTGATTGGGAATATCCACTACCTAAAACAGCAAAACAAATAAAAATTCAGTATCTAAGCATCTCTTTCATGGATTGTCCAGACAATCCATGAAACTGTCATCGTGGACGGAAACCAAATATAAGAAAAATAAGAAAAATAAGCTAGGGCTCATATCAAGTGTATTTTTAGGGAACTGTCATCGTGGAAGGAAACCAAATATATATAGAATCCAGAAATGTAAACAGAAAGGAGAAAGGTAGAGACTTTGGATACACCAGGCTAACATAGCGGCATTTTCCTCATCTCTCTCTCATCCCTTGTTTCCCTTCAGCACATGAACAGAAAGAGACATCAGCAACAACAGCAAGAGCGACAAGAACGACAATAATAATAAATTATTATGAACAAGATGTCTCTATATGGGTTTCCAGATCTCCACTCGAGTCCACTCTTTCTAATCACAGCCCAATTAAGAACATAGACAACATCCACTGAACAATCCAATCACAGCCCAATCCAAATTGGCCATCCTAGATCCAATCATAGTCCAGATAAAAAAACCATGCCGAAGATTGCAATCAGGTTACATTAACAGTATATGAAAATGAAAATTTCTCCACTATCTGAGCTTATATGTTGCTCTCCAACTATATCGCAAAACCCAGGTGTTGTGCATATCCGGTCGGAGGATTGTGGCATACGTACCTATATACCATCCTCAGTTCAAAGTGAACCCATTCTTGGTATCAAAACAAACATGCCAAGAAGACAATCAGGTGCATGATATGAGCTTCACTAACAGTTAAGTGAAAATAGGACCAAAACAATAGCATTAGAAGACCATCAGGTTTGTGAAATAAGCCTCACTAACAGTGGAAGGAAACTGGGGATGCTATGCAGCATACTTAGTTTGGAAATGAACCCATTTTGTGGTAAGAAAACCATTTTTGGCTAAGATTGCAATCAGGTTACATTAACAGTATATGAAAATGAAAATTTCTCCACTATCTGAGCTTATATGTTGCTCTCCAACTATATCGCAAAACCCAGGTGTTGTGCATATCCGGCCGGAGGATTGTGGCATACGTACCTATATACCATCCTCAGTTCAAAGTGAACCCATTCTTGGTATCAAAACAAACATGCCAAGAAGACAATCAGGTGCATGATATGAGCTTCACTAACAGTTAAGTGAAAATAGGACCAAAACAATAGCCTTAGAAGACCATCAGGTTTGTGAAATAAGCTTCACTAATAGTGGAAGGAAACTGGGGATGCTATGCAGCATACTTAGTTTGGAAATGAACCCATTTTGTGGTAAGAAAACCATTTTTGGCTAAGATTGCAATCAGGTTACATTAACAGTATATGAAAATGAAAATTTCTCCACTATCTGAGCTTATATGTTGCTCTCCAACTATATCGCAAAACCCAGGTGTTGTGCATATCCGGCCGGAAGATTGTGGCATACGTACCTATATACCATCCTCAGTTCAAAGTGAACCCATTCTTGGTATCAAAACAAACATGCCAAGAAGACAATCAGGTGCATGATATGAGCTTCACTAACAGTTAAGTGAAAATAGGACCAAAAAAATAGCCTTAGAAGACCATCAGGTTTGTGAAATAAGCTTCACCAACAGTGAAGGAAACTGGGGATGCTATGCAGCATACTTAGCTTGGAAATGAACCCATTTTGTGGTAAGAAAACCATTTTTGGCATACGTACCTACATACCATCCTCAGTTCACAGTGAACCCATTATTTGGTCAAATTCAATTGCCAAGATGACAATCATATGCATGAAAATAAGCTTCACTAACAATAAAACAAAATGGGTTCACTTCAACAACAGCAACAACAGCAAGAGGGAACCAAATATAGAACAATTGGGTTTTGAATGGAGATTGTAGTCATAGATCAATTCTTCATAGAAGAAAAATACGAATAGGGCTCATAGCAAGTGTAGTTTTAACTGGATTTGTCATCGTGGAAGGAAACCAAATATAGAAGCCAGAAAGAGGAATGGTAGAGATTGAGGATACACCAGGCTAACATAGCGGCATTTTCCTCATCTCCCTCTCATCCCTTCTTTCCCTTCAACACACGAACACAAAGAGACATCAGCAACAACAACAAGAGCGACAAGAACAACAATAATAATAAATCATTATGAAGAAGATGTCTCTATATGGGTTTCCAGATCTCCACTCGAGCCCTCTCGTTCTAATCACAGCCCAACTAAGAACATGGACAACAGCCACTGAACAATCCAATCACAGCCCAATCCAAACTGGCCATCCTGGATCTTAATGAAATAAGCTTCAGTAGTAGTAAAAGAAGATGGGGATGCTAGCAGCAAACTCAGTTTGGAAGTGAACCCTTTTTTGGTTAAAAAATCATGCCAAAGATGGCAAACAGGTTACTTTAACAGTATCTTGAAATGAAAATTTCCATTAACGACACGGTTCATAGTAAACCCATTTATTATCAAAAAAACATGGCAAGAAGACAAGCAGATGCATGAAATGAGCTTCATTAACAGTGAAAGAGGATGGGGATGCTAGCAGCATACACAGTTTGGTGGTGAACCCATTATTTGATCAAAAGATCATGCAAAAGAGGGCAATCGGCAGGATACCTTAACAGTAAGTTAAAATGAAAATTTCCATTAACTGAGCTTAAGTATATGTTGCTCCAGTAGTTGTTGTGCCCAACTAAATCTAAAACCAACTTGTTGTCCAAATCACAGACCATTTTGGCGTACGTAGGTATAGCATCCTCAGTTCACAGTGAACCCATTTATTATCAAAAATACATTGCAAGAAGACAAGCAGATGCATGAAATGAGCTTCATTAACAGTGAAAGAGGATGGGGATGCTAACAGCATACTCAGTCTGGTGGTGAACCCATTATTTGATCAAAAAATCATGCAATCTAGGGCAATCTGCAGGATACCTTAACGGTACCTTAAATTGAAAATTTACATTAACTGAGCTTAAGTATATGTTGCTCCAGTAGTTGTTGTGCCCAACTAAATCTAAAACCAACTTGTTGTGCAAATCACAGACCATTTTGGCGTACGTAGCTATAGCATCCTCAGTTCACACTAAACCCATTTAGTATCAAAAAAACATGCCAAGAAGACAAGCAGATGCATGAAATGAGCTTCATTAACAGTGAAAGACCATGAAAATTTCCAGTATCTAAGCATTTATTTTTCTATTAATTCTTCATCCCAACTAAACCATTCAAGTTAAGGAAATCAAGATGCATCTATCTGAAAAATATGCTAAGTTTGGAAAATAAGGGAAATCAAGAGATGATACCGAAGAGAGCGAGAGAGAGAGCGGAGGAGGGAAATCGAAAATGACGAATAGGGCTCATAGCAAGTGTAGTTTTAACTGGATTTGTCATCGTGGAAGGAAACCAAATATAGAAGCCAGAAAGAGGAATGGTAGAGAATGAGGATACACCAGGCTAACATAGCGGCATTTTCCTCATCCCTCTCTCATCCCTTCTTTCCCTTCAACACACGGACACATAGAGACATCAGCAACAACAGCAAGAATGACAAGAACAACAATAATAATAAATTATTATGAACGAGATGTCTCTATATGGGTTTCCAGATCTCCACTCCAACTCGTGTCTTTCTAATCACAGCCCAATTAAGAACAATTGGTCACAGTCACTTTTAAAGAAACATATATGCTCAGATAATGGAAATTTTCATTTTAAGATACTTTTAAAGTAACCTGATTGTCTTCTTTGGCATGATTGCCATCCTCATCTTCTTTTACTGTTAATGAAGCTTATCTTATGCATCTGATTGTCATCTTGGCATGTTTTTTGTAACACAATGGGTTCACTGTGAACTGAGGATGCTATAGGTACATATGCCAAAATCCTCCGGATATGCACAGCAATTGGGTATTAGATTTAGTGCAGCGATGAACAAGGCTCATATCAAGTATAAT